>CAUJNA010003842.1:90000-120000 GCA_963377175.1 Effrenium voratum | reverse complement strand
GTGTCCTCTACCGAAGCTGTCCTGCACTGGAGCACCAACCAGGCTGGGAGTCCAAGACCCAACGATGTGCACATCACTTGATCTGCGGCCGTGCCTCCCTGTCGGAAGGAGATTCCGTACTACTCCTGCAGCGGCAGCTGACCTCCAGGCGTCAGAGTGTGCCTCGGCGTCTTGGCTTGTCGCTTGCCTCTGTGTGGCCAGGACAGCCAGAAAGGCCAGAGGCCTTGAGCAGTGGTGACAGCGCCCAAGAGCGCTGGATGCATGTGACAGGGATATGCCAAAGGTGAAAAAGCTGCGCTGGAAGGGGCCGCGCCTCATAATCGCTCTGGCATGTGGCTTTGAATGTTGGAGAGCGAATGCGCTCTCCGGCCAAGGGTTCAGGTTCAGTACTTAACTCGAGGCATCAGGGGAAAGCAACCATGTCCTAGCGGCCTAGCGGCCACAAAAGGGGGGCAGCAGAATTTGAAGCAGCACGTTGACATGTTCCGATTAGTTGTTCTTTTTTCCCTCTGAAGCTCACGGCAGACAAGTCCTTGGTCTTCATCACAGAAGATGTCTACGCAGAAAAGTGGCGTTGCCGGCTGATCGCCGCCTCATCATGGTGACGGCTTTTGTGACAGTGCTTTGCGAAGCGCTCACAGCGCTGCTGACTGCAGTCTACTGCCTGGTGGCGCCTGGATGTCGGATGTCGGGACACCTCGGGACACCTCGAGACACCTCGGGCTACGTCGGGCTACGTCGGGCTACGTCGGGACAGCCGTTTTTGTTTTTTGGCTTTCTTCGCTTTGAAATGGCTTGGCTACAGTGGCTACGGCTTGGCCAGCTTTCAGGTGCTGCACGACCTGTGGTCCCCCCAGCGCTGGAGCTCCGCACGCTGGTGGCTCGGCACGGTGTCTCTGTGGCGCCTAAAGCCGGGGGCAAACCCGGATGTAACGCGTGCATTTCGTTCGGGACGTCAAGGTATATTCATTTGGGCGTTTCGTCTAGGCAAAGCATACATTTAGCACGGATTGCTTTCCCCAAAAGTCTCACTCAAGGATTCCAAGGCTTTGCTTCGGACAATGCTTCACATTCACGCCTCACTCGAGCCTCGACTCTTTGCAGGCAAGACTTCATGACAAGACAAAACCTCTGAAAAGCCGCCGGTTGCTTTTCTCTGGCCGAAGAACGAACAACACGTGCCGAACATCACGTGCCGAACATAGGGATATAACTTGCAGTTTGACAATCTGCTCGATATCCGTTCTCCCGCAGGGTGGAACTCCAAATACCATCAGTTCAAGGGGTTTGATCCCCCATTCTTTTCAACCATCGTTCTTTCCAAAAACCGGCCGTTTTCCCTGGGTCTCCGGAGGTTTTCTAGAAAGAAGGATCCCTGGAAAGAATGGGGAAGGTGCCCCTAGAAATGAGGCATCACTCGGGAGCAACGTCATACCGTTCATGTCTGCCGGCGAAGATCTCTGGTTTTTGGGCAAGGATATCATGATATCGGGAGCTTTTCGACTCCAGGGCTGGGGTTGCAGGCAATACTAACGGCCTTCTCAGGGGTCTGCAGGTGACTGCTGCAGAATGCTCAAACAACCAATGCATCTTTCGAAATCAACCAGCAATGGCAGGCATTGGAACAGCGTCTAGTAGAAACCAGTTTGTTGCAGGGGAGGTATTTTCATGCAGGCACCATAGATGAGCTTTGGCACACAGCGTGCTCAATGCGTTGCCGTCAGAGCGGACCTTGAGGTTTCAGAATGGCTTCTGCGTGTCAGACATTGGTGCAGGCGGGCTGTGTCAAGCGCTTCAAATCCTAAATGATTTAATTGAAAGCAACTTTTGTGGCAAACAATGCTGTGGCCTGCAAGAACACGCGTCAAATTGGACATGACTTGTGCATATGGCTGTCTTCCTGAAAGTTTGCGGGGAAAACTTCCGATTCGGTTGGAGGGAGCAGTTCTAAAGCTCAATTCGGGAGAGATTCCGGAGGCCTCACCAGCCACGGCCTCAGCTGCTGGCTGGACGTCCTTCTCGGGGGCCTCCTCCTGAGACTCAATCTACGCCGCTGGAAAGGCCGGGCAGTTCTGCAGTTCTGCGGTTCTGCAGCTCTGATGTGAAAGTGGAGGGCGTGAATGCGGCAACTCATGCCCCAACGGCCAGAGCCCGCTAAGAAAGCACGCCTCGACATGTGTGCTTCCAATTGAGTTGACGCTTACTTGCAGGCGATGCCTCCGTTGCGCTGCAGCTGGCAGCTTTCGTTTCCTTCTTCACCGTGCTGCACGGTGTGGCCCACGGCGCAATCGGTGGCGCTGGCTGAAGGATGGGGAAGGCGGAATGGCATTTTTCACCTGCGTTCCTGACCCTCAAACTGCCTATTGATGGGTACATCGCCACTACGCCTGTTTGCCGTGTTTCTGACCGCAAATCGAAGGGACCAGCATTACTTTCATTCGAGGGAGCAGCTCTTCCTCTTGGGTCGGAGGAAGCCGATGCCCCACTCAATCCGGCAGGGGGTGTAGACAGCGAACTGCCAGCTGCAAACGGCCTGGGGTGCTGTCTGTGAGCTCGTTTTGCCCGTTTCAAAGGTGCCTTGGGCGGGCTCAATCCCGACTTCTTGGACAGCCTGCGGCCGCAGCATGCACCGCTGCCTCTGGCTTTGGCCGTGTATTTGGGCATCGCCTCGTTCCTGGCGATCGGGCCCTTCGTAGGATGCGGGCTTTGGCGGAGTCATTGAGAGACGGACAACTGTGGTCCGGCGGTTGTGAAGGAAGGGCATCTTTTGGACTGAGAGGAGCTCCCACTCAGCCATATCCAATTCCGTTGGGCCCAAAGACTATATGGGATGTGTATGGATTTGTGTTTAGTCAGCGAGAAATCAGTGGAACAAAGGCCCCGCCACCCCGCCTTGGGCAACTTGCAGGATATGTTCACGGTGTTCCGCTGGGCCTCTGCGTGATGATTCATGGGCTGCGCCTTGAAGGCACTCCCACACAACGCATTTCAGCATTTCCGCATTTGTTGATGTCCTCCTTTGTGGCTCTGTTGTCAAAACGAGTTGGACCCTTGGTTCTACGCACCAGACCATGAAAGCAAGCAGCTGGGCGGGGGGGTCAGGTGACCTGTGCATTCACGCAGTCACCATCCCAGGTCCATGTGGCTCTTCGTGGCCTACGTGCCCTTGCAGTTTGCTTTCGGTGCCGTGCAGCTGGCCGATTCCTCGGGTCAGCGTGTCTCATCGGGGACGGGGCGAGACGGGGGACGACGGGGCGACGTGAGAACCGCAGGTCTTGAACTTCTGGATCTGCATTCCTCGGCTTCTGCTCCTCGGATGGCGCACACCTGCGGAGGCCCTTGCAGTTCTTGCTCTCCGGGCTCAGATGGCAGATGTTCCCCACGGATGTCAAGGACATGTTTTGCGCGCACTTCATGCGGGGATTTGCGAAGGCTTCTCCCCTTGCCACCGACTCCGGAAGATGCTGTGAGGGTCATGAGTGCAAAATCGTCTTTCATGTCAGTGCTAGTAGCATTTGCCTCCCTCACATCAAGAGCCGGGCTGAGTAGAGATGCAAACAGGATCACACATGCTGCGTTGCCTCAAAGCTTCGAAGATTTCTTTAGCCAGGCAGCGAAGCGCTTGGAGGATGGCTGGCCAATCATCAGCGTAGGCCAGGCATTCAAAGCTGTGAGGTGATGTAGAGGCTTGCTCACATGCAGAGTCGATTCCACTGCGTTTTTTAGTCTCTGTCCTGTTTTGGTTTAGAGTCTGCTGTTTAAGGCCTCGAGCCATTTTTCAGTCTTCCGAGCCAATCACAACCTGTACAAGTTACAACACCTGCTTTCGGAGCGAGATTTTGAGATATTTGCTGCGGCCAGGCGTGCTTCTGCTGATGCCAGTCGTCTTCTCAGAGATGCTGCTCTGCGAGTCCCTGCGGCACCTTTCAGGCGACTCGCGACTTGCTTTCCCTCTCGGAGTGTCGGGTTGAGGTCTTACCTTGAGCGCTCAAGCAGACATCCGGCAAGCCCCGGCAAGCTCATCTACCTTTGCGCCCCCAGCCTATGCAAGCCGGAGTTGCCAGGCCATGCGCTCTACGATGGCTCCCTGCTGCTGCTGACCTTCGTGTACTCTTCCAGCGCATGGCAATCGTTGAAGCGCGAGTGAGCCAAAGAATCCGCGCGCAGAGAGGGGATGGGATTGATGGCATTGCTGTGCGCGATTTGAATGAACGCCGCCCTGCCAAGATCAAGATGCTGGTCTTGGATGAAGCGGACGAGATGTTGAATCGAGGCTTCAAGGAGCAGGCTCGTCCGAAGTCCGAATTCGAGAGCTTGCCGCTGCCTATGTCAGGTGGGAACCGGATGTTCTCCGAGTCTTGAGGGTTGGATCCGGTTGAGAAGTTGCCAGGTCTACGACATCTACCGGTACCTTCCTCCATCCACACAGGCGCGATCACGATCGAAGCCAAACAAGCTCGCCGGGCTTTCGGTCGTACTACTAGGGTGTGTCTGTCAATTTTGGTCTGTCCTTCAATTGAAAACCGTCCGTGTTCTTCCCCTTGAACCTTTTTCAATTGTCACCAACCGGCCGGTGGTGGTTCGCCGTTTGCAGGCCCTTAACCCAACTGCTGCAGAAATTTCAGTCCATTCTGACGTTTCCGCCCCATGCTTTCAGGTGGTGCTGGTGTCAGCCACCATGCCTCACGAAGTGCTGGAGATGACGCACAAGCCACTCGGCGCCACTTTGCCAGCCATGAGAATGCGTGCCATGGTCAAGAGACATGGCTGCTCGGGCGAAATGGATTGATGTTGGGCAGCCATCATGAGCTTTGGTTGCTCCTGTGACCATGGCACACGTCTCCCTCCCTCGCGCTCCCTCCCTCTCTGCTCTCTCCCCCTTTGTCCCTCTGCCCCTCTGCCCCTCTGCCCCTCTGCCCCTCTGTCCCTGCCTCTCTCTTTCTGCCTTTGTCTTGCTTTGAAGCATATATTTTATTTTGGCATTTGGTCGTTGCGCTCCGGGATTAGCCAGAGAACAACCTTCCGAATTTGTTGATTCAATAAGGCGAACTCACTTGATTCGCATGTTCAGCATCAACTTCAGCATTGCCTGAGGTTCATGAACAACCCCTTCAGGGCCCGGATGCTCACTGTGCGAGGGTGAGACAAGCAAGGGAGATCTGGGGTTTCCCAGAAGCAAGAGGATCCCCCGTTTTGTTCGCACATTGCTGACCAATTGCTTGGGGAAACCGGCCTTCTGCCCATGTCGTGCATTTTGTTGGAGTCGTATTTTGGCGCCGATTTGTCAAAGAATAGACCTGTCCCTTCGCACAACTTACTAGGCTCAGTCAAGCCTGTTTGCCATCATGGAGCTTCCATAGAATCCCGGAGATGCTTATTTCATTCAGCTTTGGCAACGCCGGCCGCAGCGGAGCCTGCACCGCAGAGGTCTTGGTGAAGCGCGATGAGCTGACGCTGGAAGGCATCAAGCAGCTGCGGCCCTAGAAAAGCGCAGAGGGATAATTTTTAGCGGAAGCAAGCGCTTCCAGATGGTGGAGCTGGAGGGGGGTGGCGGTGATGAATTGATGATTTCATGAGCTTTGCCTTTGCTATCCTCTTCTTGAGTTCCGCTGGCAGAAAGTAGCACAGAGCAACTTCAGGGTATGGGTTTTCCTGTCAGCCGCGCGCTACATGTGAGCAACACTCAGATTCTTCGTTGCTGTGGAGCGCGAGCAGTGGAAGTTCGACACACTGTGCGATCTCTACGACACGCTGACCATCACTCAGGCAGAATTGACCCTTTGTCAGAATTCGGGGGGAAGACATGCCTTAGCGGCTTATCGACCAAGCTCTCGGTGGGCCAGGCGGTGATTTTCTGTAACACCAAGCAGAAGGTGGACTGGCTCACGCCTGCCTGGCAGGTTTGTCGCACTTTGACCACAGGGACAAGCAAGACTTGGCACTGGATGTGCTCGAGCCTCTTTCTCAGGCAAAAGATGAGAGATGCAAACTTCACCGTGGCCTCCATCCACGGTGTCTGCGCCCAAGAGCAGTTTCTTTGCCAAACCCGGGGCGCACATGGGTGAGCGTTTGTCTGTGCAGGATATGCCGCAGAAGGAGCGCGATGCGATCATGCAGCAGCGAGAGACCCGGAGCGCACTGCCAATTCGGGACAGCACGATGAACATTTATAATATATATATATATATTGAATATATATATATATATATATATATTTGCACGCTGACGCGACACAGCCGGCCACCGGGCACCTTGCCCTGCTCGTTCTGTCACTTCCCTTTCCTGTAAGTCCGATTAGTAGATGTTAAGATTTTAAAATTCTAAAACCTTGGAGATTCTAAGGGTCTCAGATTTGAAGACTTTCGGAATTTAAGGTTCAATGGTTTAAGAATTAAGGTTTTAAGATTCAACCATTTAAGGTTTTTGAAGGTTATAACAGCCAGGCCATTGCCCAGCCATTTTCCATCCATTATCAGATTTCGAAGGCTTTAAGATTTTATTTGTTGTGAGATTTTCAGATTTGGTGACTTTCGGAATTTAAGATTTTAAGATCTCAAGATTTCAAGGCTTCAAAGTTTCAAGATTAGGAGTTTAAGGAATTTAAAATATTGCCCGGATTGAAGGAATTTTATTATATTTTACTTGTTTATGAAGTTCAGATTTTCAGATTGCACTAGTTCGAGATTTAAAGAATTTAAGTTTTGAAAGCTTTTCAGATTCTTGAGATTTTAAGACTTTGAGAATTTAGGAAGTTCATATTTTTAGATTTTAACATCTGAAGATTCAAAGATATTCGGGTTTTAAGAAGTCAAGATTCGAAGACTTTAGGATGTTTATATTTTCAGATTGTAAGATTCGATCTTCTAAGGTTGTAAGTTTAAGATCTTGAGGTTTCAACATTTCCAAATTTCAAGAGTAAGAGTTTAAGACTGTAGGAATTTCATATTGTAAGAGTTTAAGATGGCAAGATTCTAAGACATAAGGGTTTTAAGATTTCAAGATTCGAAGACTTTAGGATGTTTTTATATTTTCAGATTTTAAGATTCTAAGTTCGAAGATTTTAAGATCTCGAGATTCTAAGATTGATTGTTAGATTTTAATTTAAGATTTTAAGAATCTAAGACTTTAGGATTTTGAGATTTCAATCCAGGCCATTTTCCATCCATTTTCCATCCACTTTAAGATTTTAAGATTTTCAGGTTGCACGTTTTCGGCAAAGTTGGCCCGACTTCGGGGACAACATCCCCAGCATCCCCCGCATCACCGGCATCATCCGCATCAATGTCCGCCAAGGATGCGGATGATGCCGGGGATGTTGTCCACTATGGGCACCCCCCAAAAAACACTCGTTTTTTTGACTCCGCGGGGAGATGCTCAAAAAGCCGCCAAAAATCGTCTGAACAAATCCGCAAATCCTCCGCCCCTTATAAGGGTGGGCCCAGCTTGAAAGTTCGGCACGTGGTCGGCGGTGGGTCGGCGGCAGAGGCGGACGGCCTTAGACCTGAAGGTAGGCCCTGCGGGCCTAGGCCTTCGGCGATGTCACGGACCACGGGGTCAGGGGCCCCCGACCGGATTTACACGCTGACACAGCCGGGCCACCGGGCACCTCACCCTTCCCGTTGTATTTCCTTTTCCTTGAATTCCCCGTTAGCTTCCGGGATGTGAACTTTGCTTCCTTTGCATGTCTTCCCTTCCTGGCATTTCCCTTCACTTCCTTTCGCTTCATTTCCGCTTCAGCTCCCTTCATTTCCTTGAACGCCCCTTCATTCGCATTCCTTTCCCTCAGTTCATTCTAGTTCCCGCGACTTCAACCTCGCTTCCCATTTCACGTCACTTTCCTGCACATCCCTTCATTCTCTTCAATTTCTCTTCGTTTCCCATTCCGGTTCATTTTCAGCCCCTTGTTTCGCATCGCCAGCATGCATAGCATCATTCGGATCATCCGGGATGATGCTGGCAATGCTGGGGGCGTTGTCCAGCATTAAGCACCCCCCCAAAAAGTGCTCGTTTTGTGACTCTGCGGGGAGATGCTACAAAAGTCCTCGAAAATCGCCTAAACCAATCCGCGAATCCTTCGCCCCTTATAAGGGCAGGCCCAGCACAAAACGTATGCGCATGGTCCGCGCATGGTCGGCGGCATGGGGCGCGCGGCCTTATACCTGAAGGTAAGCCCTGCGGGCTTGGCCTGCGGCCCGATCAGACGCAGCCGGCCACCGGGCACCTTGACCTGGCCGTTCTGTCACTTCCCTTTCCGTTAATTCCGATCAGTTCCCGAGATTTGAACCTCACTTCCTTTGCGCGTGTTTCCTGCATCTTCGACAGTTTCGCCGTGTCAGTCGCAGTCCTCCCCTCTGTTCTTTTCAGTTTCTGTGACTTCAGTCCGCCTCCCATTCCACGTCAGTTTCCTGCACCCTTCATTTCGCAGTTTCTCTTCGTTCACAATTTGTTTTCGTTTCCTTCTTCGGTTCCCCTCGTCTGACCTTGCATTTGCCTGCATTTTGGCTTCTCTCCAGTGCCCCCCTCAAATTCGTGCAATTCCTTTGATGTCCATTTCGTGGACTTCCAGTCACGCCTGCTTCCAATTTTCCGTCCCTTGTTTCGCATCGCCAGCATGCATAGCATCATCCGCATCATTTGGAATGATGCTGGCAATGCTGGGGTGTAGTCCGGTATTATGCACCCCCTAAAAATACTCGTTTTTGGACTCGTTTTTGGACGCTGCGGGGAGATGCTACAAAAATCCTCGGAAATCGCCTAAACCAATCCGCAAATCCTTCGCCCCTTATAAGGGAGGGCCCAGCATAAAACGTATGCGCATGTTCTGCGCATGTTCTGCGCATGGTCGGCGGCATGGGGCGCGCGGCCTTATTCCTGAAGGTAAGCCCTACCACGTCCGGTGGCCGGATTTACACGCTGACGCGACACAGCCGGCCACCGGGCACCTTGCCCTGCCCGTTCTGTCACTTCCCTTTCCTGTAAGTCCGATTAGTAGATGTTAAGATTTTAAAATTCTAAAACCTTGGAGATTCTAAGGGTCTCAGATTTGAAGACTTTCGGAATTTAAGGTTCAATGGTTTAAGAATTAAGGTTTTAAGATTCAACCATTTAAGGTTTTTGAAGGTTATAACAGCCAGGCCATTGCCCAGCCATTTTCCATCCATTATCAGATTTTGAAGGCTTTAAGATTTTATTTGTTGTGAGATTTTCAGATTTGGCGACTTTCGGAATTTGAGGTTTTAAGATCTTAAGATGTCAAGACTTCAAAATTTCAAGATTAAGAGTATTTTACTTGTTTATGAATTTAAGATTTTCAGATTGCAATAGTTCGAGATTTAAAGAATTTAAGTTTTTGAAGCTTTTAAGATTCTGAGATTTTAAGATTTTGAGAACTTAGGAATTTCATATTTTAAGATTTTAACATCTGAAGATTCAATGACATGAGGGTTTTAAGAAGTCAAGATTCGAAGCCTTTAGGATGTTTATATTTTCAGGCTGTAAGATTATAACTTCTAAGGTTGTAATTTTAAGATCTTAAGGTTTCAAGATTTCAAATTTTCAAGACTAAGAGTTTAAGGAATTTAAAATATAGCCCGGATTGAAGGAATGTAATATTTTAATAATTGAATATTTTCAGATTTCAATTGTTCGAGGCTTAAAGAATTTAAGTTTTTAAAGCTTTTTAAGATTCTGAGATTTTAAGATTGTAAGACTTTAGGAATTTCATATTTTAAGAGTTTAAGATCTCAAGATTCTAAGACATAAGGTTTTAAGATTTCAAGATTCGAAGACTTTAGGATGTTTATATATTTTCAGATTTTAAGATTCTAAGTTCTAAGATTTTAAGATCTTGAGATTCTAAGATTAATTGTTAGATTTTAATTTAGGATTTTAAGAATCTAAGACTTTAGGATATTGAGATTTCAATCCAGGCCATTTTCCATCCATTTTCCATCCAGTTTAAGATTTTAAGATTTTCAGGTTGCACGTTTTCGGCAAAATTGGCCCGACTTAGGGGACAACATCCCCAGCATCCCCCGCATCACCGGCATCATCCGCATCAATGTCCGCCAAGGATGCGGATGATGCAGGTGATGCCGGGGATGTTGTCCACTATGGGCACCCCCAAAAAAACACTCGTTTTTTGCTTCCTCGAGGAGATGCTCAAAAAGCCGCCAAAAATCGCCTGAACAAATCCGCAAATCTTTCGCCCCTTATAAGGGCGGGCCCAGCGCAAAACGTATGCGCATGGTCCGCGCATGGTCCGCGCATGGTCGGCGGCATGGGGCGCGCGGCCTTATACCCTGCGGGCTTGGCCTGTGGCCCGATCACGTCCGGTGGCCGGATTTACACGCTGACGCGACACAGCCGGCCACCGGGCACCTTGCCCTGCCTGTTCTGTCACTTCCCTTTCCTGTAAGTCCGATTAGTAGATGTTAAGATGTTAAAATTCTAAAAACTTTGAGATTCTAAGGGTCTCAGATGTGAAGACTTTCGGAATTTAAGGTTTCAATGGTTTAAGAATTAAGGGTTTAAGATTCAACGATTTAAGGTTTGGGAAGGTTATAACAGCCAGGCCATTGCCCAGCCATTTTCCATCCATTATCAGATTTCGAAGGCTTTAAGATTTTATTTTTTTGCGATTTTCAGATTTGGCGACTTTCGGAAGTTAAGATTTTAAGATCCTAAGATTTCAAGGCTTCAAAATTTCAAGATTAAGAGTTTAAGGAATTTAAAATATAGCCCGGATTGAAGGAGTTTTATTATATTTTACTTGTTTATGAATTTAAGACTTTCAGATTGCAATAGTTCGAGATTTAAAGAATCTAAGTTTGGAAAGCTTTTCAGATTCTGAGATTTTAAGACTTTGAGAAGTTAGGAATTTCATATTTTAACATTTTAACATCTGAAGATTCAAAGACCTTAGGATTTTAAGAAGTCAAGATTCGATAACTTTAGGATGTTTATATTTTCAGATTGTAAGATTCTAACTTCTAAGGTTGTAATTTTAAGATCTTGAGGTTTCAAGATTTCAATATTTCAAGAGTAAGAGTTTAAGGAATTTAGAATATAGCCCGGATTGACGGAATGTAATATTTTAAGAAAGTAAGATTTTCAGACTTCAATTGTTCGAGATTTAAAGAATTTAAGATTTTAAAAGTTTTTAAGATTCTGAGATTTTAAGATTGTAAGAGGAATTTCATGTTTTAAGAGTTTAAGATCGCACGATTCTAAGACATAAGGTTTTTAAAATTTCAAGATTCGAAGACTTTAGGATGTTTTTATATTTTCAGATTTTAAGATTCTAAGTTCTAAGATATTAAGATCTTGAGATTCTATCATTGATTGGTAGATTTAATTGAAAATTTTAAGAATCTAAGACTTTAGGATTTTGAGATTTCAATCCAGGCCATTTTCCATCCATTTTCTATCCACTTTAAGATTTTAAGATTTTCAGGTTGCACGTTTTCGGCAAAATTGGCCCGACTTAGGGCACAACATCCCCAGCATCACCGGCATCATCCGCATCAATGTCCGCCAAGTATGCGGATGATGCAGGTGATGCCGGGGATGTTGTCCACTATGGGCACCCCCCAGAAAACACTCGTTTTTTGACTCCGCGGGGAGATGCTCAAAAAGCCGCCAAAAATCGCCTGAACAAATCCGCAAATCCTTCGCCCCTTAGCAGGCTTGGCGCAGCGCAAAAGTTCTGCTCGTGTTCTGCGCATGTTCTGCGCATGGGGCGTGCGGCCTTATACCTGAAGGTAAGCCCTAACGGGCTTTGGCCTGCGGCCCGATCACGTCCGGTGGCCGGATTTACACGCTGACGCGACACAGCCGGCCACCGGGCACCTTGCCCTGCCCGTTCTGTCACTTCCCTTTCCGGTAAGTCCAATGAGTAGATGTTAAGATTGAAAAATTCTAAACACTTTGAGATTCTAAGGGTCTCAGATTTGAAGACTTTTGGAATTTAGGGCTTCAATGGTTTAAGAATTTTGGTTCTCAGATTCGATTATTTAAGGTTTTTGAAGGTTATAACAGCCAGGCCATTGCCCAGCCTTTTTCCATCCATTATCAGATTTCGAAGGCTTTAAGATTTTATTTTTTGTGAGATTTTCAGATTTGGCGACTTTCGGAATTTAAGATTTTAAGATCTTAAGATGTCAAGACTTCAAAATTTGAAGATTAAGAGTTTAAGGAATTTAGAATATAGCCCGGATTGAAGGAATTTATTATATTTTACTTGTTTATGAATTTAAGATTTTCAGATTGCAATAGTTCGAGATTTAAAGAATTTAAGTTTTTGAAGCTTTTAAGATTCTGAGATTTTAAGATTTTGAGAATTTCGGAATTTCATATTTTAAGATTTTAACATCTGAAGATTCAACGACATGAGGGTTTTAAGAAGTCAAGATTCGAAGACTTGAGGATGTTTATATTTTCAGGTTGCAAGATTCTATCTTCTAAGGTTGTAATTTTAAGATCTTAAGGTTTCAAGATTTCAATAATTCAAGATTAAGAGTTTAAGGAAGTTAAAATATAGCCCGGATTGAAGGAAGGTAATATTCTAATAATTTAAGATTTTCAGATTCCCATTGTTCGAGGTTTCAAGAATTTAAGTTTTTAAAGCTTTTTAAGATTCTGAGATTCTATCATTGTAAGACTTGAGGAATTTCATATTTTAAGAGTTTAAGATCTCAAGATTCTAAGACATAAGGTTTTTAAGGTTTCAAGATTCGAGTACTTCAGGAAGTTTTTATATTTTCAGATTTTAAGAGCCTAAGTTCTAAGATTTTAAGATCTTGAGATTCTATCATTGATTGTTAGATTTTAATTTAAGATTTTAAGAATCTAAGACTTTAGGATTTTGAGATTTCAATCCAGGCCATTGTCCATCCATTTTCCATCCACTTTCAGATTTTCAGGTTGCACGTTTTCGGCAAAATTGGCCCGACTTAGGGGACAACATCCCCAGCATCCCCCGCATCACCGGCATCAATGCATTTTCCAGGAACTTTCCATCAATTGTCCACACATTTTCCATCCATCCCCTTTCCCTCCATTTCCCGCATTTTTTTCATCAACGCCCCTTCATTTCCATCAATTTTGCATCCTTTTTGTCCATCCTTTTTCCAGCCCATTCCATCCAGCCATTTCCCATGAATTGTTTATTCGCATTCCTTCCCCTTTTCGTTCCGGCTGTCCGGTTCCCTTCACGTTCTGCCCGTGCATTTTCCTGCATCTCGGTTTCCCTCTTCATTTTCGTGCAATTCCTTTGACTTTCATTTCGTTCACTTTCAGTCACTCCTGTTTCCTTGTATTTCCCCTTCAGCCCCTTGTTTCGCATCGCCAGCATGCATAGCATCATCCGCATCATCCGGGATGATGCTTGCAATGCTGGGGGTGTAGTCCAGTATTAGGCACCCCCTAAAAATACTCGTTTTTGGACTCGTTTTGGATGCTGCGGGGGATGCTACAAAAATCCTCGGAAATCGCCTAAGCCAATCCGCAAATCCTTCGCCCCTTATAAGGGTGGGCCCAGCGCAAAACGTATGCGCATGGTCCGAGCATGGTCGGCGCATGTTCTGCGCATGGTCGGCGGCATGGGGCGCGCGGCCTTATACCTGAAGGTAAGCCCTACCGGGCTTTGGCCTGCGGCCCGATCACGTCCGGTGGCCGGATTTACACGCTGACGCGACACAGCCGGCCACCGGGCACCTTGCCTTGCCCGTTCTGTCACTTCCCTTTCCGGTAAGTCCGATGAGTAGATGTTAAGATTTAAAAATTCTAAACACTTTGAGATTCTAAGGGTCTCAGATTTGAAGACTTTTGGAATTTAAGGCTTCAATGGTTTAAGAATTAAGGTTTTAAGATTCAAAGACTTAAGGTGTTTGAAGGTTATAACAGCCAGGCCATTGCCCAGCCATTTTCCATCCATTATCAGATTTCGAAGGCTTTAAGATTTTATTTTTGGTGAGATTTTCAGATTTGGCGACTTTCGGAATTTAAGATTTTAAGATCTTAAGATGTCAAGACTTCAAAATTTCAAGATTAAGAGTTTAAGGAATTTAGAATATAGCCCGGATTGAAGGAATTTTATTATATTTTACTTGTTTATGAATTTAAGATTTTCAGATTGCAATAGTTCGAGATTTAAAGAATTTAAGTTTTTGAAGCTTTTAAGATTCTGAGATTTTAAGAGTTTGAGAATTTCGGAATTTCATATTTTAAGATTTTAATATCTGAAGATTCAAAGACATGAGGGTTTCTGTCACTTCCCTTTCCTGTAAGTCCGATGAGTAGATGTTAAGATTTCAAAATTCTAAAAACTTTGAGATTCTAAGGGTCTCAGATTTGAAGACTTTCGGAATTGAAGGTTTCAATGGTTTAAGAATTAAGGTTCTAAGATTCGAAGATTTAAGGTTTTTGAAGGTTATAACAGCCAGGCCATTGCCCAGCCATTTTCCATCCATTATCAGATTTCGAAGGCTTTAAGATTTTATTTTTGGTGAGATTTTCAGATTTGGCGACTTTCGGAATTTAAGATTTTAAGATCTTAAGATGTCAAGACTTCAAAATTTCAAGATTAAGAGTTTAAGGAATTTAGAATATAGCCCGGATTGAAGGAATTTTATTATATTTTATTTGTTCATGGATTTAAGATTTTCAGATTGCAATAGTTCGAGATTTAAAGAATTTAAGTTTTTGAAGCTTTTAAGATTCTGAGATTTTAAGAGTTTGAGAATTTCGGAATTTCATATTTTAAGATCCCCAGCATCACCCGCATCGCCAGCATGCATAACATCATCCGCATCATCCGGGATGGTGCTGGCAATGCTGGGGGTGTTGTCCAGTACTAGGCACCCCCTAAAAATGCTCGTTTTTGGGCGCTGCGGGGAGGTGCTACAAAAATCCTCGAAAATCGCCTAAACCAATCCGCAAATCCTTCGCCCCTTATAAGGGAGGGCCCAGCCCAAAACGTACCCGCATGGTCGGAGCATGGTCCGCGCATGGTCGGCGGCATGGGGCGCGCGGCCTTATACCTGAAGGTAAGCCCTAACGGGCTTTGGCCTGCGGCCCGATCACGTCCGGTGGCCGGATTTAAGGGCTGCCGCCCAGTGCCGCCGACCCCAAACCAGTTTGGGAATGGCTGAAATGAACGGGGCCGCTTCAAAATTAACGATACTCCGAAACCTGGGAACAAAACATGAAAAAACACGCTACGGGACGTCCTAATGTCGGACACCCCAAAGAAGTACTTGTGACGCTGGTTCATGTAGCCAGGGTGCGGTGCATTTTTGCTTTGCTTTCGCGTGAAAATGCACCGCTTTTATGCTGATGATGCTGATGATGCTGAACTGACATGATAATCATCATGACGCATCCTCAGCATCACCAGCAGGCATCATGATAATCATGTCCACGCATCTTCTGCATCTCAAATCGGCTCTAACGGGACTGATGATGATGCTCATGATGATGATCACGATGATGATGATGATGATGAACTGACATGATAATCATCATGACGCATCCTCAGCATCACCAGCAGTCATCGTGATAACGCGCTTTGATTGGCACGCTTCCACAGAACCTGCGCCCATTCTGGAGCGATCATTTCCTTTCCTTGGCTTGGTGCATTTTTGCAACAATCTGGTAAGAAAATGCGCCGCTGTAAGTGCCTACAATTCTGCTGCTGCTGACCCAGACGCCGGACAAATCGAGTCTGGGCATTGATGTGGACCTTGCAGACGGCGTCGGCCTGGTCATCGACCAGGTCAACGAAGGATCTTCACCCCTTCTGGCCGCATTTGGGCCATTTTGGGTCCGGCCGGGATTCACCTTTGAGGCCTTGAGAGCCATTCACGGTCTATGCAAGCTTCGCATAGATCCCTTGACTTTTGTACAGTTCGACATTACTACCATTCTTTCCAGAAAGCCACCACTATCCAGCTGCTTGGAGCATGTGCGGTGCAGTTGCGTTTGCAGTAGTGGCTCATCGCCGGTCACCCCGCAAGCCAGCCAGCTTTCTGGCCGCAAGTCGGGGCCGCGATGGGCCCCCTATTGTAGCCAGGGTGCGGTGCATTTTTGCTTTGCTTTCGCGTGAAAATGCACCGCTTTTATGCTGATGATGATGCTGATGATGCTGAACTGACATGATAATCATCATGACGCATCCTCAGCATCACCAGCAGGCATCATGATAATCATGTCCACGCATCTTCTGCATCTCAAATCGGCTCTAACGGGACTGATGATGATGATCATGATGATGATCACGATGATGATGATGATGAACTGACATGATATTCATCATGACGCATCCTCAGCATCACCAGCAGTCATCATGATAATCATGTCCACGCAACTTCTGCATCTCACATCGATGATCATGATCATGATGAGCACCGTGATGATGATGATGATGATATGAGCGTGTCATCATCACCATGATGGTGGTCATCATCATCATCATCGTCATCATCATCAGCATCATCCTCGTCATCGTCATCGTCATCATCACGTAGTCATCATCGATGATAACCATCATCGTGCATCCTCTGCATCACCAACAGTCAGGAGGAAATCATGTCTACGCATCCTCTGCATCTCCAATCAGGTCACAACGATGATGTGATGATGACGAGCATGTCATCATCACCATCATCATGGACGATAACCATCATCGTGCATCCTCTGCATCACCAACAGTCATGATGATAATCATGACTACGCACCCACTGCATCTCCAATCGGCTCTAACGCCACCTTTGAAACGTATATAAAAAAGATAAGGGCGACAACATCAGCGTTGTCATCATCGATGATAGCCATCATCGTGCATCCTCTGCATCACCAGCAGTCATCATGATAATCATGTCTACGCATCCTCTACATCTCCAATCAGGTCACAACGATGATGTGACGACGATGATGACACGCTTGTCATTATATGACATCATAATCGTTGTCGTCCTTATCTTTTAATATACGTTTCAAAGGTAGCGCTAGAGCCGATTGGAGATGCAGCGGGTGCGTAGTCATGATTATCATCATGACTGTTGGTGATGCAGAGGATGCACGATGATGGTTCTCGTCCATGATGACAACGGTGATGATGATGATGACAATGCCGAGGATGCTGATGATGATGACGATGGTGATGATGCTGATGATGATGACGACGATGATGATGACGGTAAACATGCTCATCATGATCGTCGTCATCATCAGCATCATCATCGTCGTCATCATCGTCATCACCGTTGTCATCATCGATGATAACCATCATCGTCCATCCTCTGCATTACCAACAGGCATGAAAACGTATGTAGAAAAGATACGGAGGACAACGATTTTGATGTGATATAGTGACAAGCGTGTCATCATCATCTTCATCGTCATCATCATCAGCATCATCCTCGTCATCCTCATCGTCATCATCACCGTCATCATCACCGTTGTCATCATCGATGATAACCATCATCGTGCATCCTCTGCATCACCAACAGTCATGATGATAATCATGTCTACGCATCCTCTGCATTTCCAATCAGGTCACAACGATGATGATGTGATAATGATGAGCATGTCATCATCACCATGATGGTGGTCATTATCGTCATCATCATCATCATCGTCATCACGGTCATCATCACCGTTGTCATCCTGGACGATAACCATCATCGTGCATCCTCCGCATCACCAACAGTCATGATGATAATCATGACTACGCACCCGCTGCATCTCCAACCGGCTCTAACGCTACCTTTGAAACGTATATAAAAAAGAATACACCAGCATAGACCCCAGATAGCACACCACGGATACGAACCATGACGCAGCATTATCATGAGGATGTAGACCATGATGACACCACAGCCACGAAACAAGCCGAGGTCCTGATGAGTTCGACAGCATCATGATGATGCGGATGATGCGGGCAGCATCATGGTGATGCGAACAGCATCATGCTGATGGTAAAGACAGCATCATGATGATACCACAGCCACGAACCATCTTGCGACAGCTTAATGAAATTCTGCATCATCCTGATGTTGACAGCATCACGGCGCCACTACACCCACACACCATAACGTGGGAACATCATGACGATACACCAGCCACGAACCGTTACACGCGAACAGCATCCACCAGCACCCCAAACATGCCCCCTAGCACCCGGTACAACCAAAGCAGCATCCACCCGCGCCTCAAACTGCATGCCCCTTAGCGCCCGGCCGTCAAGCTCGCAAAGCAGCATGCGCCAGCACCCCAAACTGCATGCCCCCTAGAACCGGCCGTCAAGCTCGCAAAACAGCATCCACCAGCACCCCAAACTGCATGCCCCCTAGCACCCGGCCAGCTCGCAAAACAGCATCCACCAGCAGCCCAAACTGCATGCCCCCCAGCACCCGGCCGTCAAGCTCGCAAAACAGCATCCACCAGCACCCCAAACTGCATGCCACTAGCACCCGGCCAGCTCGAAAAACAAAACAGCATCCACCAGCACCCCAAACTGCATGCCCCCAGCACCCAGCCGTCAAGCTCGCAAAACAGCATCCCATGCCCCCGAGCACCCGGCCGTCAAGCTCGCCGGCCAGCTCGCAAACCAGCAGCCCCCCACCCGGCCGTCAAGCTCGCAAAGCAGCATCTACCAGCACCCCAAACTGCATGCCCCGTAGCACCCGCAAAGCAGCACCCACCAGCACCCCCAACTGCATAGCACCCGGCCGTCAAGCTTGCAAAACAGCATCCACCAGCACCCCAAACTGCATTCCCCCTAGCACCCGGCCGTCAAGCTCGCAAAGCAGCACCTACCAGCACCCCAAACTGCATGCCCCCTAGCACCCGGCCGTCAAGCTCGCAAAGCAGCACCCACCAGCACCCCAAACTGCATGCCCCCAAGCACCCGGCCGTCAAGCTCGCAAAGCAGCATCCACCAGCACCCCAAACTGCATTAGCACCCGGCCGTCAAGCTCGCAAAGCAGCATCCACCAGCACCCCAAACTGCATGCCCCCGCAGCACCGCGGCCGTCAAGCTCGCAAAGCAGCATCCACCAGCACCTCAAACTGCATGCCCCCCAGCACCCGGCCGTCAAGCTCGCAAAGCAGCACCCACCAGCACCTCAAACTGCATGCCCCCTAGCACCCGGCCCTCAATCTCGCAAAGCAGCATCCACCAGCACCTCAAACTGCATGCCCCCTAGCACCCGGCGTCAAGCTCGCAAAGCAGCATCCACCAGCACCTCAAACTGCATGCCCCCTAGCACCCGGCCCTCAATCTCGCAAATCACTTTCCCCTCTTTATTAGAAGTTAGAACCCCTATAGCTTTCAGCTATCTGGGGAATAAGGACGACAACGAGTATGATGTGACATAATGACAAGCGTATCATCATCATCATCATCGTCATCTCCTCGTCATCGTCATCGTCATCTTCACCGTTGTCATCATCGATGATTTCCATGATCTTGCATCCTCTGCATCACCGACAGTCAGGAGGAAATCATGTCTACGCATCCTCTGCATCTCCAATCAGGTCACAACGATGATGTGATGATGATGAGATGGTGGTCATTATCGTCATCATCATCATCATCGTCATCACCGTCATCATCACCGTTGTCATCCTGGACGATAGCCATCATCGTGCATCCTCTGCATCACCAACAGTCATGATGATAATCATGACTACGCACCCGCTGCATCTCCAACCGGCTCTAACGCCACCTTTGAAACGTATATAGAAAAGATAAGGACGACAACGATTATGATGTGATATAATGACAAGCGTGTCATCATCATCATCATCGTCATCTCCTCGTCATCATCTCATCATCGGGTATAACCATCATCGTGCATCCTCTGCATCACCAACAGTCAGGAGGAAATCATGTCTACGCATCTTCTGCATCTCCAATCAGGTCACAGTGATGATGATGAGCATGTCATCATCACCATGATGGTGGTCATTATCGTCATCATCATCATCATCATTATCGTCATCACCGTCATCATCACCGTTGTCATCATGGACGATAACCATCATCGTGCATCCTCTGCATCACCAACAGTCATGATGATAATCATGACTACGCGCCCGCTGCATCTCCAATCGGCTCTAACGCCACCTTTGAAACGTTTCAAAAAAGATAAGGACGACAACGAGTATGATGCGATAGAATGACAAGCGTGTCATCATCATCATCATCGTCATCTCCTCGTCATCGTCATCGTCATCATCTCATCGATGATAACCATCATCGTGCATCCTCTGCATCACCAACAGTCAGGAGGAAATCATGTCTACGCATCCTCTTCATCTCCAATCAGGTCACAACGATGATGTGATGATGATGAGCATGTCATCATCACCATGATGGTGGTCATTATCGTCATCATCATCATCATCGTCGTCACCGTCATCATCACCGCTGTCATCATGCATCACCAACAGTCATGATGATAATCATGACTACGCACCCGCTGCATCTCCAATCGGCTCTAACGCCACCATTGAAACGTACATAAAAAAGACAAGGACGACAACGATTATGATGTGATATAATGACAAGCGTGTCATGATCATCATCATCATCATCATCGTCGTCATCGTCAGCAGCATCCTCGTCATCGTCATCGTTGTCATCACCGTTGTCATCATCGATGATAACCATCATCGTGCATCCTCTGCATCACCAGCAGTCATCATGATAATCATGTCTACGCAGCCTCTACATCTCCAATCAGGTCACAACGATCAATCGGCTCTAACGCTACCTTTGAAACGTATATAAAAAAGATAAGGACGACAACGATTATGATGTGATATGACAAGTGTGTCATCATCATCATCATCATCGTCATCTCCTCGTCATCGTCATCGTCATCATCACCGTTGTCATCATCGATGATAACCATCATCGTGCATCCTCTGCATCACCAACAGTCAGGAGGAAATCATGTCTACGCATCCTCTGCATCTCCAATCAGGTCACAACGATGATGTGATGATGATGAGCATGTCATCACCACCATGATGGTGGTCATTATCGTCATCATCATCATCATCATCGTCATCACCGTCATCATCACCGTTGTAATCATGGACGGTAACCATCATCGTGCATCCTCTGCATCACCAACAGTCATGATGATAATCATGACTACGCACCCGCTGCATCTCCAATCGGCTCTAACGCCACCTTTGAAACGTATATAAAAAAGAGAAGGACGACAACGATTATGATGTGATATAATGGCAAGCATGTCATCATCATCATCATCGATGTCATCATCAGCATCATCCTCGTCATCGTCATCGTCATCATCATCATCATCGTCATCATCATCAGCACCATCCTCGTCATTGTCATCATCATCATCATCACCGTTATCATCATCGATGATAACCATCATCGTGCATCCCCTGCATCACCAACAGTCGTGATGATAATCATGTCTACGCAACCTCTGCATCTCCAATCATGTCACAACGATGATGATGTGATGATGATGAGCGTGTCATCATCACCATGATGGTAATCATCATCACTGCGAATGCAAGTCCCTCCTCGCGGGCAGAATGTCTGGCTCTAACGCAACGCTTGAAACACAAACGAAAAAGACACGGATGACGACAACAATCATCATGATGACGAAAAAGACACGTCTTTGAGGTGCAAAGGATGCTACGATGACGCTGATAATGTTGACTCTTCGGCTATGCTCATTTACCAACCAACCTTGGACTTGTGCTGTAACCACCCTTCCCGTGCGCCTCCCCCTTTGAGGAGAAAGGGGTCGGCGGATATATATATATATATATAATAATAATATATTTGAATATTTGAATATCATTCTGCGTCGGACCAACGGCCACCCGGTATCCTCACCTGATCGACCTTAGATCCACCGTGCGCCGTTCAGCCGCGCGCCGAGCCGTGCCGTTCCGAGGTTCCGCTCCGGCACGAGCCGCGTGCTGATCTCCACGGACCTTTGGGGCCGCGGTTTGGATGTGCAGCAGGCTCCAGGGACCCCAGGGACCCCAGGGACTCCAGCCAAGCGCTGGGGGGCGAGAGACCATGTCACTCGTGCGGAGAATTGCGGCAGATCTCTGTGGCTGAAGACATTTGTGCCGACGTTTGTCCCGCACCTTGTGCAAAAATAAGACACTTTGATGTAACGCATCTTGTTTGCATAGACCCTTCGAGTGTTTCGAACCGCCATTGGCAATGTGCAGGTCTTGAGTTACATGGAAACAATTGAATGTTGAAAGCTTGTTTCTTCTCCCTGGTTTCGTTTGGGATTGTCGCAATCGCACCCAATTGTTGACGTCCATGAGGCCTTGATACAAAGGGACCCTTGGCGTGGAGGACTTTTGATGGTTGGGACTTGCGCATCTACCTGACAGGTGTCTTTGGTGATCTGTTATGACCTGCCCAACAATCGAGAGCTCGCCACCCAGACAAACAGTTGAAGTGCAGCAGAGCTGGAAAGGGTGCATTTGTCGCGCTGGCGCACTTGTAAGGGCGCTCAAATGAAGCGTTAGGAGCACTTTTGTTGCAGCGTGTTGACACGTGGCTGACAGCTCAACGACTTGGTTTCGGAGCCGTGCCCGTTGCCCTGGAAGGAAGTCCGACATGTGCGCGTCGCTTACATCCGAAATGTGCAGGTTGCTACTTGAGCCCAGGCTCTACATCCACCGCATTGGCCGTTCCGGCCGTTTTGGGCGCAAGGGTGTCGCCATCAACTTCGCTGGGGCACCGAGAGAATTGGATTCGGCATTTGGTCAAAACTGCCACAGAGATCATGGCCAGGGTTCGGACAAGTCCCAACACGAGCTTCGCGTTGAGATGTAGTGTGGCATTTTATCGCGGGATTTGCGAACGAGGTGAAGAACGATGACATCCGAATTCTGCGAGATATCGAGCAGTCAGGGGCTGAGTTCCGACACAGCCCAAGGTGACTGTGACACGACTTGCATATCGCTCAACTAATTGCCGCCAGGTTTTACTCCACCCAGATTGATGAGATGCCCATGAACGTCGCAGACCTCATTTGAGGGCAGAGGGGAAGCACAGACCTCGGACCCAGGAACGCCCTAGGGGCGAGGCTAGTTGCTTTTGTATCCTGTCTCTTTCTTTGCCAGTTGGAGTCAATCTAGCCTCGCCCCGCAGCAAAGACGCGACTGGCAACTGACCTTCGATACAAGTGGCCCCTTGACTCGTCTCATGCTTTGAAGAGGTGATCATGTTGGTCAATGTGGTGTCAATGTCGAAGGCATATGCGGAATGCTATCAACCCGGCCAGAGAAATCATTGGCAGAGCGGAAAGGGAAGCATAGCGATGCGCATGGGGCTCAACGGGGGGCCGGCAAGATGGATTTGGGAGCCACCGGCCGTTGCCAAGCTCCAGGTACCAGGGCATTGCCTATCAAGATGTTCTGGGCAGTTACAAGCTGCCCGATGCCCAGCATGCGTGTTTTGCGAAATGCAAAGACGGGGAGCACCTTGCTGTTTGACATACGTCAGGAGCATTGCAGATTGTCGGCTGCGTTCCATGGATTCAACATGTTTCTTACTTGATGGCCTGACATGAATGGCAGATGTGGCCCGATCCTCCATGCATCTCAAAGGCTTCTTTCTTGAGGCCATCACGTAGCGCTTTCACTCTGATGGTTTTGCTTCAGTTAGGCATGTTGGCGGCGTTAACAGCCTGTCAGAATTCATGCACGGCGTCTTGCATCTCTTGCGCCTGGCAAGGTTCAAGGTGATGCGTTGCATGCACGAGCGGGAGGGCGATGTGGTTGTGAAGCTCTTCATTCACAGGCGCGGCGCCGCGGCGCCGCGGCGCCGCGGCGCCTTGCCGCCAAGACGTTCTCATGGGCCAAGATGGCCATCCGCCAGGGAGGGCCAGCCGGACCTGAAGGAGTTGCAGCGCCGGATTCATCAGGCGGGGGCTCGGCAAGCTTCTCTCGCAACCGACTTATGGATCCACGACTTACACATCGCAAAAAGACGCCCTCTGGCGAGCGGACATCTAGCACTGCCACATGTTGCCTCCAAGCCACAGTTCTTTGGGTACGAGCACGGCAGATTCGGTGCATCAAGCAAGCGGTTGTGAAAAGAGAGGTTCAGTGCACAGGTCAGAGATGCTTTGCGCACGTCCTGGCTGCATCCCAACGTTCTGCCCTACCAGGCCGCGACCCTTTCTGCACAGTGACCATGCCATTAGCATGTGAGAAAGAAAGCTTCTCTTGTCAATGAGAGTACAGAAGCGACACCCGATGTTTGACTCACTTGTTGCCCTGGGTGCGGTGCAGTACTGTCAGGGCTCAAAAGGACGATGCAGGGGGGAACGTAAGAAGTACACCGTTACGCCGCTTTGGAGAGATGAGCGGAGAGTCGCCGATGTCGGGAGCCACCGGGTGTGGTCCCCGGTGCGGTGCTGATGCCGATGCTTCCGAGGCCATGGAGATGTCTTCGCAGAGCTCGGTGCTGCTGCGGCAGCACTTCGTGCCGGGCACGCGGGGAAAGGCGAAAGCGAGCGAAGCAGAAGTCGATGGTTGCATGTTGTCAATGGGTCTTCATCTGTCACCCAACCCCAAGGGCCTTTGGAGTGGGACCCATGAAAACGTGAGTGTGTGAATGGTGAGAAGACATATGCCAGTTGCCAGTCAGCGTGTCAGAGCGACAGCCCCTTCCAAACGACAGGCTTCATGTCACTTTCCCGCTGGAAGCCATGGGTGGTCGCCCGAGGCGCAACCTCAACGACCGCATCCACACGCGCCCTTTCCTCTCCTGCGTGGAGAAGAAATGGCTGGCTTTTCAGGCCACGCGGCAGTACCTTCTCACGGTTTTCTCCCTTGCTTGCCTGGCCTATGTCCCACAATTCCGGATTCTTGTTGGATGCACCCGGAGGCCGAATGAGACATGCTCGTTTCAAATTCCGATCCTTCGCTTTGCCGGCCTTCAGGTCATTGCCTCCGTGTGCCAGGCGCACTCCGCAGGCGTTCGGTCCTTAAGTCTCAGGTCCGGCCTTCGCTCGCTCGAAGACAGAGCCTCAGAGAGGTCGTACATGGCGACCTGAAGACAGAGAATGTCTTCGTGTCGCTGGGGCCCTGAGATCTGGTTGACTCGGTTGACTCCAGTGATTTCCGCCGAGCATATCGCTCGAGCACAAGAGACCTCGGTGCAGTGAACCTTTTGGCCCAGATCTTGGTCTCACGTCATGTTGACGGACTTCGCTACCTTCAAGCCCCTGTTCCTGCCCCAGGAGACGAACCACGAGTAATTTCTATCGGACAGAGTGGAAAACTGGGACCTTGTGTTTGGACCCATTGTCGGATTTTCGGGTCGTCGAAGACTTGCCATTTGTCTTCCCTTGGTCTCGACTTGAAACCGCCTCAGCGCCTTTGGCAGGACGACCCTTCGGAGTCTGTGCGCCCAGAGAGCGAGATGCCGACAAGTAGGAAAAGCTCAGTGACCTTTTTCCAATCCAATTCCCGAGAATAAAAAGTCAGCCAATCACTTGCCGAAGAGTTGTGGGCGCTGAGCAGCCGAGCGTCCTTCGGTGCATCCGAGAAGCTGAAACGCGGAAGTCGAAGTGCGGGAACGCAGCGGACAACAAAAACGGGAAGTCTGCTCTTAGTCTGGCAAGGACACCCGATTCCCTTTCGAAAACTGAGGGACGACCGAACTTTTGATGTTGGCAAGTGTGTTTGTGGCTCACATCCAGTGCTGGGAGATGTGGAACGGGCCTAAGGTTCTCCTTCTTCTTCGAGTCTGACCGGAATCGTCGGGGACTGGAGGTGCACAGGTGACCCCTTTGCCTTTGCTGGCTCCAGAGATGCATTGCAAGGAGCAAGGAACAAATGCACGCGAGTCAAGAGCAGGGGCACGGGCGCAAGGCATGCGCTTACTGAGGCCACAGGTGCTATTTGGCGCCAGAACGCTTCGACTCAGGCAGCAGCAGCTTCTCTCCCTTGTGCCAATCGCAGGCATGTTTTCAGTATTTTGTCATATTTTCATTGGGCATATTTTTGATAGCCAATCGTGAGCAGCCGGATGCCGCGAGCCACAGACACCAGCCAACCTCTCGCATCAAACCGTCAGAACTGCATGTCAATCGCTGGCAAGTGGCCCTAGTGGCCCTAGTGGCGCTAGTGGCCCTGTCAGTGATTGCACTCCAAGTCCGAAAGGCGCCGCTTCCCGCGGCCGCTTCTCTAGGGAGCTGGAGTGGCACTCAGATCTGGCCGCTTCCGTGATGCTTCCGTGATCATGGCCTTGCCGAGGCCTCGATGGATATCTTCTCCCTGGGCTGTGCAGGAAGCCCGGAGGAGCTGACGATGTCGGTGTGGCCTTGGGATTGTGCTCAGGTCTTGTCCGAGCTTTTCCAGGATGGACAAACCCTGCTTGATTTGCCCTGACCCCGGAATTGAGACCCTGTGCCAGTACAGGTTTGCAGATGTATGTGGTGGTTGGGTATGCCCTTTGCGGCCAATCTTGAGTACCTGGGCTCGCAGTCCTAGAGGAAAGCACTGATACCAGCCTGTATATCAGGAGCACCGTCGTCAATTTGTATCCCATATAGGTTGCCTGACATCACACACCACAATTGGATGTCAAAGACCTGGCGCTGCCATGGCACCCTGTGGCACGGCTCCCAGTATCTCCCAGTACTTTCAGCCTCCATCACCTTAAACCACAGAGTTTCTTGAGGCAACGAGGGCTGGTTGGAAGACACCAGGATGCTACATTTGGTGTGGAGAGCTTGTCGGGGTTGAGGAGTGACGCCCGGATGTTCCTTTTTTCTAGGAGCTTCTGGCGAGATCTCTGCGATGCATGGCCCGGGCCTCCTTTGACGCTTCGCATCGTTGGCGTCTTTGCCATGCCGCTGATGGCGCAGGGCTCAGTGACTCAAGCTCTTTTCGAGTCAAAACATGCTCGAGGCCTCGACTGTAGGAAGGGATTGGGGCTGGCTGGAGGTTCGCTTCCGAGCCTTCAAAGGCCATTGTGTTGACCTACCAGCGGTTACCTGCCATGCGGGTGGAGAATGGCAGCTGTGGCCTCAGCCAGTCCCGCTTGATGGACTAACACTCCAACAGTCTTGCCAGGTTCTCACACGGATGCTCCCTGAAACACTTGAAAAGCAATGCAGGCTCAGCCTTGTTGTTGCCCTCCTGATGAGCCATACTGGGTCTAGGGTTGAGGCTTTGGGCTTGAAGTGGCGGACGAAGCGATACGAAGCGCTTCAAGCTGTGTTGATTTATGACTGACAACACCTCACCCTCACTGCAAACTCGCAACTCTAACACGCGCGTTGGAGCTCAGCGTTGCGCACTCGGACATGAAATGTGGTCCGAACTGGAGGCATTGACAGCTGCGATCCGATGAGAACGTATGGTGAAATTACTGCGTGGGCTTCTCAGCGACGGATTGGTCATAGTGACGTTATGGACACTTGCGGAGGGGCCAGGCCCGGAAGAGCCTCAACTTGAGGTATCTAAGGCATTCAAAGCCAAGAAACACATTCAAAAGCACCCCGGGCTTCCCTGGAAGCCATTGGCCGGCTGACATGAGGCGTGGCATGCACGGTGTCGCGAGCTTGGTCAGTCCAGGCGTGTGGGACCTTGGCTGCTCCTCAAAAGCTCAGCTGGCCATGTCAATGGTTCCACCTCGAGGCTTGCTAAAGATTCCCGGCGTCCGTTGAACTTGTGACCGACTTGGTAGTCAGAGGGTTTAGCCGTTGACCGGTTCGAAAAAGGCTGAGCGGAGCAACCCAGCCGCTGGGTTCCTCCATGGGTGCTTTCAGAACTAATGGAGCCCACACCTGCACTACTCACGATTCCATAGAAACAAGCAACAAGATTTGATGCTGATGGCTAGGTGGCATCTTCGTGGACATTGGCCCTCTCCCTAGATCAATTGCAAGTCGTAGCACAATCATGTCAATACATTGAGGCTCTGGAGCAGGACATTTTGTGCTCTGGGCTCTGGAGGCAAGCTCAAAAACCCATGGAGCGCAAGCATTGCAGATTAGATGTGAATATGAAGAAGGCCAACCATGGGTGTCTTGAACCCCACGAACTCCCATCCGTCTCATCCTTCAAAAATCAATGACTTCGGAAGGGAGGCCGAATTGCTGCAGGCCGGCTTCAACGAGAGCAGAGGCATCGAGGCCGCACGGCGTGGCGCGTGGCGTTGGCGACCGGACGCCTGGCATTGCGAAGGCAGTGAAGGAGCGCCACGAAGAGGCCAAAGCGAAGGCCACGAAGCGAAATTCGCTGTCGATCTTGTACCTCTCGTATCACTCGTACCATCTTGTACAACTTGTATAACTTGTACAACTTGTACTGAAACTCACCAACTCCCCGCACCACGACTACTAAAGCCAGCCTGTGAAGCCACGCTGCTTTCCTCTCATATTGATTCCGGGATTAGATCCTTTCTGGGTTTCGCAGATGCCAAATAACGCCGCACCGAAGCGGCCAATCACTTTTTGAATCAGGTTGGCCGTTTTTGGGTTTAGGTCCCTCCGGAAGTGGAATGGGACCTCCGCTTTTCAGTTTGCAGTGGACATTGCAAGTCCCTTTCCACTGGCTGTCAGGCTGCCAGCCCGGCTGTCGCGGGGCTCCAAGTACTTGCCTGGTGCGAGTCAGATGCCATCGTATTCAGAAATCTCCTCAGCAGCATTGAGCTTTGTTGCCCGCAGACCCTCGTTCACGGGGACATCACGGAGCACTTGGACGTGCTGGACGGCGCCAGGCTGGTGCAGAACTGAGAGTCAAACCGGCACAGCTGGGAATCAGCACCTTCATAGAGGCCTGACATAAACCCAGTTGAATGAATGCCAGCTCATGTAGCGGCCTCGAATTTGAGGCCGGCAAGAAGAGCTGAGGTCTATTGGAACAATCTCTGCTTCCCCGCAGAACACTCCCGTATCATTGCGGAGGCAGGCTCGCCTTGGCCCGGGCAACAAAGTTGCAGGAGGGGGCAAAAGGAGCTCTGCTCAACAAACCACTTCGCAGCTGTTCCATGCGGGCGAGAAATGGAGAAGCTTTGCTTCGGACTCTGGAATTGGGCGGCAGCTCTTGGGCTCATCGTCAAGAGACGAAACGACATTGGGTAGCGGTAGCTGGGTTTCTCCTTCCGCATGCCGCTGGTCTATCGCAATACCTTTATCCAAGAGGTCGAGGTGGACGGCGCCTCCCGGAGGCGAGCGAGCAGCCAGGAGCCCCACAGGAGCCCAGCGCTTGCGGCTGAAGCTCTAGAGATGGAGAGGACGCTGAAGCATTTTGCCACTTGCCATATCCACATGCCACACTGTTTTGAAAGCAAACTTGGCATTGGACCGTCCAAGTTCTTGGCGGCAGGCTGTGTTGTCCTTTTGCAAGTCCTGAAAAATCGCGGGAGTTGATTCTGAGTGATCACATCGAAGTCTTACAGCTGCTCTCCCTGGATACCTCTGGATGCAGCTGTCCTTGCTGCTTTGCGCAGGCAAAGCGGACCCAAGTCTGCCAAACTGCACACCTCGCAGAATCGCAAAAACCGAACCCTCGCAGCTATTCTTTTGGGTGCTTGCTGAAGTTCTATGATGCGTGTGGGCCATCGGCTATGGTTTTTCCTTGAATATGGGTAACACTGGGCTCTGCTTGCTATTACATAAGGGGGGGACGGTGGCCGGTACGCCCAGCCTGGCCTTGGGACACGGTCACCGTTCCTGCCTTTTTTTTTGAAATGCCGCGACACCTCCTTGCAAGGAGTTTTGGGTTTGGGGGCCTTTTACCTTTCTTTTTTTTTGGCTTTTTGTTTACGGGTCAGATACTGTTGGCTTGAGGTAGGGGACTTTGTGGTTTTGGGGATGCGTGTTTTGTTTCTTAGACTAGTATTGTATTTGTATACTAAGGGTTATTTTTAATGGTAAGAGTAAAGGCCGGGCACGATAAAGGTATTCTTTTTAGCCGGTGTGTTTGCGAAGTTTCACAGATGACCAAATT
>CAUJNA010003842.1:0-82500 GCA_963377175.1 Effrenium voratum | reverse complement strand
AGAGAGCTCCAGGTGTGAATTCTGCCACATGGGCCACGAGACCCGGGCCAAGCTGGACAAGCAGCAGCGGAGCTTCTTTAATTCCTTGCCGCAGGCCGCGGCAATGGCAGTTCTTTGTCAGCTCATGGAGGAGAAGGCCTGAAACGAGTTAGGCCTCTCCGATGGCCAATGTAACCAGAGGAAGAGTCTAGTGGCATTTTTACAAAACGTGCCTTGAGGTCTGATTTTGGACCTCGCCATCTTTATGACTTTGCGCTCCTATATCCATGCTGACCTTGGAACGTCTTTTCAAGTGCTCAATTGTCAATACCTCACAGAGCAGGGGACCAGTCTGCACCGCCCTGTTGCCTCACGCGCCTTTGAACCATTGCGCAGCTGCAACATGAGCAGTGCTTCGGCATGGGCTGCACCCCTTTGAGCCATCGCAGATGCAAGCCAAACACAGACGGGTGCAGCATATGTTAGGGACTCTTTTGAGACATTTGCCCGAGCTCCGTTTGCAACAACCTAGGTTATGGGGGTTAGATGGAAGGCGCATGCTGAAAATTGAAGCATCTTAGACGCATTCGCGTCAGGCGGCGCAGAACGGCTTCCTGGAGGAGGCCCAGCCGCTGCTGTCCCAGCTGCTCCTGGAGGCAGGTCAGGTCGAGCCGCACGCGAAACTGCGGCGAGTGGAGAAGGTCCTGCGCCGCCTCTTGGCTTGATGCCGCTTGTGTCCTTCCGAATATCTGCGTCTCTCCAACTGGTTTGGAGCCGTGCTTCCAAACAGCTTCCATGATGAGATTTCGAGGCTTATCGAGGAAATCCACCACTTTGACGCCCCGTTCTGGTGTGTTTTTCCTCGGGTTCAAGCAGCTTCCTTGTGACCTGCGCACCTCCCACCGCTGCGCCTCAGGTTACAGTTTCCGACAGCTGCTGGGCCTTGCCTTGCCGATCGCCAATGACAGCGACGATCTCCAGCAACGTGCGAGTATTTTGACTGACCAGGTTCGGATGATCTGCGGATGACCGATGGATGATCTGCAGGGTCTGATGGAAAGCCGAATTCGAACCCATAAGATTCCCAGAGGCGATGCTCAATCGCCAGCTTGGCTGGCCGGGTCAGATTGATCTGCTTTTGGCTCCCAAAGGTGTAAAGCCTTTTTGAGAGCTGGCACAGCCATGCATGGCAGCGCGGTCCACATAGACCAGGTGAGATCAACCGGGCTGGACCTCTAAGCGGGGCCAAGCGACGAGATTTTGATCAGCAGAGACTTTGGAACCTGATCTGACTTTAACTGTGATCTAAGTCATCTCAGTCATCAAAGTGATCCCGGTGATCTGCATCTTCTGTGGCTCCAAAGCATTTTCTTTGGCAGCTGTGACCATGACCCCGCAAATCGTTTGCTTTTTGTGATTGTCATGAAGCCTGTGCTTAAACGCTCAACTGTGGGCCTTACTTTGGCCCTGCGTATTTGTGGCCTTTGCTTCTGGCTGGCGTGCCACGCCTTCACTCGGGCCAGGGAAATTCGCTTCGTCAAGCCCTTGAAAGGTAAGGGGCAAAGGGTCTCGAGCTTCGGGCAATCCCGAGGGTAGGTCTCAAAACCAGAGAGGCAATTATGTGTGGTGTTGCAACTATTGCAACTGTTGCAGGGTCATGGTCACAGTTGCCAGGGCCATCCCGCTCTTGCCTTGTTTTGCCCATTGGTCCAGAGTGACATGATCATAGGGATGTGTCTGGCTGATGTGTTGTGGCGCTGTGAGAAGCTCGGATCTGAACAGTTTGCATTCATCCTATTGTCTGTGGGTATCTGCCACTCACCCAAGCATCCTTGTAAATCGAGAGCCAAAGCGTGCAATGGCATCAAGTGGGCAAAGCCGCGGTAGAAAGCCGTGATGGGGCGACAGAGTGTGAAAGGCTGATCCAGTCTGATACTTGGACGGATGCAACGATGTAACCGCTCGCATGTGAGCAACGCTTGTTGTTTTGGGCAGGATATTGCAGGGGCCCATCCTTCTACCTTCCACTTTCACCCAGACTGGACCACAGATAGCTGCTGGGACAACATTGACATGAAAAGGAACTTTCAGCATGCAGATGATGTGCCCAAGAGTACTCTTCGCGAACCCGACCCCGACCCCGAACTCCATGCTAATTGACGACAAGCTGATGTAACATGCCCCTGTGCCATGATATTGCCATCCAGCATGATGTCAAAAGCCATTGGCTATGATCCAGACCTGGTGATGTGCGATTCTTTGCCTGATAGCTGAAAGCTCCAGGGGTCTAACGGTCTAACGGTCTAACTTCAAGTAAAGAAGGGTTGTGTCTGACACGAAGGTTGGGTGTTGCAGCGTGCTCAGTGCTTTGCAGCTCACATGAGTTGGAGGGTGCCGCTGGTGAGCGCGCAGCACGACCGGTGCTGTCACAGGGTTCTGTTGGATGGTAGCGTGACGTGGGGCCAGGTTGTTGCAGGGTGATGTTGGAACCAACATGTTGCAAGGTGGTGTTATACATCAACATGTTGATGCGGTGCGAGGGATTGATACGCAATTCGGCACGAGCTTCTCAGGTAATACTACTTGGCATGCAGCTTGGGAAGAGCAGAGCTGGGCTTTCAGTTGCTATTCTGATTCAGCTCTTTGCATCACTATGAACTGCAATCGCAACACCTGAAAACCTCTCGAGTGACCTGGTATACCAACCTGTAGAACGCCCTTTCGTCCACACTTTGAAGAACTTGACAATCAGTAATTCAAGTTTGCCCACATGTTGCATCCGACAAGATCTGCAAGGGCAACGGCCGAGTCCTTGAATAGAACTGGCTTACATGGCCGGTTGTGTACATGAGAAGTCTTGAACATGAGGCTCGCCTGGATAGATTAAATTGTAGGTTGCTGATCGGAGGAGGCAGCTGATCGCAGGAATGTGATGTAGAGTCAAAATCAATCTAGGTCACCTGCTAAAATGCCTGGCATCGAAGCGTTGCAGCTGGTTTAAGTCTATTTTGCCAGGCCAGCTGAGTCAAAAGGCAAAGACATCAGGTGGCCGCACTTGCTGTACTGACAGGCAGGCATTTCGACCTGGGGTTCTGGCCAAATAGACTGCCTGCGGCATTGCTAGTTCCATGCCAAGCCAGGGTGCGTCTCGTGGATCAGCATATTAGCAGACTAGATATTGCCATGGCTCTCATCAGAACATCAAATGCAATGCAGATCCACGTGAAGTGCAAGTAGTGGCCCGATTTTCAGGGCTGGCGTTAAGTGAGACGTGTAGTGTTGCGCCGCTCGCACAGTTCGAGGTCAAAGTAAGTTGCATGTTTGCTTGGGATGGGTGCAGGCAAAACCGAGACTGTTTTGTTGATAGTGCGAGTTGCTCACTCGCCAAAAAAGGCGTTTTTTTCCGAGCGCGAGTTCAGCCGCGCAACCTGTGCTTTTGGCAGGTTCAGGTGTGTTCCAGTTCCATCTCGCCTGCAATGTCAAACTGGGGGCCCAGCTATCCAGTTACGGTCCCTTTGAGCGGCCTATGGCCCCGTCCGCCGTATTTCTGCACTCCGGTCCGTCAAGAGGCGTTTCGGGTCTGGAGCTCAACCCGATTACCGGACTCGAGAGGCAACGAGCCCTTCGAGAGAAGTCCAAATTGCCGAGAAAGGTGCGCTAGACGCTGCCTGGCTAGTTGATTTCAAAGAGTTGGACTGTGGCAGAAACTTGTTTGAGAATTTGAGATGCTGATCCTCACGGTTCGATGGTTGCATCTTTTGGCGGTTTGCTATGACTGGACTTGTTGTCATGGATCTGATGTCAGGCCTTTGTCAGTAGAGCTGGTCAAGGCTCGGGCCTAGATTGAGGCTCAGGATGGTCAGGATGCTCAGGATGGCTTCTTGCCCTATCAACGACCGCTCGAAGAGCCCCTCTCCCCCAAAAAAACACAATGGTACAGGAATGGTGTACAAGTGCAGCCCTGCCGGCAAACACATGTCATGTTTCGGGTACTAGCGGAGGTGCTCGCCTGGTGACGCTTGCCAGTTTGGAGGCTGATAGGCTTTCTTAGTGCCTCCCGGGTTCGGCTCGTGGATCTCAGGCCACCGGCATGGCGTTGAGGCAGGGTGTCTTGGGTCTCGGCCTGGGATGGAGCCTGGAGTGTCGATGTGCAGCTCCCGGCTCTGTCTGTTTTTCTCCCCCCCCACTGCTGCGTGATTGAAATTCAGACAACAAAGAGCAGACAGAACTGTAGTACACAGAGGATACCACAGTCTAACAAGATAATATATATATATATATATGGTACCCCCCCCAGGGACCTACCTTTTTGAAGAATTCACTGGTATTTGCAGTGTGTTCTACCCTTTTTTGGGCTTTGGGGAGAGCAATGAAAAAGAAGCATTTCCAAGGACGTTCTGGAAGCTTCAGGCTTGATTTAAACCGATTTAACCCGATTTAACTTAAATCGGGCATGGATTCAAGATTCAAGATTCAAGAACCCAGGCCAAACTTTTGCAGGGAGTCTTGAATCCAGTCCTCGATTTAAACCGATTTAAACCGATTTAACTTAAATCGGGCATGGATTCAAGATTCAAGATTCAAGACTCCCTGAAAAAATGTTGGCCTGGATTCTTGAATCTTGAATCTTGAATCCATGCCCGATTTAAGTTGAATCGGTTTAAAAGGGTTTAAATCGAGGCCTGGATTCAAGATTCCCTGGAAAAGTTTGGCCTGGATTCTTGAAGCTTGAATCTTGAATCCATGCCTGATTTAAACTTAAATCGGTTTAAATCGGTTTAAATCGAGACCCAAATTCAACATTGCACTTTGCGCGGCTGTACTTTGGCACAGTGTTGTGCAAGCATCCAAGCCCTGTTTTTTCATTCAATCTTTTTCAACATTGGCCTACATTCAAGATTGTACGCCAAAGTTTTCTAGGGAATCTTGAACCTAGGCTCAACTAAAATTTCAGTTGGTTTCAATGGGTTTCACTCGGGCCTGGACTCGCGATTGCAAAGAAGACTTGTCTAGATAATATTGATTCTTGAATGTTGAATACAGGCTTGGGTTCTTTCCTTATCGAATCCTGTGAAAGCTCTAATTGAATTGTAGGTACATATTGGGAAAGGAACTCTATTTAAACTCGAAATTTCAGATTTGATTACCATTAGGATTCTGTCCAAATATGTCATTATTGAGTCCCAAGTAAATCGTGTTCAAATTCAACGAGCATTTAGCGAGTGTTCGTTGGTGCAGATGTGAATTGAGTATGAAAAACACAACACAACACTGTGTTTTACGGTGTTTTCTGACCATGGTAGTGTTAGGACTAGTGAAAGGACAAGTGTTGGACCTTTGGATTCTTTCCTTATGAATTCCACTTAATATGTTTTATCACATTCGATCCAATTTCTGTTTGAAATTCAATGGAGCTTAAGAAGGACATACTCCAGCCAGAATTTCGATTTAGATTCGAACTTAAGTACTGATTGTTCTATGTCAAATTACATGGTACAACCGATTTCCTGTCCAATAGAACATTGTACTTGAAATTCAATCACTTTCAGAACTAGAGTTAAATTCTTAGATGGTCTAGTCCTAGTTTGGTCCTAGTCCTAGTTGGGAGATCCTTGGTTCTAGGCCTAGTATGGTCCTAGCGTACTGAAATAAATAGAACGTACAAGGGACAATGCAAAGGAAGTTCCTTATGAATTGTAGTTAATATACTACTCAATTTCTATGCAACTGCTAACTGAACAGTAGAATAAAGTAAAGAACATATCCAGTCATAATTTATGGTTATTCTGTTTCAAGCCACATATTGAACATGACTTTCTTTCCACCAGAATGTAATGCTTGACATCCAAATACTATAAGAAGTAGAGTTGAATGGTCTAGTCCTAGTTTGGTCCTAGATGAGAGATCCTTGGTTGTAGTGCTAGGTTGCTCCCTAGTTTACTGCAATAATTAGAAAGTATACAGGACATTACAGAGGAAGTTATACTTGAAACTTATTTTTTTGTAAGAATCTGAGGTGGGTCGTCTAGTCCTAGTTTGGTCCTAGTCCCAGTTGAGAGATCCTGGGTTCTAGTCTCATTTGGTCGTGGTCCTAGTTGAGAGATCGTTCCTCCCAGTCCTAGATGGGCAAATCATGCACTGGAGAGGCAACCAAAAGGTAGGTCCCTGGGGGGGGGGGGTAGCATATATATATATATATTATACGCATATCATATATCAATATACGTATGTAACATAGAGAATACATAGGCCCAAACCACAGCGTTCTCAGACTCGGGCCTGAGTTGCAGTCAGGCGTGGGGAAGTTCCGCTGGAGATGAATTGGAGGGAGGAGAGAGCGGGATCCAAAGCGACTCTTCCATTCGTCAAGGGTTTAACCTGAGCAGTGCTTTTGTTTTGGTGAAGGCCGTTCAGCTCAGCTTTGCAATGGATAACGGCTCGCAAGGACGGCTACTTGCCCTTCGTGTACACTCGTCCCTGAGGGAGACGCCAAGCGAGCAAACTGAATCGCAGTGAGGGCTCCCTCGCTTGCACCCTGGGCCAAAGCGGCCCAGGAGTCGATTTCACTTCGTGAGCTCAAAGCAGCATCATTCGACCCGAAATAGATAGTGCATGCTTTGACGGGTTCCATGGATTCATGGGCGCAGTTTTGGGCTTCAACCTCCATGGGTAAAGGACATCCACTGCAGGCCTCAGCTTCGAGCATATCGCCTGGGTGGCGACATCCGTGCCTGGGGCCCCTGCTGGCCGATGGTCTGATGGTCGGTGTATGTGGTTGTCTCTTTGTCAACGTTGTGTCGAACAAGCCTCTAGTTGGACGGCATGTGAAGTGCATGGCCCAGGAGAAGCTTTCCGGGCTCAACCCGGACATGCAGGCAGGGTGTCTCGGAATTTCAAACATCCTAGACGTCAAATGCCTTCTTCTGATGCTTTAGCGCGTTCCGTCGCGCTCCAATGTCTATGTGAGATCTCACGTCAGGAGCTGGTCTCATCAATGCTTAGCCGGGATCCTTGCCTCCGTGTGCCTGCCACGCTTGGTCAACCTGACTTGCAGCCCTTTCATGATGTAAGTGTCTGAGCTGTGCGAGGATTCTTGCATACAGCTGCTAATATAGCTGCTTCCGATGTCAACCAAAAAGCAAGGAGGCAGATACGCATGTGTCTCTTCGCTTGCGCTCGGAATCAGGCAAGTCCGGCATCGAGTATTTGCGCGACTGGCTCTGATCTCAGCGCTGTTTGGTGTAAGGTGCCAATGGACTCTCGCCACGTCTCACGACGACTTGTAAGACTTGTAAGACTTGTAAGACTTGTATGCATGAGGTGCCGTATCCTGCCGCGATCCTTTTGCAGCTGCCTCTTCCCCCTTTCTGCGTGGCCGGCCTGTAATGTGAAGCCGGAAACAGGAGCCCTCTCAGTACATAGAATAAGAAATATAACACAAACAATGCGACATAAAATGGAGAGCGACAGCGGCCAGGTTCTTCTGATCCACCCTCTGTATCAGCAGCCAGACATGCGCGTTGCCGGATGCTGAAGGTTTCCTGGGTGAAACGGAGAAACTCGCCTTGCAGCTCCAAAAAGAAGTGGGGCAGTCATGGGCTTTGGAACCCCCAATCCCCTTGCATCGAGGCGCGATGCACGTTATACCAAAAGCACAAGCAGTTTGCGACCATTGATAGTGAATCACAGGCCATTTTGGAGAAAACTGAGGCGCTCCTGCGACACAACTTCGCGGCCATTGTCTGGCCGCGCCCCTGGACCCGGTGACAAGCGGCTGAGACTTGTGAAAAAGACGACCTTTGGTGCGAAACTGCTCAGCAGGCAGGTCTTGGCGCTGGCCAGTCCTTGGCATCCTCAATGAAATGTTGGTTTCATTCCAACAGATTCAAGCTTCTCACGCCTATATTGGCCTTGAGCTATGGTTTTCTTCCTTTTTGGAGATGCCACGTCAGCTTCCTGCTTGCAGGATAGACCTTGACAGAGCACTTGCCATGCGCCTCACCTTACCTCGGTCCGTAGGACTCTTCCATGGGTTCACTCGGTTTGCAAGGTGAGCTATTGCAAAGATAGTTTCATTGGAAGCCTGGTCACTTTGGCTTCCGTCACTTTTCGGATTATGTTGTAAAGGAGGGCATTCTTTCATTCTTTTTTGAATTTGCTTCGCTTTTGGCGTTTTGGCGTTTTGGCTTTTCGGCTTCTTCTTGGGTTTTTGCAAGCCATGCAAGTTATTTCTGAGTGTTATACTTGATTTATCATGCTTCATATTAACCTACAACCATGATAGCTCATTATCATGTTTGTTTCCCGTTAACAAAGTGTTTTTTGGGTTTTTGAACATATACGGTATCAACTATACCGCAAGTTCATTTAATATTATTTGTTTCAGCATATTGATGATTTTTTTTGTAGCAATACACATATTGCTTTGTACGCTTCTTTTGTGTTTTACTACAGCACGTCAGACAAAAACTCTTGAAACTTCAGCATAGCAATCTGTGAGTCATGACACCGTGACAGGGGCCCAAGTGACAAAGGGGCTACAATGGAACCTTGGACATGGCCAGTTTCTTCTCCAGTGGATTTGAACGGCGTCCGAGTCCTTTCATGTCCTTTCCGCTCATTTTTGGTGTGATGCAACGCGCTGGAAGGTTACAGACCCTTGGCTCTTGGCAAGTTTCATGAAGGACAATTGCACATGCGGATGTCTTAACCGAGTTCCACCGGGGCGAGTTTTGATTGGGAGAAATCTGCGAGACAATTTTTCGCCCTCCTCCTCGGGCTTTCCCATTGAGGTTGACAGCAGGGGCTCGCCAAATCGGAGGCTTGGCCTCGAACTGGGCGCGGCGACGCTCGCTCGGCGATGTGGAAACGAACGAGCCGCAAATTCGTTCGGAAGGGGTTGGTGTTGGGAATTTGGCGCTTGCAAAGGGCAAACTGCCCTCAGGTTCTTTGGGCATCCGAGGACGGGAATGGTGAGCGGATCTTGTCTTGGCTATGAGCTTGGCACCCTTTACTGCCCCGCGAACATCGACCCATTGTCTTCTGATTGAGGCAAAAGCACGTGCAACAACAAGCGTCTTACCCAAAAAGCGCGGGTATCAGAAAACGAGGGGGCAGTGTGCTCGCCCCTGCCTTTTAAAATAAGAGGTTTTTCATAGCTTGTGCATAGAAAGGTGGGCTACCTCCCGACAACAGCAATGTGGCTACTTCGAAAGTGTGATTTGTTCTTTGCCTCCAACTGCCGTGTGCGCAAACTGCACCCTTGTCGCAGGATCTGAAGAAGATGCAAATGTGTGGCAGGCTGGCCGAGATTTTTTTCAACTGTTGTGGATCAGGTTTGTTGTGAGGCGCACAGTGATCGACAACTTGTAGGGATGGAAGATCAGTTTCCAAGAAAGCGTTGACGTTGCACTTGTCCCAGGCTTGGCACCAGCACGTGTCCAGAGCCAGCAATTTGGATGGCGTCATGTGCTGACCTGAGAAATTGGCCTTAGGGCAGGTGCCACTAAGCCACTAAGCCCGAGGGCTTTACAGAGCGGCAAATTCATTAGTGCCGCAGAAAAGCCTCAGGAAAAGCAGTGCCAAGCAGTGCCTAGCAGTGCCATTCGTTTGAACGGGCAACGCAACTTGATGCAGAGAGTTTGTCGCAATGCCAAGCGCTTTTGCAGGCATAGCGTCGTGAGCAACGCGCTGCAGGCGGGACGGCCACTTGCCACGACTCGCCTCGACCCAAAATGGTTTGCCTGCATGTCTCATGGCTCAGCCGTCCTTGAATTGATCGCAATCTCTAGCAAACCTGGCCATGATCAGGGCACCAGGAGGGAGGGAATTCAAGGTTTACCCACTCTCGTGGCACCTGTTGCTTGTACTGCCTGCTTCGCCTCTTGTGCTCCAGGTCAATCAGCACCAACCTTGTTATTATTTTCCACTGCAATGTCACTGAATCCACGCTTCAGCCATGCCTGTAAACTGAATGAAATAGCCCATAGTCAAGCCTGAAATAGCCCACCCAATCCTGCCTCAATTCAATCAATCTGAGATTGAGTTGACCCTGTACTCCTGAATGGAATCCAACCACACCCTAAACTCTCCACACTCACCCAATCCTGAACTGAACTCCAAGGCAACCTGAAGCCAACCAACACCCGAAATTCACAACTCCACCCTGAACAAAGTCAACGTCAAGCTGGCCCATCCAAACGGTGCCCCATCCTGAGCCTCACCCTCAACCCGCTTTTGACACCAAGTCCTCAGCCTAGCCAAAAGCGACTCCACATCAATCACTCAACATGTTGCCCCCATCAGCACATACCCTTGACCAACACAACACTTACCCACTTACCCTAAATTAGTTAACCTACTCTTAGTTTGCTCTTCATTCGCACTTGAAGAAGGCTCAAACACCATGAGGCATGCTCTTGTGTTGTCCTGACATGAAGCTGGAAAGCAATCCCATATTTGAACTGGACAATCGCCGCAGATGTCGAAGCTGTTGTCAACAGGAAGCGTCTCTGCTACGTGAACGGCCACTTTGCACTTGTTGCAGCGCGGGGTACTCCCAAATCACACACCAAGACAATGTAGTTCACAAAATCTACGAACATCCAAAGAAATTAGCCGGTCCTCTCAATGGCTCAAGAAACGAAACGCGAAGACTCATTTCGCTGTTCGCCGGAAGCTGCAGGCGGCCTCGCAGTGCCAGGCACGGGACTCAGAGTCACGGGGGCGTTTTTGAGTCTGTGGCTGGCACTTGGACTTGGGACTTGGGGCAACTTCTCCAAATCTTTCGTCCCAAGTCATAAATTGGACTTTCCGGTCAACCTGGGGCTTAGGCTCCATTGTACTTCTTTTTGCACGCAAGAGTTTGGTTTCATGTCCAAAGTCTCTGCATTGTCAGGATTGGGGCTTCGACGCAGAGGCCCTGTGCGCACATTGGTGATGCCGCGATGCCTTTCGAAGCGTTAGACGAGTTTGCAGAGGGCGTTTGTCGTTTGTCATCTTTTGTCGTGGAAGTCTCAGAGCTCGCGGAAGGCCAAAGAGAAGGTTGGCACGCGCTCGGACCCAGAAATCGGCTGGTGGACATGCGGGGCTGCTCACGGCTGGTAGACTTGGTAGACGGGGCCCACCAAGTGCCCTTGGAGCATGTATTGCAGTGATTCCCTCTTCTTTGAGGCATGGCTTTGTTCAGCCGCTGCTCAACGAGGCGAGTTGTCAGTGCATGGCTTGTTGCAAAGCTACGCTTTGCTTGTGAACCGCTCCCATCCGCAAGTGTTTGGTTTTTGGGATGTCGCATCACCTTGTTCGCTCACAAAACGTGTCGTGCCATGGAGTGCCAGGCCACAGGTTCAGAGTTCACCACAAAGCTCTTCCAGATGTGGGAGCAAGGGTTGGGGCCTTGAGCCATGGCTTGCTGCTTCAGCCGCTTGCGATGGATACGTCGGATACGACTTTGCTTTTCCGGAGCTTAGATGGACCTTCCCATATGGCACATTTTGCGGGATGCAGGCGCTTGCCCAAATTATCTAAAGGTCATCCCGTCCATCGTGGTCTTGCCTGCCTTGGTGAACGGACCCCCGATCTGTCGTGTATGCAGACCAAGACAATTGGCTACGCCTTGGGACAGGTGCGAACGTTGCGCCAACGGTGGCCAGATTGATGAGGGGGACCAACAGGAGCGAAGATTGTCACCCACAACACCTCATGGGTGGGGCGAAAGCAAGACAGCTCTTTCTCAGATGTCTGATTCTAGCGGAGCCAAGCTACTATAGATGGTGCCGATTTCGTGACCTTTCAATGAGGTTTCTCTGCAGCATGACAGATTGTTTGTTGATTGTGATGTGTGCAGAGTTTCTTCAAGCTGCTTTGCAGCGATGCTATGCAGCACTTGTGAGTGCCACGTTCAAGACAATTGCCTCGTAGTTTTGTTTTGTTTTGTTCACCTAGTGCAAATCAGACTGCCGCCTGAAGGACCACTCTGTCTATGTGAGTTTTCTCGCAAGTCTTTGCCAGAATTCGTGCGGATCTGAGGATGGCAGGGAACGCCTTTGGCCTTTGCAGGCTGAGCCGAAAAGGCTTTCGCGTCGCCTAGGCCGGCATCCATGCCTGGAAGCGGCCAGCCAGGCACGATGTGTTTGCAAGCGGAAAGCCGCCTGGCGCGCTTTTTTCGAAGACTTCGCCTTGGATGGTCAAGTTGCACTTTATCTTTGGGCAGTGCAGCAAGGACAAGACATCCGCCACTCAGTATTTGAGTGCCCTGAGTCACGGAACCAGCAGTCAACTTTGTCAATGGATTTTGGGTTATTTCTTGGCGGAAAAAGGCACTACTGGCCAATGCTCGGCCGTGCGCTTCTTGCTTCTCTTCGAAAATGTTCCGCGCGACTATAAATGAGAACAAGCCAATGAGCGTGACATGAAAAGAAAGACGCCTTACAGGCGAAGATGCTGAGGCCGGCAGTGTATGGCCACAGAGTCGCAGTCCGGGGTGCACTTGCTATGGACTCTCAAGAGTGCAGGTTGGGAGTCAAATGGCAAATCTTAGTGCTGTATAAGGCTGTTTGTTGACTGCGAGCAACTGTCCATGATGTTTTTCAAATGGCATACTCCGTCCGGCAATGGCAGCGAGAGAGGGGGGAGTGAAGTTGCCTGCAGAACCATGACCTGTCTACCAGGCGTTGAACATAGTTTGCGGCCTGATTGCCTCCTGCACGCAGCACGTGATGGCTCCCAGGCTGGACCCCCCAATCACGTGTGTGTGTGTGTGTCGAAAAGTGTGGATTTTAATATATATATATATATATATATATATATTTTTCTGGGCCTGCGGCCTCTAGCCGGCTACGCCTTTTTTGAAGTTATACCATGTCATGTCATGTTTTGCATGAGAAACGTAGCGTGTGCTATGATATGGCTGGTTAGGTTGTGCATGTTGCCCACCTTAACCCCAGATAATGCCGGGGATGCCGGCTTTCTGGGCCCCATCCGGGCCCCAACCCAGAAGGCTGACATGGGGTCGCGCGCGCGCGCGCGCCAGAGGACCCAAAAAAAGCAGCCCAAAAAGAGCAGCCCGCAAGCCAGGCCGGAACCGCAAATGCAACAAAACACTGTAAATAGCAGCGTTTTGTGGCTGGGGTCGCGCGCGCGCGCGCGCCAAAAAGCCCGAAAACCAACGCGAAAAAAGCAAGGACCGCGCAGCGCGCGAGCCAGCCACAGCAAAAGCAAAACGGACAGAACAACAGGCCAACGCTCAGCACAGCAGTTTTTGGCGGTATTTACAGCGTTTTGTAGAGCGAGGACCCAGCATCGCCGGCATGCCCGGCAGCGCTTGGCGCCAAAATGCGCAAAAAATGAGCCTCGCTTATACCCCTCCGATACCTACTTTTAAAAACAGTGCTTTTTGGGTGGAGAGGCTTTTTGGAAGGAAGTCTTGATGATGCAGACCAAGCCCCGCTGAAGCATCACCCAGGCCCAACCCCAGACCCTGACGATGTCAGCCACATGGCCTAAACCCTGCATATACGCGATGTTTCGTGAGGGTTTCCCACAGTCAAGCAAAACCGCAAGTCCGAGCTGGTGATGCAGAGGTGCCGGATTTAGGCCGCGCATCACGACCAAGTGGCGAGGGTCGGCGGCACCAGGGTGCACCCCCTATAGCTAAAGCTAGCAGGCTAATTGCCTAGCGGCGACATGCTACGCCCCGAAAAGCGTCAGTGTTCCACGTGCTGTCATGATTTTCGCAACCGCGCGGCCTGGAACCCATACAAAACCAGCAAAAACACTCGGTTTTTCTACGGGTTCGCCAAAAACGCTGCCAGAGGGTTCGGCCGGGGAGAGGTGAGCCCTGCCTGCTAAGCAGGTTTCCACATTTTCCACGTTTGCGCCCGGCCTTGAATCCATACAAAACTATCGAAAACACAGTGTTTTTTCTGCGGTTCACCGAAAAGCCTACCAAAAATCGAGTTCGGCCGGGACCGTTGAAGCCTGCCTGCTAAGCAGGTTTCCATATTTTCCACGTTTGCGCCCGCCAAAAACCTTCAAAAACACTGTGTTTTTGCACATTCTCGGCAAAATTGGCCCGACTCAGGGGACAACATCCCCAGCATCCCCCGCATCACCGGCCTTATCCGCATCAATGTCCGCCATGGATGCGGACGATGCAGGTGATATGCTCAACAAGTCGTCAAAAATCGCCTGAACAAATTCACAAATCCTTCGCCCCTTAGCAGTGAATGCAGCCTCCGTTCGACACGGAGTGAACGTGGAGTACCTAGAGTGGGTCGGCGGCAGGGGGCGCGAGCTTTATAACCTTCGGTTAGAGGGAACCGAAGGCCTCCGGGAAACCACGGGCTCGGGGCGCCCGGATTTACACGCTACGCGACACAGCCGGCCACCGGGCGCCTTGCCCTTCCCGTTCTTTCATTTCCTGTTCCTTTACTTCCAGTTAGGTCCCGGGATTTGAACTTCGCTTCCTTTGCCTGTCCGATAGTTTCCTGACATGTCCCTTCACTTCCTTCATTTCCTTGAACGCCCCGTCATTCGCATTCCTTTCCCTTAGGTCTTTGCAGTTCCCCTGACTTCAACCTCGCGTCCCATTTCACGTCAGTTTCCTGCACATCCCTTCATTTCTCATGAGTTGCTCTTCGTTTCCCACAATTTCGAACAATTTCTTGCATTTTCCTGCATCTGGGTTTTTTCAGTGCCCCCTTCATTTTCGTGCAATTCTCCAGCTCCCTTCACATTCTGCCCTTGCATTTTCCTGCATCTTGGTTTCTCTCCAGCGCCTGCATTTCCCCTTCGTTGTCTGCAGTTTTCAGCCCCTTGGTTTACATCGCCAGCATGCATAGCATCATCTGCATCATCCGGGATGATGCTGGCAATGCTGGGGGTGCTGTCCAGTCTTAGGCACCCCCCCAAAACGCTCGTTTTTGGACGCCGCGGGGAGATGCTACAAAAATCGCCTAAACCTTCGCCCCTTTTCAGGGCCGTGAGGGCTGGCCCAGCGCAAAACGTAGGCGCATGGTCAGCGGCATGGGGCGCACGGCCTTATACCTGAAGGTAAGCCCTACGGGCTTGGCCTGCGGCCCGATCACGTCCGGTGGCCGGATTTACACGCGGCCACCGCAAACCCCCCCGTTCTTTCATCTCCTTTCCCTCTAAGTTCTGCTAGTTCTCGGGATGATTCGAACTTTACTTCCTTTGCATGTCTTCCCTGACAGTTTTCCTCAGCTCCCTTCATTTATTTGAAGACTGCTTTATTCACATTCCTTTCCCTTTTCGTTCCCGCTGTCCTTTGCATTTTCCTGCAGCTCGGTTTCTCTCCAGTGCTTCTTCTTCATTTTCGCGCAAGTTGTTTGACTTGCATTTCGTTCACTTCCTCACTCCTGTTTCCTTGCATTTCCCCTTGTTTCGCATCGCCGGCATGCATAGCATCATCCGCATCATCCGGGATGATGCTGGCAATGCTGGGGGTGTTGTGCAGTATTAGGCACCCCCCAAAAACGCTCGTTTTTGGACACCACGGGGAGATGCTACAAAAATCGCCTAAACCAATCCGCAAATCCTTCGCCCCTTATAAGGGCCCGTAAGGGCTGGCCCAGCGCAAAACGTAGGCGCATGGTCAACGGCATGGGGCACACGGCCTTATACTTGAAGGTAAGCCCTCCGGGCTAGGCCTGCGGCCCGATCACGGTGGCCTTCCCGTTCTTTGATTTCCTTTCCCTCTAAGTCCTGTTAGTTCTCGGGATGATTTGAACTTTACTTCCTTTGCATGTCTTCCCTGACAGTTGCCTGGCATGTCCCTGCACTTCCTTCCACTTCACTGCCGATTCAGCTCCCTTCATTTCCTTAAAACTCCTTTATTCGCATTCCTTTCCCTTTTCGTTCCCGCTGTCCGGATCCCTTCACGTTCTGCCCTTGCATTGTCCTGCATCTCGGTTTCTCTCCTCCAGTGCCCTCTTCATTTTCGTGCAATTCCTTTGAATTTCATTTGGTTCACTTCCAGTCACTCCTGTTTCCTTGCCTTTCCCCTTCAGCCCCTTGGTTCGCATCGCCAGCATGCATAGCATCACCCGCATCATCCAGGATGATGCTGGCAATGCTGGGGGTGTTGTCCAGCATTAGGCACCCCATAAAAATACTCGTTTTTGGACGCTGCGGGGAGATGCTACAAAATTCTTCAAAAATCGCTTAAACGAATCCGCAAATCCTTCGCCCCTTATAAGGGTGGGCCCAGCACAAAACGTTCTGCTCATGGTCGGCGGCATGGGGCGCACGGCCTTATACCTGAAGGTAAGCCCTGCGGGCTTGGCCTGCGGCCCGATCACGTCCGGTGGCCGGATTTACACGCTGACGCGACACAGCCGGCCACCGGGCACCTTGCCCTGCTCGTTCTGTCACTTCCCTTTCCTGTAAGTCCGATTAGTAGATGTTAAGATTTTCAGATTCTAAAAACTTTGAGATTCTAAGGGTCTCAGATTTGAAGACTGTCGGAATTTAAGGTTTCAATGGTTTACGAATTAAGGTTTTAAGATTCAAAGATTTAAAGTTTTTGAAGGTTATAATAGCCAGGCCATTGCCCAGCCATTTTCCATCTATTATCAGATTTCGAAGGCTTTAAGATTTTATTTTTCGGAGATTTTCAGATTTGGCGACTTTCGGAATTTAAGATTTTAAGATCTCAAGATTTCAAGGCTTCAAAGTTTCAAGATTAAGAGTTTAAGGAATTAAAATATAGCCCGGATTGAAGGATTTTTTTTATATTTTACTTGTTTATGAAGTTAAGATTTTCAGATTGCAATAGTTCGAGATTTAAAGAATTTAAGTTTTGAAAGCTTTTCAGATTCTGAGATTTTAAGACTTTGAGAATTTAGGAAGTTCATATTTTTAGATTTTAACATCTGAAGATTCAAAGATATTCGGGTTTTAAGAAGTCAAGATTCGAAGACTTTAGGATGTCTATATTTTCAGATTGTAAGATTCGATCTTCTAAGGTTGTAAGTTTAAGATCTTGAGGTTTCAAGATTTCCAAATTTCAAGAGTAAGAGTTTAAGACTGTAGGAATTTCATATTTTAAGAGTTTAAGATCGCAAGATTCTAAGACATAAGGGTTTTAAGATTTCAAGATTCGAAGACTTTAGGATGTTTTTATATTTTCAGATTTTAAGATTCTAAGTTCGAAGATTTTAAGATCTCGAGATTCTAAGATTGATTGTTAGATTTTAATTTAAGATTTTAAGAATCTAAGACTTTAGGATTTTGAGATTTCAATCCAGGCCATTTTCCATCCATTTTCCATCCACTTTAAGATTTTAAGATTTTCAGGTTGCACGTTTTCGGCAAAGTTGGCCCGACTTAGGGGACAACATCCCCAGCATCCCCCGAGACTTTAGGATGTTTTTATATTTTCAGATTTTAAGCTTTAGGATTTTGAGATTTCAATCCAGGCCATTTTCCATCCATTTTCCATCCACTTTAAGATTTTAAGATTTTCAGGTTGCACGTTTTCGGCAAAGTTGGCCCGACTTAGGGGACAACATCCCCAGCATCCCCCGCATCACCGGCATCATCCGCATCAATGTCCGCCAAGGATGCGGATGATGCAGGTGATGCCGGGGATGTTGTCCACTATGGGCACCCCCCCAAAAAACACTCGTTTTTTGACTCCGCGGGGAGATGCTCAAAAAGCCGCCAAAAATCGCCTGAACAAATCCGCAAATCCTTCGCCCCTTATAAGGGTGGGCCCAGCTTGGCGCAGCGCAAACGGGGTCAGGGGCCCCCGGTGGCCGGATTTACACGCTGACGCGACACAGCCGGCCACCGGGCACCTTGCCCTTCCCGTTCTTTTATTTCCTTTTCCTTGAATTCCCGTTAGCTTCCGGGATTTGAACTTTGCTTCCTTTGCATGTCTTCCCTGCATGTCCGACAAATTCTGGCATTTCCCTTCACTTCCTTTTCCTTGAGCGCCCCTTCATTCGCATTCCTTTCCCTTAGTTTATTGTAGTTCGCGCGACTTCAACCTCGCTTCCCATGTCACGTCACTTTCCCGCACATCTCTTCAATTCTCTTCGTTTCCCATAATTTCACAGTTTCTTTTCGTTACCGTTCTCCGGTTCCCTTCGCGTTCTGCCCTTGCATTTTGCTCACTTCCAGTCACTCCTTTTTCTGCAATTTTCAGCCGCTTGTTTCGCATCGCCAGCATGCATAACATCATCCGCATCATCCGGGATGATGCTGGCAATGCTGGGGGCGTTGTCCAGTATTAGGCACCCCCTAAAAAGACTCGTTTTTGGGCGCTGCGGGGAGATGCTACAAAAATCGCCTAAACCAATCCGCGAATCCTTTGCCCCTTATAAGGGCGGGTCCAGATTTTAAGCTTTAGGATTTTGAGATTTCAATCCAGGCCATTTTCCATCCATTTTCCATCCACTTTAAGATTTTAAGATTTTCAGGTTGCACGTTTTCGGCAAAGTTGGCCCGACTTAGGGGACAACATCCCCAGCATCCCCCGAGACTAGGATGTTTTTATATTTTCAGATTTTAAGATTCTAAGTTCGAAGATTTTAAGATCTCGAGATTCTAAGATTGACTGTTAGATTTTAATTGAAGATTTTAAGAATCTAAGACTTTAGGATTTTGAGATTTCAATCCAGGCCATTTTCCATCAGCCATGAGCCTCAAGCCTACCTGCGGCATGGTCGTTGCCCGCGGGTGCTAGTTGAGGCGTGCCATGGTGAGCAATGCGAGGTCAAAGGGCCTGGATTTGGTGGAGGATGAGATCAGAAGTGCCTCGTGGTGCGGATCCCTGAATGCAGTGGGCATGGGTGATGTCATTGACATCTTTCTGGTGAACGCTCAGACGTTGCGCGTGCTGTCAGATCAGGCGGTGCTGGTCTGTGGGGTTGCGGCTATGCCACGGGGGCAGCGGAATGCGTGCTGTTTTCACCATCAGATGCCATGCAGCCAATGTGTTTCCCAACAGACGCAAGCTACGCAGGTTGCGCATGCCATTTTGCCCATGAAGGTTTGCAGAGATGACATGGGAACGTGCCAGATAGCCATCTGCGAGGCTATGGTTGCTCCTCCGCCTGAGGGGTTGGATGTGAAGCATGTCGTTTCAGCGTGTGGGCCGTCATCGTCGGTGGTGATTCGCAAGCACAAGCCAGATGGTGTGCATCCTGTTCACCTGGAATTGTTCGCTGGCGGATTTGCAGGTTGGCACAGAGCGCAGGGCCTCATGCAGAATGAGCAATTGCATTGGCACGCCACCCTGGCGATTGAGCAGTCTGCTGACGCGTGTGCCATGTTTGCAAAGAACCACGTGTGCAGTATGGTCGAGCCCAGCGACCTGTGGGCGCCAGATCTTGCCGCTAACGAGATGTGTGATCGAGGAGCTTGCGTCCTTTTCCACGGCAGCGTTCAGGATCCTGTGTGGCTACGCTTGATGCCCGTTGAACATGAGTGCATTGCATCCATTAGTGCGCCGTGCGGACCGTGGAGTCGTGGAGGCCGGACCAGGGGTTTCGATAGCCCACATGGTAGAGTGTTCCTTCAGGCGATTAAGCAGATGAGGCGGGCTGCACCGCGAGCAATTGCGACGGAGAACGTTGACAGGTTCCTTCAGCATCCTGAGCGACGTGTCATTTACAGCGCAATGGCATGGGCGGGCTACGAGCTGTTGTGGGAGGCCATCACCGACATCAGAGATGTGTCACCAAGCAATCGCAAGAGATGGCTCTCTGCCTGGGTCCCGACAGGTTGCAGCAGCAGTTCGCAGGGTGCACCTGCCCTGGTGCCCATCCATGTGCAGTCTATGATGCAATTCCATACGTTCCCACCCTTGCCATTTGATCATGAGAAGGCCCTCACACTGACTGCTGATTTGTTGAGCGTGTATGGTGACCCCCACAATCTGTCAGTCACTAAGACCCCAGCAATGCTGGCCATGTCTCAAGATGAGGTCATTGCAAAGCGTACCAGGTCCAAATGTGGGGTGTGGGGTACACACACAGCCAGCTACAGTGCGCAGCATTTCCTGAGTGAGGGCGCTCTTGAAAATAAAGGCATTTTTGCTGAGCTTGTCCAAGGCAATTTTGGTGTGAGATTCCTGAGTCCCGTTGAAGCCTCCATTCTGCATTGTGTGGTTGGATTTACATGCCGACAGATGTCAGGAAAGCCCATCACCTTGTTGGAAACTGCATTACGGTGCCTCAGGCTGCACTTGCATTGTCATCCGCCTACAAAGCAGCCTACCCCACCCGTGAGGTGGATCCAGCGAGCCACTTTGAGGTCATACGCGTTGCCATCCACTATGAAATCATGAGCGTTCCCACCATGACGAGCGCTGCCAACCAGTATGACATCATGAGCGTTGCCCATAATCGTAATTATGCACGTTGCTAACCGCTACGACGTCAGGAGCATTGCCAACCACAACGGCGCTAAAAAAAACCTCTTCCGATGTGACAGTGCCTCACCTGTCTCTGCGTCTTTCTCTTCTTTCACCCCTACAGCGGCCTCTTGTCTCTGCCGCCTGTCTTGTGCCCCTTCCTGGGCTATCAGCCTTGGTCTCGGCTCACGCGGCCTGCTCGTCCACCTTGCGGCCCGAGCCTCTGCCTTGCTCACGGTGCCGTGGGCTTTGCGTGTGTCGTGGCTGCAACCGCTGTATCCACTTCCGGCCGTCCACACCTCGCTGGAGCCGGTGGTTAGTCAAGTCCATCCAGGAGCCGGTCGTGGCTTGGCCGCCTGCTTGTCGGATCAAGCGGTGCCTGTGCCGCTTCCTTCAAAACACAGCCAACCCTGTCACAGTTTCCGCGGCCTTGGCTGCCTGCTGCTCTTGGCTCTCCGTCTGGCCTTTCTGCTGGCCTTAGCCTCTGAGAGTTTGCGTTGGGGAGGAGGTGTGGTCCTGACTGTCGTCGCAGGCGAGCCTTCCATTCCCTTGGCTTGAGGTCGGGTCTTTGTCAGGCCCCAGTTCCCCCCAATACTGCCCTGTTTGAGTTGCGCCGGCCATGGGTTTCCATGGTACGGCTTGCGCCTTGGCTGCGGCTGGCTTGAACCCCAAGCTTCGGCTGGGGGGGAAGCGCGGGCCTGGCCTCACTGACAAGTGCTGGCCACACACCAACCAACCAACCGACCGACCAACCAACCAACCAACCAGAAAGCAACTCAGCGCCCCGTCTCTCATTTAGGTTGCAATTAATTGAAGAACGTTATGTTTTTGGTTGCAGTCCTATGAAAAACTTTTCATGATTTAGGTTGCAATTCTTTGAAGAACTTTCTATGATGTAGGCTATAACACAATTTGAACGGTTTAGGTTGCAGCTCTACAAGGCAGTTCTATCGAGGGCTTTATGATCTAGGTTGCAGTTCTATGAAGGATTTTACTGGTTTGGTTGCAGCTCCAGAACACACTTTCTATGACTCAGGTTGCGGTTCTATAAGCACTTTCTATGATTTAGGTTGCAGTTCTATAAAGCCCTTTCTACGATGAAGGTTGCAGTTCTGTAACACGTTCTCCGTGGTTCAGGTTGCAGCTCTGTAAAACAGTTCCTATGATTTAGATTGCAACTCTATAAGAATTTTCTATGATCTTGGCTGCAGTGCTGTGACACTCTATGAGAAAGGTTGCAATTCTATAAAATCAATTTCCATGGCTTAGGTCGCAGTTCTATAAAACACTTTCTCTGATCTAGATTGCAGTTCCATAAAGCAGTTTCTAGTATTCTGGTCGCAGTTCTACAAAATGCTTTGTGTGGTTTAGGTCGCAGTTCCATGAAGAACTTTCTATGATTTAGGTTGCAATTCCATAAAACAGTTTCTATGACTGAGGCTGCAGTTCAAAAACACTTTCTGTGATTTAGGTCGCAACTCGATGACGAACTTTCTATGGTGTAGGTTGCAGCTCGAAAAAACAGTTTCTATGCTTTGCAGTTCTATCAAGAACTTTCCATGATTAAGGTTGCAACTCTATAAAGAACCTTTTATGATGTAGGATGGCGTGTTATAGAACTCAGCGCTTTATGCTTCTAAGAAAGGTACCCTTGGAAGCAGAATGTGGTGAGAAGTCCGTTGTTTTGGTGGTGAAAAGCTGGTTGGCGATTCAATCAGCGGGAGCCAAAATCTCTGGATGCACAGTGTGAAGTCTTCCATCCAACACTCTGGGCGTGGATCCAGCGCTCTCGGTGTGGATGAAGGGGGGGGGTTAGCATATATAAATATATATATATACATATACGTATGTATGCGTGTGTAGTCCCATGCGCGCCGCGCCCGGAGATTTTCAGGGCCAGGTTGGCATGCCTGGAGATGCTGCAGTTGCTGGTGCCTTTCTCATCGCAGGCCGGGTCCAACTCGGCCGGGCAAGAACCGCGCGGGGGAGCGCTTGGCGCACGTCGGCATTTACGCTTCAATCGCTCGCGCAGGACACGATCTTGGAGCAGATTCTGCCTTATAGCCACCTGCTCATGACGGACTCAGTGTCAAAGGCGCGAGCTGAGGCCGTGTGCTTGACCCGCGCCATTTTTGCGCTAGGTCCGCGCAAAGTCTGTTGATGTTCTGTGCACCACCTTGGCAGAGGCCCGGGTTTCCGTCAAAACGGATTGCATTATTGCTTTAAAGGCTGGCAACGCCGTCACTTGGTCAAGTCAAACTTGTGCAGCTGCGAGAGGTACACCATTTGCCTGCAAGCCACGCGCCGCTCTTCACTGAGTGCGCATGCGGAGAGATTTCTTTTTGACGCGTTCATTTTTTCTGTTACGTGTTCGGGTGTGTTCAAACAGCTGAGTACTGTTCAGCTGTTTGGAAACGGCTTCAGAGGTACATTTTCCCACAGCTCATGTCTATGATGAGTGGTATGAGCAACGAGCCCGTGGTACGGCTCCCAGGGCAGATTCACAATCCCTTTCTACGGGAATCATGCAGTTTGTTGCTTCAGGAAGTCCTTCTTCCGCACCTATCGCCTGGGTTGTCGTCAGGGTCCTTTTTCCGAGAGACCAACCCTTGACCGATTCCCACCTTACAACAATCTCCAGCTTCCCTGAACAAATCAGACCCATAATTTCTTGTTTGGATGTAGGGCATGGGGCACATGGGTCACATGGGTCACATGGGCGCACGTAGCACGTATTGGACATGTTGCAAAAGCCTCGAGGTGCTGCTCTCGGTGGCGCGGAACATCGGGGCGCTGGCCACTCACGCGAGGCGCTGTGCCGAGCTCACCGCCCCAAGCTCAGAGCAAGGCTCAGCTGGTTTGGGGGGTGGGGGAGGGAGGAGTTTAGCCGCGGTTTTCCTTGAAAGGACGGATTTTCTTCAAGAGTTCACTGAGCCAGGTCGATTGTGAGGCCACCCAACCGGGAGGGATGGAAGGCCTATGTGAAATCGAAGTTGGAGACGTGGCCCACACCAGTTGAGGCTCCTCAAGACAGTTTGGGGGGAGAACCTCGCCAACCGTCAAGAAAAATATAGGGTCAGATCCCCTGTTTGAGTTGATGTGTCTTGCTTAAAGTGGTCTTGATTCAGCTACAATATATACATATATATATATATATATACATATATACACATATATATATATATATATATGATGTATGTATACATATTGTATCTTTCTAAATTGATTGTGATTGTTTGTTGATTTGAAGAGCTGGGAATATGAGCAGATGCGGCCAGGGTTCTGTAATATCAACCGCCTGTGGGATCCCAAGCTCTTAAGACCCGGCATCTTTGGATTTGTCCTGGCTTCCCGTTTCACTGAGTTGACGGCCAAATGGCATGCTTTCTTTTCCGGAGAAACGCATCCTTTCTGGCAAGGCTGTTTTTTTTTTGGGGGGGGGCTGTAGCATAATTGAAAGGACCGTTTTCGCAGTGCGAACTGCTTGACTATGTAAGGGCAAAGCAATACACACCAGCATCCAATTGAGAAAACTTGCAAAGGACTTGGCCCTCAGTGTTTTCTATACCTAGATTCAACAGTACTGAGCGAAACAAAACAATGTGGTACAAAACTGATCCAAGCAAACATTCAATCAAATCAAACTCGGTCTGAAAAGTAGGTCAAGACGGAAACATACGAAGCCACGACGCAATCAATACTTACTCCATCCCAAACAGTTGTGCAAACAAACTCGGCCAACATTCATCAGCACTCAACTGAAAAATTCGAGCATCTCAAGCACTAGCACTTGTAAGCAAAAGTCTTGACTCCCGAGCATCGCAGCGCAAGGGGAATCTGCAAAAGACTCTGCGGCTCACGTTTTAGAGAGCCTGGCTATCTAAGCCACACTCAGATGATGCTGGGGATGTTGAGGCCAATAATTTCTGCGCTGAAAATTCCGACATGTTGCATTGGACGGACCAGGATGAAATAGAGTTAGTTTTTGTTCAAGTGAAGGAGCATCCACAGCGATCAGTATACCGTTGACTTGAACAGATCACAATGATGACTGATGATGCAATAACGAGTATAAAGATGACATGTTGCTACCCCTTTCAGAGAGGGTGGGCGGGAAGCTGTGTGCAGATGCAGATACATATGCAACATATATATATATATATGTATACACAGAATATGGTGGATGGCCTAACTCCCGTCACAGAGAGAGGGCAGGGAGTGAGTGATGGCAAGGCCTCAACGCCGGCGCAGGCCCGTGTTTTGCTTCACATTGCTCACTTCCAAAGATAAAATTGCTCACCATCCTTTGCACATGCAATGCTAGGGTCAGGAGGTGGTAGACACGCCTGGCACCAAGAATTCTGGGTGCGCGAGCCTGTCCAGATGGTGTTTGCAAGAGGCTACCGCAATTTGGACGGCTGCAAGGTTTGATGTGCAACTTCAGAACCTCCAGGAAGCGCTCAAGAAGATTGTGAAGGCACTTTTGTCGGACATGTTGCATGACAGCTACAATCGATCGGCTGTGAAAATGGTTCCAAGTCATTCAATCAGTTCCAAGTTTGAATATTGGAGCCGCGCCAGGCGCTTTTGGAGCTTCTGCCGATGCATTCTCCGGAGAGGAGCCAGGACACGGAGACAGGCTCAGTCAGTGCTTTGGGATCGAGTTTTTCAGATCTCACGGGGACACACAGCTCATGCTCTTGCGCTTCAGGAGGAGCTCTTGATGAGCCTGAGCGTGGGCCGTGAGGCTGGATGCATGGTTCCAGTTTCCGTCTTGGCTTCAAGTTCCATTGAGCCAAAGGGAGCCACTTTGCTCCTCTTCAAGATTGCAGCTGGGGACATGTGTCAACTTCTGTCTCCTTATCTTGAAACAGGTCTTCGTGCCAGTCCTGCAATTTTCGCTGCCACCTTTGCACAACTGACAACACAGATTTGGTCAGTGCAAGCGTCCCAGTGACCAAGCACTGCACACTTGCGTGGCCACACATGCCTCAAGTTGCAGCTTGTTTCGCCCATTGCTCGCAGGTCAAGATCGGGTTGCTCCGAAACATGTGCGTGCGGCACTCAGCAACAGAAACCGCAAGTGGGTCAACCCATACCAGCCATAGAAAGTGCCCCACCCACGTAGGTCCCAACAAGCAAAGCATTTCATGTGCTCTTCAACAAAAACCTGTTCTAGAAAGATCCACCACTAAAGCAGATCTCGGCAAAATGACGCAAGTTTGAACCCAGACCGTCTAAAAGGCATCAGCGCTCATATACTGCTCGACTGCGCCCGCTAGTCCAAATGTTCACGACGTGCCTGATCGACCGTTCTCCCCTCGACCGCACACCGGCGTGCCCAAATGTTAAAACGCCCAATATATAAATGGCATGCGAGCACGAGTGAAAAATGGCTGCTGATCTCGCTGGCAAACAAGCAAGATTGCAGAATCAGCCTCTGAAATAGATCCCGACTTTGGACAGACATGTCATCATTTCACTGGTGTGATGATGCTTCCGCATAAACAGCCATGGCTCTCAATTTCCCACAAGAAATCGGCAGTGAAGAGGAAAGCCAAAAATTGCTACCAGCGCCTGCATCTGCTGGCTCGTCAGCGACCTCGTTTTTGAAGGAGCACCACTCCGGGTTTTTTCTGACCTGGAATCTTGAATACGCAACTTTCTCAACCGAACTGCCCCATTCTCTATTCTCATTCTCGATTCCGTCTCCGAGGTGCTTGCAGATTGCTTCGGCTGGGCACTTTTTCCGCTTTCCGGTCGGAGTGGTTGGAGCTTTGACTGCTCTGATCAGAGGTCGGGAGGGGACTCACAACTTCCTGCTGCCGTACCTCATTTCCTTCATGAATGACCCGGCCTGGGAGGTGGCCTCACGGGTTTCCGGCGCTTTCGACAGGTCGAACGTGTGAGCATCAGCTCCTCGAAGCTTACCCAAACCTGACTGGATTTGCCAAAGGCAGAAGTTGTAGAGGTTGCTTTGGAGCAAGCTGATGTTCTCTGCTCATCTTGGGCATTGACCTAGCGTCCTCTGCCATTGAGCAAGACACACTCCGATATTTGCGCGCAAAGAGCCCAAAGATATCAACGAACCCTCATAAACCCTCTAGTGCGTTGAAGTTAGGATGGCAATGCAGGTTCCACTTCTCAAGTTGAAGTATTGATTGACTCAGCTGGCATCAAAGTTTCATATGTTTCATTATCTGAGATTCCTCGCATTCGCTTCAACACCGAGTCGCCATTCAACGCGATGGCCCAGGTCCGTGCGGCCTTCTGCGCGGAGGCGGCGCTGCTGCCGCGACGAGTGGGGCAGGCGGGGCCCGGGCTTTTTCAGGGGCAGCTCGGGCGTCAAAGCCGTCGGCATTTTTGGTAAACACTTTCATGTTGCATGCCGGAAACGGGAGAAAAGAGTGGCGGCTTCAAAGGGAAACCGCGAAGGAAGGCTGCTTGGGCACAGGGCCGAGCTTCCGAGTCGCGCGCGAAAGCGATATTCGGAGGTCTCTTTGGAGGGAATCATTTGGCCCTGTGCCAGCCTCAGTTTTGAAGACCGGGAGCAACTTGACATCGGCAGTTTACTGTAGTTGACTGTAGGTTTGCGGAGGAGGGCAACCACCAAGTTTCCCAAAAGCGAGGGGCCCCGCCCATTCTTGGAATGCAACAGAATGCCCATGGCTCACGTGCTTCCTTTTGGATTCCATTATGGCCCGCCGTTGGAACCGAGCCATGACTGACCTTTCCTGAGGTTATGAGCAAGCCCTTTTGGATCAGGAGTTGGCCGATATATTCTCTGCTTTGCCTTGGTTCCTTGCATGAAACGTGCGCAACTCAGCAGGAAAGCATGCTGTTCGGATCAACAAGCAGGATACCAGCTTTGAAGGTGGCACGGGAGGCAAAGCCAGCGGTTCAGGCAGTAAGTGCAACCAACACGAGAATTGCAGGCCGGCCAACCGCATGGTGGCCCATGTGAGAAATAATGCAATTTGGTCTTGCATTTGTCAGGAGGAGCGCGTTCTGGAAGCAGCGCTGCTGGGCTTGACCAAGTTGGTCGCGCAGCAAGTGCTGTCCAGCTTCCCAGTCTGTGCACGTCTCACGTGTCAAGACCGCGCTTGCTTGAATCCAGGCGTCGGCAAAGCCTGGTGACTGTGGCCAACAAGGAGTCCTGCGCTCGCTTGGCACACCACTTGATACATTACTCGCGAGCCGTCGAAGAAAACAATTCTTGCGCCTTGCAAAGCCTCAAATCGTTGCATCTGTGCCCTTCAAGCCTTTGCACTTTGAAGAAGTCAGGTGTAATTTGTAATAATTCGTATCAGCACGTTGCAGTGTATGTTTCACGATTTAGCGATAGGGACTGACACACAAGGCGCCAAGGCGCCAAGGCACCATGCGCCAGGTCGCAGCGCTGTTGGTGCACCCCTCCGAGCAAATTCGCAGCTACGCCAGCCAGGCACCACACGGCGTTGAATCTACGCTCCAAATGTTTTGCATAGTTATTCTTAATGGTATCATCGTTACCAGGTATACTCCAGCAGAGCTGGAGGGTGGAAGTTTCTAGACAGGACACGTGTCTATAGGCAGAGAAAGAAAGCATCCGTCTCTGTCTTCTTTTTTTCTTTCTCTCTCTCTCTCTGTCCATTTGATCTACCTATCTATCTATCTATGTATCTATGTATCTATCTATCTAATCTATCTATCTAATCTATCTATTCTATCTATCTATCTATCTATCTATCTATCTATCTATCTATCTATCACCTGGCATTGCGAAAGTGCTGCGCCTGGCACGAAATCTGTACTCCACCTTGCGAAAGCGTTGCGCCCGCCACGAAATCTACACTTGACCTTGCGTGGCTGCAAAATGCTGCGCCTGCCGCAAAATCTGCACCTCAGGTTGTCAAAGTGCTGCGCCTGCCACGTGATTTGCACCTCCGAAACAGTCTGCGCAGCAGTGCCATTGGGGAACTGTCCGAGACCGTGGCGAGGCCGCGGCGCAAAACAGGGCTACTCTTCGCGTGCTTCGCATGTGGGTAACTCCGCTTTCATATTACGGAAGTTTTCTAACTAAACTTCCTTTGGCTAGCTGAAGTTAATTCATGGCTCAGTAAGTTCATGTGTGTCTCGAGATTGTGAAGATTTCAGAATCCACGTTACAACTTAAGACTTATTAATGTTTGTCATGCACGACGAGTTAAGCATGGACTTTGCCAATCCACTATGGCCACGAGCGATGGTTCCGCAGTCCTTGGACAAGTCAAGGCGGCATGCAGTCATCCATTTCGATTGGAGTGCCCTGGTTTGAAGGAAGGACTGGAATACAAAGTTGGATGCAGAGGAAGCTGGACCCTTTGCGGAGAAGGCTACCCAGTCAGCTGGTTTGACAAGGGGAGAATTTGTTCGAGTTTCTTTTTCAACCGCATGTACTGGAACTGCTCATTTCTCGTTTCGGGCTCTCCTTCACATTGTGAGCAGGTGGTGGAAGCATTGGCAGCAGAGCTGACAGAAGTGGACCAGTATGTTTTCCTCCTGCCGGCAGTTCGCCCGTATTTGCTGGCGCTACTTGGACGCACGCCAATATTTTGCTATCAAAAGGGATATGTGAACTACTCGACGTTATTTGCATCGCCATTGGTATCCTGACAGTTGCATTTTTCTTCTTAGTGCATGTCCAGATCCATGCTGATTGAGGTTCACTTGTAAGTGCAAGTGGTATCTCGTTATGCCATATTGGATGTAGCTTCTGATTTGGCCATGGGGAATGTTGACAGTGACAGTGGTCCAGTGAGACGCTCCTTTGATCCACCGGTCTTACGCTATAAGCATCTCCATTCATACGTCTCTCCAAACATATCAGAAGTGGGAGAGTGATGTCCCTCTCCCAGCACCATCTTTTGTTTTTTAATAGATAATGTCGGCTTGCATGCGCGCTCTCTTCCCCGTCTGCTCCGTCCGGTCCATGGAAGGCGACTCAATGGAAAGTGTGTCCGAATGCTCGAAAGGCCGGTCCAGTACACTGGAAAGATCTTTTACCGCACAGGTACCAACAAAATGACACCTGCTGAATGTTGCAACTGGATAGATTTTACAAGAACTGTGCTGCCCCATGTAATCATATTCATACATGTGTAATATTCTTATGTACATACACACTATGTGATACATTCCATGCGCAAACTGCGTGCAACATCAAAGCTGGGCGCGTCAACGGCTACACACACACACGTGTCCTCACATTGCAGCGCTCCCTCCTGCAAAGGGCAAGCAAAGCACAAGGTCCACACGGCGCCGTCTCGCAGGTGGCGACAGCTAGCTCCCCTAAGGCCCCGCTCCAGTTGCTCCAGTTGCTAAGCGCTGCGAACTGTAGCAGAACACCTGATGTGCAAACCTTTGAGTGTTAGCGCGGCAAGCTGTTGCACCTTTTCATTTTCTGTGCGAGGTCAAATTACTGATATCAGCCGATGGCGTACAACCTGTTTGTGGGTATTTTGCCATATGCAACAAAATTCCTTCCTTTTGATCGTGCAGCCAGGCTCGGCTGTCAAAACTGTAGCCCTATTTGGCTTGCAACCAGGCGATGCGCTCTTATATTTGTCGTATTTTTGGTGGCATCTGCTGTTCCTTGACGTCTCGATGTGTCCCTCTTCAGGCCCACTCCATCATGTGCCCGCCGGAACATTGCCATTCTGCACATAAGCCCTGTGCCATTCGGGACTTATCTGTCTGTGTTCCATGTCCGGCTCACTATTCCTTGAGAACTCCCCAAGTAATTCTTTGGTTTTCTTGGAAAACCCCCAAGTATTCTTCTAGTATTTTCGTAGCATCCCCCATTGTACTCGCCCCATTATCACCTTAAAGTGTTTGTAGTACTGCCGTAGTTTTTGCTCGGTATCCTCTTAGTATTCCGCTATCAATGAGAATTCCCTTATTATTCCCTTAATATTCCCGAGAGGATAACATTGGGTACTATTGGAATACCAAGGGTGGGAACTGGGAGAATATTAGGGAACTGTGGAAATGCTTGGAAAAAGTATGCCCTTACAAGGGAATACTAGGGGAATATTGAGGGTGACACTAGCAGAATGGAAATGCTAGGGGAACAGTGAGGAAACAAATCAAAGGGGAACACTGGGTACAAAGCAGAATGCTAGGACAATATTACAAAATACTGGGAGGATCCTGGGGGTGTAGTAGGAAACTAGAAGGACTTACTAGGGCAATAAAGCGGTACGATAGTGCTAAAGGAATAGGGGAAGACTAGAGGAATAATTACTCAGGGGAATACTACGAACATACTATGATTAAGGGAGTACGGTGGGGGAATACTAGAGGGGAATAGTGAGGAAAAAGTTAGGGGAACACAGAGAAAGCACAAAAAAAGCAAAACACATCAAGCTCAAATATTCAAAACTGAGAGGGGCACTGGAGAGGCAACAGAAGTTTTTTTTTTTGGGGGGGGGGGGTAATATGTATTTTTCTATATGTGTATGTATATTGCGCACCTGGAGCTAGAATTTGTCCTAGGAACAGCCACAACTTCCGGGTTCCGCTGAGCCTGGTCGAGCCTTTGCCGCGGCAGCGCTTCAAAGACCTGTTGAACGAGGAGGTCCCCCAGACCACGGACAGGTCAGGGCGGTGTGAGCAACAGAAGGTGAATTGGGGGTGTTCAACCGACCCAAGAAATCTAGCAAGTTCAGTTTGAAGTTGTGAGGCGAAGAGGTGCTACATAAGGCAAGTCACCAGGTGAACACGCACAATGCCATTGTAGGGCCTGGGAGCTGCTGCGGCCGTATTTGCAGCCGCTGCTGCGGTCTCGGCCCAGCCGCGGAAGTGGATCCACCTTGGAAGCGCCGCAGCACCTGACCGCTGGGCGCCTTTGACTCCTATAGGCCAGACTGCAGGTGTCTAGAGGTGTCTAGAGGTGTCTAGAGGTGTCTAGAGGTGTCTAGAGGTGTCTCTAGGTGTCCACAGGTCTAGATTTGTCCTTGGCATCATGCTTGAATTGGACATGTGCTTTCAAACGTATATTTCCGCGACTGGAGCCAGTGACGGGACCCTTGTGTCAGCTTGCAGACTTGGCCTGTGCTATAGAGCTACTGGATGAGGGTTGAGGATAGGTCGATGACGTGGTTTGAGATGCTTGTTCTGGACATATTTGGATACAGATGTTCATTCCCTAATCCACATGTAAATTGTGTAGATTGGTGGGTTCACTGTTAGGTCTGGCATTGCTGGGTCAACAGTATGTATCCATTTGTTCTACCTGTACTACCATTGCATGCTAGTTGCATAGCTGGCGCAATTCACAGGCCTGACCGGCGCGGCGCAAATTCTTTTGCAACATCTCAGAACATAACGCTTTGATATAACGCTTTGATTTGATCACTCCGTGAGTCGGAAGAGATGGAACGATAATCTAAGGAAGGTGCAATGCATCCAATACGTGACGGTGAACCCCCACTGCGCAGCTAGTCAAAGCTTGGCAGCCTGCGCTGAGGCGGGGCCTGATGGCAAGTTAAAGAGGCATGTGGAGTTCAAGAATTTGTGCCGGACTAGAACTTTCAACTTAGCTTGAATGGGTTTGGCCATGGCCAACCTTTGATGACGCTGGCCAGTTCCGATCATCCAATTTCTTCCATTCGATTTTTCACAACTGGCAGTGTGAGCACCTGGGCGGCCTCTGTCCTCCAATCTCACCCAAACAGAGAGGCTCCCCAAGGCTCAGCCGGTTTCAAACAACTAGCTCCTATGCCTTCGGCCACATGCAATCAAAGCGGTCTTGCCAGCTGCAAGCCCACAGCGGTGCAGGCCAAGTCCAGCGACCACCACAGCTGGATGCCGCTGATGCCCCGAGGTCTTCAGCATCCCCTGGGCTTCCTGTCTCTGCAGGCCCATGCCACGACCGCCCGCATGCGTGTTGCGTTGCCAGACGCAGTGAATTGCGCCTGTCGCCTGTCAGTCGACTGTCAGTGTCTGTCAGGCCTACCTGGTCAAGGCCTTCTGCCTGCCTCCGAAGCTCTGCGACCTGGGCGCGCTGAGCTTCCTGGACGGCACGCCGTACTCAATGTGCCCTTCGAAGCCTTTGACGCGTTTCACCCCTTGACGACTTGAGACGACTTGAGACGACTTGAAATGATCTGAGATGCGTGCAATGCATGCGCATGACCGAGGTATGCACTGCCCTCGGCGTCTACCTCCACAACCTTGTCTGCGCGGCTGCCCAGACTAGCCAAGTTGCTGTGCTGCGGACATCGCCTGACAGCCTCAGCCTGCTGCAATCTTGAGGTGCGGGCAGAGATCGTAGAAGGCTGGGCGCACAGTTCCATAATGAGACGATCTCATTCTCAGCCGCTCAGCCGGTGACATGTGATCCGTCAGGAACCAGAACACAGTTGCCTGACAGATATCCCGGTTCGCGTGTAGTTTGTGGAAGCCGTGTCAAGAGACTCCAGGCGACCGCGGGCCCATGCTGCCGCACACTGAGCTTTGCAGACTTAGAGCCCAGTGATCAAAGTGGATCAAAGTAGACAGTTTAGGGGTCCCCTTGGCATAGTTACCTTTAACTTTTGAAATTGTTGCAACATGCAGCCTGTCTGAGGCAAGAGTCCTTTGGGAGCATGCACATGCAGGACTGGGATTGGCACGAACCTTGAGCCCTGCCCTTTTACTTGATCGGCGGAATGTTGTCTTTAAAAGCCGTCAGGCCCTGTATGATGCGTTTGGTGTTGAGTGGGTGCGGAACACTTGCGCTGAACTTCGCAGACGGCTCTTGCGGTGATCCCTAATGACTTGTGGGCAAACCTCCTCGGAATGCCAGTTGTTGGTTAGACCAACTCCCATGAATGAGGCACACTCCACGGACAAACCGCTAGCAGACAGTGCTAGCAGGGTGACACGGCTTTCCAGGATGCAGAGTTCTCTGTGGACGCCGTGTCCATGGCCGGGATCCAGGGGATCCCGTCACGTTCCATTCCCCAAAATATGGGATAGAAGCACGTTGGAGCTCGTGTTCCCTGGCAACACGTTGGGGCTCTGCTCAGGCTGGCAGCGACAGGTCCGTGGGCTCAGGATTTATGGGCAGCGGAATCACAAGATAACATGAAACGAGTCACATCGGCGTGAGTCATTGACCCACAATCCTCCTGATATGTTGCTGCGGGTCAAAAATAGGTACCCAAAATGGAAACCTGGAAAATGGAACCAAGGACTAAAACCTGCGGTCCCCCGGTGGTTTAATGTTGACCCGTACCCATATGTTGTTTCGGGAATGCTCACAGCTTTTGCGTTTTGTTTGCTGAGGGCCAGTCCAGCGCCAGCCTTTCGGGCGTGGTCCCTGGAGAGAAGCTCTAGTGCAGCGCGTCTGCGCATGTCATCACTTGCTGTGGCTTTGTGGCTCCGCCTAGTCGTGCAATTTCCAGTTGCATGGTATATTTTTCTGGTGAAGACTAGGAAACAGAAATATGTTTGTCGTCTTGGATCATCTATTTTCGCCCTTGATGAATGGACACAATGCTTTTGCAGCAGTCCATCTTGAACCGAATCCCAACAATTTCACTTAAACAATAAGATACGAATCCCTGGGCCTGAAAACCTCCCACGGTCAGCTGAGCAAATTGGCATGTTCTGCTAGCCCCAGTCAAGAGGCTGATGTCCTCAGTCGTGTTTCGAAGAACGGCAGTCGCATGGGCCGTCTGTTGGCTCCCAGGGCTTGTGGCCGCGCTACGAAGGTGCCGAGGCGCCATTTTTCGCAAGCTCTTGCGGCTGCAACGGTTGTGACGGTTGCAACGGGTGCAACGGGTGCCAGGCCTCCCATGGCTCTCCGAACCAAACTTGGAGGCGGGAGCCAGCGTGAGAGATCCGGCGTCGGCGTCTCCGGTCTCCAGGCCACGGGGGCAGCTGCTGACGACGCTCTACGAGCCGCCTGAGCCGATTTGACCGATTTGACCCCTGTCCATGGAATCCATGTCGATCCATTTGATCCTGTTTCACGGGGAATGTCAGAACTTGGAAGGGCCAGTGGCGCCTGGCGCCTGGCGCCTTGCTGGCAGGTACGCGCATCAGAGTGGAGTGCCTGTGGCCATCCTGGCCGTTTTGGCAGGTTCTTCAAAAGGTCTGCGACGGGTTTGACAACTGCGCCTGATGGCGTTTTGGTATTTTATTTGACACTGCATTGCTCAGACCCTTGACAACTTGACGTCGACATGTTGACATGGCCTCTTTTGCATAGGGTGCCGCCAGGTCAAAGCCGATACCACTGACGACTCCCGTGTGCTCGTGACAGGGGGACGGGCCCGGCGCTCGAAATGGAACTGCCCAACTTTCAAGGCTTGCCAAGCTCAAACGCGCTGATTTGCAAAGAAGCCTGTTGCTTCTCGCATTGCCTTGCAACATTGCCTTGCAACATTGCCTTGCTTCCTGACTCCAAGGACGGAACAGTGAAGCTGTGGAGTGTCGAGCTTGGCTGACTCAATTGCACAGAATTGCTAGCTCCGCATGCTGAGAATACTTGATGGCAGCTGTTTAAAGGAACTTGGACCCCAAACTATTCAAGTAGGTTACCCAGGTTGACTTTGCAAATGGCCCGAAAAGGTGGCTCTGCATTTTTGGGTGAATCAAGTTCGGCCCAACGCATCCAGGATTTCCTTTTTGTAATGAATCGCCCAATGCATCCAGGACTGTTCCTGAGGAGGCCTTGATCCCTTCTGATCTCTCGCCTCAGGCTGTGCTCAGCTGGAGTCCGACACCGCACCCGGCTCTGCCTACAGCGCTACGGTGTCGAGGCGAGGGCCCTTTGGAACTTTCAGTTGAGTTCAAAGCTTCGACGAGTCGACATCTCGGGCTAGGAGCTCGGGCTTGCGCGCACTGCGCACCATCCGGAACTCCAAGGCGCGAGCGGCTCGCAAGAGGCCCCGTGGAGCTCAGGGACGACACCTTTGGGTCGGCGCCAGGTAAGGTTCTGAAATGTTCTGAACCTTCTGACACTTTGAAACAGAAAAGTCTCGCCAAAGCAACTGTAAATCCAGCGGAAGCGAACCTTCACGGCGAATGCAAGTCTTTGTAACTCAAGCTGTGTGACAGTTCACATGTCTCACTTTCCATGTCTCCCGAGTCACCCACGGTGCCAGGCCTTTGCCGTGGGCACCTCGGACGGCGAGGTCTTGCTCTACAAGGCGCCGGGATCTATCCGGTCCGTTCGGGCCTTCCAGGCGTCGTGAGTGAAGATCAGCCAGACTCCGAAGGTGTTGATCCCCAAGAAAATCCGATGGCACCCGAGCCGACCCGACGACCCGACGACCCGACGACCCGACGACCCGACACGAGTCGAGATCTCTTGCGAGGTGGAGTCCAGCCGCAGCGGCGCAAAACTGTCACAGGCGGCGCAGTGGTGCCAGGCGTGGCTCGCGTGCAATATGGGATATGTGGGATGAAGCGCCTTCACAGTTTGGCATGTCTTTTCTCGTAGGACTCGTAGCACGGTGGGATAAGGACCCACGCTGGGACATGTTCTTGCGTTCAGAATTGGTCTTTTAGATGTCAAGGAGCTAGATCTGTCGCGCGTTGTGCTGTACTTTATTTGCTCAGGCGGGAGCGGTGATGTGCATCGAGCAGCGGCCAGGCTGAAACGGCTTGTTGCTGCACGGACATGGAATGGGCGGGGCAAAAGGATGACGGAGGGAAGCCCTCAGTGCAAACCCGAGCATCGCTTACACCATGTCTGAGGTTTGACACTGAGCTGGAGTCCCTTGTCATCTTTGCGCAGGCAAGACGCGAGCCTGCAGCTTGCGTTTGGGAGAGATAGATCCCCCAAACCGCCCGGAAACATATCTAAAGATGACCCAGTCTGGCTGCTTCCCCCCGAAAAAAAGAAAAACATAATGGTTTACTGTGACGTACTATAACTCAGTGGCTTAGCGACCCCATGGCTGTCACGCAAAAGACCGGTTCGCCTCAGGAGCACGGAGCGCTGCGGGGCTGGGACCTGCGGGGCCCGAAGGACGCCTGGGCTTTGCAGCTGCCGGGGCCACCCAGAGAATGGTTCTACGATGCCGAACTCATCACGTCTGACCGAAAGTTGTTTTCCCCAAAGAAGCACCAGGCGCTGATTTTTTCCCTGTGAGTTCCACAAAAACCAAACAGCTGCTCCAAGTTCGGCACATTTCGGCGCTCAGGGATCTCGTCCTTGCGTGGGCACACCTTGCTTGCCATCCACTTCCGTAAGAACTGAATGACCTCCCTTTCTGCGTATCTTTGGACCAAATGGCAAACCTTCGGACATGTCTCTGGCCGGGGTCACTGGCACGCGATGCTCTCCACTTAGTGACTTTGTATTGCTCCCAATCATAGCGGGTGCCCAGCCTTGGAGACCTGCTTCGCGGGCCGTGGGACATTTGGCTTCGGATCCACCTTCCGGTTCAGGCGAAACCGAGAGGCCAAGCCAAGGATCCAACAGTCGTGGTTTCCAGCGGTCACCTGAAAGCCGGTGCCTATACCTGGAAAAACATGAACTACCAGAAGCTGTTGAGTTTACCTTGAGTTGCCAAATTGTGAACAACATGAACAAATTGTCATTGCCCCCATTTTCCGCTTTGGTATCGAACTCAAACGATTGACATAGGCTGTGTGCCCCGCTTCGAGCTGAGGCCTTGGCTGGGTGTCCCGAGCTCCGTGGCCCTGGCCAGGGACGGCTTCGGGGCCGTGGTAGGCACCACAGGCGCGGAACCCGATCGAAACATTATGAAGCTGTATGAAACTCATCCATGTTCAGAGTGAAGCCCAATGTCACGATTTTTCGTGTGTCATTTCTGTCGTCTATTTATGAGAAGAGCGACAAGATCGTCGGCTTTCAGTGGCTGTTCTGCATTTCAGGCGGGGGTCTGCTGGTTTACGACCTTCGCTTCCTCACGCCTCGGAAGTACTGGAAGGCAGGCCGTGAGATGCTACTTGCTGCAACTTGTAAACCTCGCCACAATGCATTGATGTTTGAATCTGCAGGTGTCATCTCGAGCCAGCATCATGGACATGAGGACATTTTTTTCAACTGCGCACGAGTTCAGCGGATGAGCAGGGCTTGTTTGCACGCGGGGGAACTGACACGGTGATTGAAAGGAGCGCTGAAGTTGGCTCCTCGCAGGGTGTGTTTGCCGCCAGCAGCCTGGAACACAATCATGCCTTTTTCTGGAAGTTGGTTCACAGCAGTCAGATGGTTCCAGCCTCACCTTGCTGAGGCTTTGTCCTCCCGCTGCAACGAGGTTGCCCTGTTCGACATCTCGCAAGGCTGGCAGAGTTTGCTGTCATGCCGCCGGCATTTGGGAGCAGGATCTTGCCTGACTCTCTTCCTGACAGACAAGCCCAAAGAGGCCAGGACACTGATGTCGCCTTCCTACAAGCTTCCGCTTGCTTCCGCTCAGGCTTTGAGCATACCGAGTTTGGTGGAGGTTCCTGCAGGCGCGACTTCTGAAGCCTTGTCAGCGGCTGCGTTGCAGTGAAGTTGCTGAGAATGTTCCAACACGATGCTTGGGACGCGGATAGTGAGTCGGTTTTGATTCAATGCATTTGTCCATGATGGATTGTGTTGAGTGCAAGCGTTGCCAGCTCTGAAGGCGCTGCAGTCGACGTGCCGCTGCCTGGCACGCAGGCGCCCGCTTTGCGGAATGCTCGCGAGATGCCAATTCAGGTCAGGTATCCAACGAGACGGGGTGCGCTCACTGTGGTCACCCCGGCGCTGAGATCACTCAGGGGACCAGGGGGCACATGTCCATGCCAGGCTGCCGCCACGGGGCGCGCAAACCTTCCTCCTTGCAGCGGGTACGGATCGCAAGGCTGCGGCTTGGAGGGCCTATGCACAGCACCCGTTCATGCCTCAAGTATGCACTGTGCACAGCACGCGTCTAATTTTACACGCGTGAGGGTTGATCAACAGGCCCTTCTAAGGAGCTACCGCTTGGCTAAACACCTCCGAAAAGATCCGCGCTGCGGGTCGCGAAGCTTGGCGATTGCAGCAAAATGCTCGTAGCTGTTGCTTCGTAGATACCTCTAGCACCGAAAAGCGGAAGGTGCCTTTGGCATGCGGCTTTGGTTTTGCTCAACAGTTGCAACTTCCAGCCAGAGCTTGACCGAACGCGCAAGTTGCGTGCAGATTCGGCACTGCATGAAACGAAATAGCAACATTCCACTCGAAGCTGCGGAAGCGTCAACTCTGGCTTTTCGCGTACGTGTGGCTTCGTGTGGGTTTGTCCTTTCCCAGCCTGGCCGATGACCAGCGAGCTGTGCCAGGTTCGCCATTGGAGCCTGGATCCTGACCGGCCTGCGCAGGCAACGTTCGACGTTCGACTCCGGACCCTGGGGAAGGGGCCCAATTGAGTCCGAGGCGTATGTCGTCACGGCGGATTCCGGAGAGAGGCGGAGAGTCGGATTGGGCGGATTCATGGGCCAAGGAGCGCCAACTTGCTAAAACCGGCCCATCTGGAACCTGGAGCAACGAGCAGATCGCGCAAGACATGTGCTGGCTCGGGAAGCACAAAACACATTGCTGTCTCATGTGCCCATCAGAGGCATTCATCGGGCATTTTTTGCAAGCGCCCAGCTGATGGATCTCGCACATCAGCACTCCCTTCAGGCCGACGTACACGTCGAATCATCTGGGGGACGTGTTTGTGGTGCAGGTGGGTCGGGTCGGCGAGGGCAGAGACTCGAAGTGCAAGAGAGCTCAATGCCATGAGGTTTGCAGCGATTTGTGCGGCTCAAAGTCATGAGAATCAAATCGGCTATGTTTGTCAGCGGAATCGGCTCCATTCGTGTGATTTTCCGTGACTTGTCAGCGTGACTTTGCAGCTATGTCCTTACGAGAGGAGCTGCATGCGTTTAGAGTTGTCCGGGATTACACGGTCAACATTCCATGGCGCCATGCCCTGCCGGTGCTCGTGCTGGTTTGCGCTTGCCGTGCTCCTCCGCAGCAAGTTGTGAGGTTTTTTTTGTGACTCGTTGAGCCTGTGGATGAGGCTCATGAGATGTTCGCTGTCGCTCAAGGCGGGCAGAGCGGCTTGCAGAGGAGAAATCCCAAATCAAAGGACAGTTCAGCAGCGCAAAATCAAGAGTCCCGTCCCTGGCTTGGTTTCCCAATGTTATAGATTCAGTCAGACAGATATTTGGCATAAGGCACCTGTTGCCGGGAGCTGGTAGCGATGTTGAATGCTTGTTGGAACTTTCGAGTCTGCGTCCGACTTTCAAATCTTGTCAATGCGGCTCTCAGAGCTCACAGAAGTTGCACTGAGGGCCTGACTTCCACGCGGCTGTGCCTTGGCTGTTTGGGGACGTATCCGAGTCTGAGCGTTGCCAGCCCCCGAAAGTGGACGAAGTAGACAGCTAAGATCAGCTGACCCTTGGCAAATCCCTCCCGAGCACACCTATGTTCAGTGAGCTGTGTTTGGTTCTGCCCCCGAGGGGTCGGGTAAGTGACGGCACCGTGCGCCTTTTCAGAGAATTTCAGAGGGATGCGATGCTGCCGAGACGTTTTGAGACGAGTCTTCGGAGTCTTCGGAGTTTTGAGCGATGGACGAGGCAGCTCGGGAAGCCGCCGGCCGGCTTTTGGGAGGCCAGGTATGCATCCGGCGATGGGTGACTCAGGTCAGGGCAGTTGAGAGTTTCGCAAGCAATTGAGTGTCAATGAGTCAATGAGTCATGCTCCTGCTCTCATGCTCCAGTTTGGTGCGATTTGGCCTTGAGCCAGGCGCGGCTGGTGATCAAGAAGAGCCGCTTCGTGGCGCGCCTGGCAGACAGCGCCACGCTGGAGCAAGCCAAGGAGTTCAGGCGAGATTGCGCCGAGCCGGTTGAGCGCAGTCAGTCCGGTGCAGGGCCATGGTGGCAGACCCCAAAGCCAACCACAACTGCTGGGCCGCCCGCAGCAGAGGCTGCATGTGGCACAAGATCCTAGCTGGCCTGGAATGCGGGCTTTGTCGGAAGCATGTTAGAGCATAGCGTGACTACATGCTTTCTTGGATGTTGTGGGTAAGTGGGTACTGCACCGAAGCATGCCTGTCGACGGCAAGCATGCCAACTCCCCTCGACATGTTCATTCTTGTTCCACTCCGTGCAGGTGGCGAGGTGGCCAGCTCCGATGATGGTGAACCAGCCGGCACGGCAGGCAACGCCACGTCATGGGCAGCACATGCAATGAATTAGCTTACGATTTGGAACAACCTGGTGGATTTGTCGTCCCATTTGGGGTGTCGCACTCCATTCCACTCGCCAGGTATGCCCATGCGATCCGTGCTAGAAGGATCTGGCCTTTATGGTGCAATCGTCGTCGTCACACGGCACCCTTGTACCTTGGTTACTCGGGACACGAGTGGAGTTTCTCAAAAAACCACTCGTCGCTGTCACTTTGCTATCAGTTGCGCAGTGAGGAGAGAAGCTGCCAGGTATTTTGGCGGCATCAAGTTGGGCACCGGTGGGCTAGCCTTGCCCTTGGCCCCAACGAGAGCTAGCGTTCGTTAGATATTTTGTGCTTTGTGATGCTTTGCGTTCGCTTCCACGACATGAGTTTTGTTTGTAGGCCGCTTGTGACGGGAACATCCGGACCAACTTTCTTATCATGGAGTGAGGTCCGCGCATATTCCGCTGCCACCCGGGCAGTCCTTGAAGAAGCCGAGTTGGAGGAAGCGCCGGGGGGTATCGGCCAGACGCATCTGCAGATGAAGCAGCAAGGTGAAGTTGGGTCAATTCCTTTGTATTCAGAGCTCAAGCGCACAGATGCAATCATGTGCAAGTGTGGTGGAAATGTTGCTGCACGCAATGGTGGGGGAATACGACTGACATGCTTGAAATGGCATTTGGATCATCATAATATCCCTAGCGCCAGTGTGACACCTTGAATCCTTGACCTTCGGCTGCCAGCTGACGTCAGGTAAGGTTGAGATCGGTTGAGATTGGCTTTCGACATCTTTGGCCACGCGGACGCAGGAGCTGGTGGAAGGCCAACGCCTGCGGGTGTCCAACGTGCCCATGGCGCAGGCATGCGGGACATGCGGGACATGCGGGACATGAGAACTTCCGGACGTCGGAAGAGCCTCAAGGGACAAACATGGCTGTGGGTCAAAGCCCTCAAAACCCCTGAACATCATAGGTGGCAAGTGGATGTTCATCCACCCAAATGGAGCCATAGGTTGTGCCCCATGGCCAGACGAAGCGCCCAGGTCTCCGCGCTCTACCGGCTGGGCCGGGTGATCGGAGAGCCCAGCTTCTGCGTCGACGGCACGGCGCAGGCCGTGAAACGCAGAAGCCGCCTTGCGGTCTCGCGGTTGCGAGCCTTAAGGTTGATGTTCACGAGAATTGATGGGAGCCTTGGAGAGAGGGTCCTTCAGAAACGCAGTGCGCGCAGTGGGCAGAGACGGATTTTCCGGGCATTTATCTTGCAGGCAGCCAGGTGGTTCAATTACAGCGTCTGCGCTTGCCACATTTTGCATGTTGCTAGGCGGACTTCTGGACACCCAGGGCCCGTGCCGCGGCGCTGCGGGCAGAGTTGCGGGCCCTGTGCCCGGAGGCGCGGTTTCCAGATTTGACAACTCGGTGGACCGGAAGAGAAACAGCTCGATGGCGTTGACGCACCTTGCTCCGTTCAGGTCTTGCGTCGGGCATTTTGGCACTCGCAACCCGACATATCTCTGCATGTCTAGATGTCTAGGCGCAGGTGGAGGAGCTGGATGGCGAGGCTTTGGAAGATTCCGCCGAGGCGACGCTGAGGTGGGGTGTTGTGAGCTTCGAGATGCCTCACGCCAGGAGATTTCAGATTCGCAAGAAGTTAGCAGCTCAGAGACCTCCGGGATGCTGAAAAGCACTTCTAGTCACTTGAATCATGCATCTCTATGCATTTCCATGCATTTCTGCCTGCCTCTGTCTGAGGATGAGTCTTGGGATGAGCTGTCGCTGGAGCCGCCGCAAGAGCTCGCGGAGCAATCCAAGGACCTTGCTCGCTGTTTTGTTCGACTGAGGCGTCTCGTGCTCCGAGAGACATCCGAGAGACAGCAAGACACTTGGGACTCAACGCGTTCAGAGGAGTCCTTGGAGTCTTTGGAGCCGTTGGAGTCCGAGCCGCGCCGGGGCCTGCGGGGCCGCCTCTCGCGGCCTGGGAGAGAAAAGCGGCAGATGCGCGGGTCGTATGCGGCCAAAGACGTCGACATCGCGTGCCGCAGCGCCGTGTTGCCAGGAAGGGCCCTGCGAGGCCCAGGACGGGAAGCAAACTTCAGCCTTCGGCGAGGGAGTCTTTGTGAAGCAACGTCGACTGCCAGGATGGGCAAGCGTCGCCGAGTCCGAACCACCGGGATGCCATCCTAGACATGCCAGGGCCCATAGCTGCCCAACGTGAGCCACGAGTCAATGAGTTGAGAACTGAGGTGCACCATCTCCCTCCAGCAGGTGTGGCGTGCCGCCTGAGCCCGCCTTCGGCCATCCGTGCAAGGACATCCTGGTGACCGCGGGCAGGGATGGCCTGGTGAAGCCTCAGCCTGACACATGGGGCATGGCGGGCTGTGTAAACGGGCTGTGTAAACGGGCTGTGTAAACCGCATGGCACGGAACAGGAAGGCCGCGAGCGCGGCGTGTCGTGCGACTCTGAGGCTTTGGCGGTGAGCTCGCGCGATGTCAGAGCCTCAGGCACATGCCCAGAGCTGGGAGCCGCTTGCCATGTTCACTAGACGTCCCACAAGTTGCGTAACTTTCGGGTAAGAAGTAATTCGGACAATGCCTCATGTCAAGACGGGCTCAACGGACCCATTGCTGAGGGCTTTCTAAGCCCAGGCGAGCTACGCATGAACGCACGTGGCCTGCGCTAGGTGCACAGATAACGAAACACGGGGCACACAGCTAGTTGGCCACACAGGGCGCCACTGAAGCCACATGCTGCTTGGTTTGTTGGTGTTTGGTAATTTGATTATGGCCGATCTTTTTTGCTGTGTGGCTTGGCGCGGTAGCCAGCTTTGACACATGGCGAGCGACATTAAAATCGCCGCGGCAAATGTGACGGAGAATCCCCGTGCCTTGAACCACCTGGCAGGGGTGAATAAGACAATGCCTCAGTCAGGCCATGAATGGGCTGTGTGATATGCCTTTTTTACTGGGAAGCCGGGAAGAGCTTCCCCAGACCTCGTAATGATGCTTGTGTTCGCCGCTGCCAGCTCGAGTGACACCATGGGTACGTCAACGGAAAGACAAAGGCCGAAAGGCAAAGCGCATGAGCAACGCAGCAACCAACTGAGAAGCTGCATATCCTCCGCGATGTTACACAAGTGGCATTTTGATTTCAACGCCCGACCGGGCTTCGGCAAAAGGGGGTTGGCCGGCACGGCCTATCGCAATGGCTTTTGGCATGAAGGCGATGGTACGTTCGCTTTCATGATGTCACATTTGGGATCATATGGGGCATTGTCTCCCAGGATGGCTTGAACCAGATTGAGGAGGCACACAAGATTGATTGAACTTCAGGCAGGTAGGCCTCGACTTGGGGCGAGACGCAGGCAATCTTGGACAAGGTCCAGCAGAGGGTACACAGCCGATCCACTGAGGAGAGGGGGTAATTTCACCGCAACAAGAAATGGACAAACCCCGCTAGGAGACGTTCCTGGCGAAGCAGCTTCGGCATTACGCTTTGGAAGAAGGATATTTGAACCTTCAGCAGGCAGGGGCCAGGTTAGCCTGTGCATTTTATTCTGCTTGATTGCGTCTTATTTGCGGCTCGGCCCTCATCAACCGTGCAACTGTGCACAGAGCCGCCGCGGCTCTTCCAGCCATATTAAGGCCCACCACAAACAACTATCAAATCGTTCAGCTGATTCCGGCATTCGGGCGTGCAAAAGAAGACTCCGTGCCAGTTCAGCCGCGCCCTGGTGCCGTTCGCCGCGGGCATCGGCGAGAAGGAGAGAGAGATTCCGCCCGCCCGGCACTGCGAGTTTCGTGAAATCGGCGAGGACATCGCAGCGATCTTCGAGCGGTACGCAGAGGGGGCAGCGCCCTTCGAGACAGCAATGAACACTTCAGGTGTTGGGCGACCCATGATTGGACTCTGCACTCTGGTGAACACAGACCCCCATGCTGATTGACCTGCACACCACCACCCCCATTCAATCCGCATAGGCATCTCGCCTATTTGGCTCAGGGCATGCTGCCCATCCGGCAGTTCTCAGCGGAGTTCACCAGCGGTGTGCGCAGGGAGGCATGGCTGTTTGGGCGGGGGAAGGGCCAGGGCGCCAGTGCGGGAGGCGACCGATCTGGGAGCCGACCGCAAAAAAAATAGAGAGTTAACAAGTCCACCCAATTTGCAGAATTCGCCGCCACGCCATGTCTTGGATCCGTGGATATCCGTACCTGTCAGGAGGAAGTGCCAGCTGCCAGCCCGGAAGTGCCGTCGAGAGCCACCGAGGTCGCAGTTCTTGGTCTTTTTGTTCCACTTACCCTCCCAGCGACTAACATGGATTTTTGACAGACCCCTCTAGAAAGACTACATTGGAAAGGGCCGTTGTGCACAAACCCATGTTAGTTGGGAGGGTGGACTTGTTTGCAATTTGCTGTTTCGGTTCCTGAGGGTACTTGGATTTCCTTTGCCCTCCCTCGCTTTAGGAGCTGATTGAGAAGCTCAAGGACGCGATCTACAACCAGGGCCCCCGCGGGATCACGTCTCTCGCGGCGGCCGGGGCCCTTCCGTGGAGCACGTCGAACCTGGAGCGTTCGCGTCTTGCTTCCACGGCTTCTTGAAGCCGTGCACATGTTTTTTTCCTCAGGCTTTCAGGGACGCAGACCCTCAGAACTCGCGCCTCATACCTTTCGAAGCCTTCCACAGTGCCTGGTGCTGAGCAGGGCAATACAGGCAACGTTGGTTTTGCCATGTTCTCCAGTTGAGGTAATGTCCGACTTCTTTTCGGAAGAGGCGCCTCCTCCACTCGCTGGAAACATGCGGCGCCTGTGATGCTTCATGTCATCATGCAGCTCGCAGACATGACTCAAGGTATGCTCAGAACAGCAGCTGGGGGATCTTTTCGACATGTGCCTGGCCTGCATTTGTGCCGCGATGCGGCGACCTCGTGCCAATCACAAGCCTCAGGTTTTGCCAGCCGAATGGCCACCTTCCTTATGATGAGCTTGGGGCCCAGTGACCCAGTGGCTGTTTGGGTCTGTCCAGAGCATCGGCCCCAAGGTTCCTTCTGGCACTGAAGGACGAAGCAACGGCGCAGCAACGAGTTGGAGCCTCGGGATGCACTTCACGGAGAGGGCTGAGAGGGCAGCTTGCGGGGCGGCTTGGAAGGCTTTGATCCGCGCGGCCTTCCGCCACCTAGACACGTCTTCGGAGGCACATTTGTCGCTTAATTAGCTCAGCTTCAGGGTTGAGCTGAGATGGCAGGGCCTGGTGGACATCAACACCATCATTCGCGGCTTCAATGCGAACCGCCATCCGGAGGAGCGGTAAGTTCTCAATCAGCCACATGCACCCACTCAGAGAGACAGAGCTCTCCAGCTGGCAGGTGGCAGCTGGCACGCGGCCTGCTGATGAGGCATTCTTGCTCCTTTAGATCGGGTGTTTTCTGCTTGCAAAGCACGACACAGTTGATGAGTGGAAACGAATCTGCGCTGGCAAGGTGCTGCAAGAGTTTGCAGAGACTCTGAAGGAGATGACTCGGATTCAGATCCGTCGACATGTAGCATCTATAGCCTTAGCCAAGCGTGCCGATACGATTTGGCACGCGACTACAGCACAGGATCACATTGCTTACAGACGCGGCCAACGCTGGGGACTGAAATGCCGCGTTTCGTGAGTGTCGGGGAGTCGAGGAGTCGGGGAGTCGCGGAATTGAATTGAACTTGCCACCTTGGGCCCCGCTGTGGCTCTTCCGCTTGATCCAGGTTCATACCCAACCCATTTGGTGGCTTGGGAAGAGTTCGAGGATTACTTCAAGCTGGTTGCTCAGCAACAGAGCGAAATGGAGGGCGTGCCATGTGTGGTGTTTACCATTATCTACAGCAAAGGGGATGGGATGAGACCCACGTACCAAATGACCTTATCAAACGAAGCATCATTAACATCGTTGACCACAACTCAGATGGGTGAAGCAAAGGTCCATTTGCGGCTGCTTCTCGGAGGGTGAGTTCTGCAGCATCGTGGAGAAGGCGCCGATTGCAGCCCATTGCTTTGTTGAAGCGTTACTCTGCGCATTTGCTTGGCAGTGCAGCCGAACTTGTTGAGAGGTCTGGGATCTCAACAAGGCGCCGCCAATGTTTTGTTGATGCAGTGTCTTTACGTGGGACCCTATGCACCAGCCAAGCAGTTTGGTCGCACCTGGCTTTGTGCAGCATGGAGACTGGTTGCAGAATGATGTGGACTATGGCTCAAAATCAACGACTTAGGGTTACGCAGGTTTTAGTCTTTGGTTCCATTCACCAAGGTGCCATTTTGGTACATGTTTTTGAGCCACAGCCATGTGGACTATGGCACGATGGGCACTGGTTGCAGATGTGGCTGTGGGTCAAAAATGTGTGCCCAACATGGAACCCTGGAAATGGAAATACGGACTAAACCAGCGGTCCCCTAGTGGTTGAATTTTGAGCTATGCCATGCTATGCCCATGTGTTCTTTCTTTCGGTTCGATGCAGGCGAAGGACGCCTCAGTGGAGCAGCGCACCGCGCTGGCTCGCCCGGCGGCCGGCGCCCCGCTGAAGGTGCGCACGGGTCTCCACCACTGGCAGGCGGGGCGATGGTGCCATCTTGCACAACGAAGAACCGAAACGACATGAAATGAAAACAAACAAATGACATGAAATGACATGAAATGATATGAAATGAAATGAAATGAAGTGAACAGAAGACAAAGAGATTACGTTTTGGTTTTCGAGACCAACACCTTGCCGACCACCATGACGCACCACAAGATCGATGAGATTTCGAAGATCGAAGACGCCGACTTCTTGGATGAGTGAAGGAGTCGGAGCGGGAGGTTTGGAGGGAGCAATCTGAGGTGATGAAGCGCGCCCGTGCGCAAATCGCCAGGCAGTTGCTGTAGTTGTTGTATCTTTGGGTATATTTTGGTATCTTTCCTAAGCCAAGTTACTGCTTCTGGTGCCAGCTACCTGTCAGGCGCAGTCTGCGGGCCGCGGTGGACGTTGTGCAGCCGGAGCCTCAGCTTGGGACCGGAGGGGAGGCTTTGCCGAGTGAATCAAGATGCACTCGTGTTCGCTTCACCTCAAGCCGAAGCCACCTCCCTGACGGCCATGACGGCACCCCAGGCACTTCTACACTGCCGACGACGATGTGGACGACCAGCTTGACCAGCGCCCTTGGTCGAAAGTGACCGTGCGTTTTGCTGCGTGCTTTTTTCCCGTGCGATTTACCCGGTCTTTTTTTGTTTCCCAAAGGCTTCGGGTACAAGTCGGAGAGATTGTAGACCCCGAAGGATGCCATATCGCACGTGAGAGTGTAGCATCTAGCATATTCTTGAGTATGTTTTTGCGTAGCTGCCTGCGGGTCTGCGTGCGCACGGGTTGCCAGGTACGAGTTCCGCCAGGCCTGCCGCAAGGCGCAGCTCTCCTTCCGAGAGCCCGAGGAGGCGATTCTGAGAGAGATTCTGAGGGACGGCGGGAGAGAAAAAGAAGGGCATCTGGCCATGCAGAACCCATGGCTCCATTTTGGGGTGGATGAACATCCATTTGCCACCTATTTGGATGTTCACCAGGGGTACAGGGTTTTGACCCACAGCCATTTGTTTGGAAAAGAAAGACGAGATGAGATAAGAGAGAAAGCATATGAGATGATCACACAACGAGTAGTTGTAACCCTCACAAGGGCACAGGAGGCTTGTTTTTGGTCTCGAACTCGGAGTGTCCGAGTTGCCTCCTGCACAGCAAGGGACAAAATGTCGAAGGACTGACTCATGGGCGCATTCTGTAACCTCGGATTCCCACAGTCGCAGGATATCGCCACAAGTCGATTGGCCAGGTGTCGATCTTCGAGGCATGTGCTGAGACCAAGGGCAAGGTCCACCTGCCTACCTTTCTGAAGCTCTTGCACGGGGACTGCGATCCGCGAGCTGCACGAAGAAATGGAAGACTTGGCATGGCAGAAGATCAGCCAATGTGATCTGGCGAAATTCGATCCCTTCCGTGTAATGAGTTGCAATGCCATACAACGCCACATTTTGGTGCGCACACATGTGTACAATTGTGCACAGGTTGATTCGTTTGTGTCCAGCGCGGCGCAATGACCAAATGTCCGCAGGAGCTCTCGGCGGAGCGGCGGGCGTTGGTGGAGCGCGCCTTCGCCGCCGTAGGAGGCCGGGCGTCGATTGAGGCTCCGGCGGTTTGGATCGCTGTGGTTGTCAAAACCGTTTTGGGATCCCATTTTGGGTTCACCCATTTTCGTCTATTTTAGTGGGGATTGGGATTTTCACTGGCGGGGGCTTGTGACCCATGGCCACTTCGGTATGTTTTCGGTTTTCTGAGGCAACCCCCAGGACAACTCTGCGGCCGCGCGACTCAGTGGGCGTGCGGCAATTGCACAAGCTAGGGAGGTCAGCGGCAATTCTCAAGAAGCAACAGGGGTCTCCAGATCGTTGATGTCCGGCTTGGTTTCAAACCGCCTCAAAGACCAAAGATTTCGGCTTGTGTTGAAATTCCATTGGCGCGGATCGCGTGAGATGCGTGAGGGACGTGAGCTCAACATGAGGTGGGTGTGGGTCAAAATTCAACCACCAGGGAACCGCAGGAATTTTAGTCCATGTTTCCATTGAAGGGTTCTATGGGTAATTGCCTATTCACGCCCAGGTGAGCCCGGGAGTGTTGAAGGAGCGCTTCGTGGCGAAGGCCCATCCGCTGGTGGCCCGCGGCCAGCTGCAGCCGGGCTTCGTCCTGGCGGAGCCCGGGGCCTCCAGAGCAAACCGTTTCCGGCGATTTTTCGGATGCGGCATATGGCTGTGGGTCAAAATCAAACAACCAGGGGACCGCATATTTTATTTCATATTTCCATTTACCAGGATTGAATTTTGGGAACTCATTTTTTCCCGCAGCCATATATATGGTCACCCCCCCCTGCATGACCTACCGTTGTCTTTCAAAAAGTCGTTGGGGACCATTAGCAGACAATAAAAAAGTGAAAAAACACCTGTTTTTTTATGGTTTTCGATTAAACAACAACACAGTCAACCATTGAAAAATTAAGAAAACCAGTGTGGTTTGATGGTTTTAGCAAAAACATGTGCAAAAACCCATGTTTTTTTTTAGAAAAAACAGGAAAGCATTCAAAAAAACAAGTGTAAACACTGATATGTTTTTCAGATAGATCCCTAAGTCAAAAACTAAGAATTCCCTGGGTTTTTGATGGTTTTGCAGTAAAACCTTCAGAATTCCTTGGGTTTTTAGCATTTTTCACATAAAACCAAGAAAACCTCGAGAAAACCAAGAATCCAAGATTTTCAGGTAGATGTTTGGTCCACTACAAAATCTTGGATTCTTGGTTTTCTCGAGGTTTTCTTGGTTTTCTTGGTTTTCTTGGTTTTACTTGGGAATTCTTGGATTTCCAGCAAAAAACCAAGAATTACTGAGTTTTTTTGGAATTCCAGCAAAAAACCAAGAATTACTAGGGTTTTTGGATTTCCAGCAAAAAACCAAGAAAACCTCGAGAAAACCAAGAATCCAAGAATCCAAGATTTTCAGGTAGATGTTTGGTCCACTACAAAATCTTGGATTCTTGGCTTTCTCGAGGTTTTCTTGGTTTTCCTGGTTTTACTTGGGAATTCTTGGATTTCCAGCAAAAAACCAAGAATTACTAGGGGTTTTTTGGATTTCCAGCAAAAAACCAAGATTTACTAGGGTTTTTTTGGATGTCCAGCAAAAAACCAAGATTTACTAGGGTTTTTTGGATTTCCAGCAAAAAACCAAGAATTCCCAAGTAAAACAAGGAAAACCAAAAAAACCTCGAGAAAACCAAGAATCCAAGATTTTGTCGTGGGCCAGACATCTACATGAAAATCTTGGATTCTTGGATTCTTGGTTTTCTCGAGGTTTTCTTGGTTTTCTTGATGTTACTTGGGAATTCTGGGATTTCCAGCAAAAAAAACAAGAATTACTAGGGTTTTTTGGATTTCCAGCAAAAAACCAAGATTTACTAGGTTGTGTTTGTATATATATATATATATTTCCAGCAAAAAACCAAGAATTCCCAAGTAAAACAAGGAAAACCAAGAAAACCTCGAGAAAACCAAGAATTCAAGATTTTGTCGTGGGCCAGACATCTAAAACAACAGAAATACCAGCACCAACTGAAGACGAAGAAGAAGAACCACAAAAAGATAATTTTGAAAAATTAAAATCTTAATAATATCATATATAATGGGTATTGGTAAAAGTAAAAAATAATGAAAATAATAGTTTGGAAGACATTAAGAATTTAAGAATAGATGAAAAAACACGAGCAGACACTTTAACTATTAAATCTCTTCAAGAATGTGTGACACGAATTGAGAAACTAGAGAAAGAAAAATCTGACAAATTAATATATACACTTCCTGCCTTACAATTTTGCAATGCTTCGTTAATTTAAATTAATAATATTAACATATAATAATATTATTGATTGCTATCATAATCTGTCATTTTATCCTCTGGTATTGTTGTTGAAGTAGTACTACTTATATCATCTATTAAATCTTCTTCATCAACAACATTATTTTGAAATCTTAATAATTCCTCGTCTGGTGCCCTTCTTTTCAATACTTTATAAAGTTTATGTATCCAAGAATTAGTATGAAAATTACAATTACCTCTACGATAAAATCCACCACATCTACATAGTTTCATTTGCATATTACTATATTATATTAAATTAGAATATCTTTATTCATCATTCGTAATTTGAAATGCCTGTTCAAATCTGATATGAAACATTTTGTTAATGTCTTTAGCATTCATATTCACGTAGAAGAAACTATAAGGTGCGTCATTAACGGCTTGATGATACATATCTAATAATTGCTGTTTATCAACAATGGCGCTATTTTCTTCAATAAAACTCATTAACTCACTTGCATTTTTCAACCTAATGAACTGGCATTTAAACGAATGATAGGCACTAAAACATTATATTTTTGTGTTGAACAAATTACACTTACTGCATCGTGCCTGCCTCTTGTAAAAAAGTCAGTGTAATAATTTACTATATCTAACAAATTTAGGATCGTCTGCGTGGTCATCTACAACGATGAATATTGAATGCGTGGTCATCTATAACGATTAATATTGAATGTAGTTTCTGTATCTTTTTAGACTTCATATAATTAATTATTTTCTGTCTTTCAATTACATTTTCTAAATCACTTGGATTATAATTATCAAAAAAAAATGTTCTTTTTCATCATCCACGTGCAATTCATCCCTGATGTATTTTTTAACTTCTGTAAAAGTTGGGTCATTATGAACGCTGGGGGAAAATATAAATATTCTTGCAAATGAATTTCTATAAACATTCAAGATAAGGTTTTGGACTAAAACTGTTTTGCCTCCCGTCGATGAAGCAACTATAATACTTCTAAATGGTAATTTTAGCACGTGCTCATATTTGGATTGATTGAATTCATGTTCAGTTATGTTTATTGGTTTTATTATTGGGACATCTGTCATAGTTGATATTAAAGAAATATAGACAATTATATTTAAAATTAACTTGTCATTAATATTAAATGGAACATCATTATGTTATGAGTGGCGGTGAATAACATAATGGAACAGGTTTTCCATTGCTTCAATCAATAAGCATTGAAGATAATTAGTTTTGTGTTTTGCTCGCGTGTGCAATGAAAACCAAGTGCTGTGCCCCACCAATAGCGATGAAGGGAGGGGCAAATGATAGATGAGATCCTGCTTTTTTTAGCTTCGTCCTGGCGGAGCCCGGGGCCTCCAGAGCAAACCGTTTCCGGTGATTTTTCGGATGCGGCATATGGCTGTGGGTCAAAATCAAACAACCAGGGGACCGCATATTTTATTTCATATGTCCATTTACCAGGATTGAATTTTGGGAACTCATTTTTTCCCGCAGCCATATATATATATATACCGTAGATTTTTCCGTAACTTCTACCGCAATACCCTTTCAGCCCAAGAGACTGGGCAATTTGGTTGGTTTTCTGCGCGTGTACTGCGCCAAGAAATAGTTTCTTATACCCATTCAGCCCGCTCGCTTGCGAAAGCTTGGGCTGCACGAGGTTTTTGGACACCTTCAGTCAGCTGGCCCACGTCCTGGGCGGTTGCGAGAACGGCCAGAGACAAAGAAAGGCATGCCGTTTGAGTGAAATGACTGGCCGCGTGAGGCATGGTGTCCTTCTCGGACTTCCTGGCGTATTATGAGGCAGAGAGGGCTTGGCCTGCGGTTTGATCTTGCAGTTGCGCGTGTGAGGTAGTGTCTTCGACTGCCCGTTCCCTCAGTTCTGTTGATACACTCATATTACGGTCTCTTGGTTTTTTGGCTTCGTAGTCAAAAGGTAAGGCAGCCGCAAGCGGAGAGTCTGCGCAAACTTCTGACCAAATCAATGGGGTATCGTGCGCCGAACCACACAAAAACAGGCACCGGCAGGGACAAAAACCGTGACAGCTGACACAAACAGGCAGACAGACAAGCACGCAGGCAGTCAGACAGACAGACAGACAGAGAGGCAGAGACCGAGACAGATTGATATAGACGGACGAACGGACGGACGGAGGGACGGACGGACAGACAGACGGATAGACAGACAGACAGACAGAGAGACAAACAGAAAGCGGGCGAGAGAATGGCACAGAGGCAGAGACAGACAGAGACAGATACAGACACAGACACACAGGCAGGGACTGCGAAACAGAGACAGAGAGAGAGAGAGAGAGAGAGCGAGAGAGAGAGAGAGCGAGAGAGAGAGAGCGCGAGTGAGTGAGTGAGTGAGTGAGTGAGTGAGTGAGTGAGGGAGGGAGGGAGTGAGTGAGTGAGTGAGTGAGTGAGTGTGTGAGTGAGTGAGTGAGTGAGTGACGGAGGCAGATAGCAGCAACAACGAGGCAGATACAATCATACCCATACCCACAGAGACACAGATGGACGGCAGAGACCCAGATGTGCGGTGCTTTCTTTGCACGCAGGTTTTTCTAATTATGTAGTGAGGAGGAGCTTGGTGTGCAGAACGTGTCCGTGACTCACGGGGACTCCGTGACGGGTTTGGATTTCAGGCAGTTTCAGGCAAACACAAAACAGCCGGATTAACCGGATGTGCTGAAAGGTGTGCGCGAACCGAACCAAAACTGCCCGCAACTGCCCGAAACGGACCTGTTCGCACGATCCCCAATAGGCCTGCGGATGGCTCATAAGACCCAAGGCAGTTTCGCGAAACTGTGAAGACACGTTGCCGCAAGCCGCGGCAGGAAGTGGAAGCAACGAGAAAATATGTAGCACGAAATAGTCCTTTGGGCATTTGAAAGTGCTGAAGGGTGCGCAGCTTGACTAATTGCCAAGCAAGGATAAACAAGAGGCCCTTCACCACGGTACAGGCACAAACATCCAGTTTCAATGTGAATGAGGAGTTGAACATCGCATTTTGATTAGAGCATTGAATCACAAAATCGGTGTTCAGACATCCTTTGTTATCATTCCATATCTGCGGACCCAGGTTGAAAACGACTCGCTTTTCGCCGCCGCCTCAGATAATTGGATCGCGAGCTTTCCTTCTTCTGCATCGCCCGAACCAAGGATCTCATCGTGCAGCGTGTGTGGGACGTGCCAAAGGCGCGAGCATCTCCGCGGGGAATGTGGGCACAAGGCTTCTAGCTGGTCCTTCTTGCATGAGAAGGCAAGCTAGGAACAAGGTAGATTCATTTGGAGGCCTTGCTTTTGATGGCCGGGGTGCTTTTGGGTGGTCATCCATGCTTGAGTGTGCATTTGCGACTGCGATGGTAAGAGTATATCAAAAAAAATGACCACATGGTTGGCTCTTGGCACTGCTGCGGGGGTGGGTGTGGGGAGGGGGGTGGTTTCTGTCGGATTTGGTGCGTTACTCGAGGACGGCGGGGAGTCCCCGCGCCGTGCCCTGCACGCGCCACGGGAGACCTGCACGTCGCCCTGGCGCGATGCCAGGCGAGGGCTTCAAGGCTTAGGCTTGCGCGCCTGCCACAAACCTTTTCAATGCGAAAGCGGAGCCCTGAGAAAGCAAACGGCTCCGGTTCCGTTGTCCAACGAGGAACATGACACTGGACACTCAACAAATGACCACCAGAAAATGCGGCCATGCAGGCAAGGGTCAATATGTGCAATATGTGTTTGTACCTACGGTATTAAAGGGGAGAACATCAGATGCGCTCACCAAATTCCCATGAAGCTCTGAAAACCCCATGCCAAAAAGGGCACGCGGGTACATGGAAGCTGGTGTTCCTCAAGACCCCATGTCAAAAAAGGGCACACGGGCGCGCAATAAATGGACTGAGGGGCTCATGTGGCCATGGGTCATGAACACCCATGTACCACCTAGTTTGATGTTCACCAGGGGTACAGGGTTTTGACCCACAGCCATGCCAGTGAGTTCGGGACCGTCGCCGTCTCGCTTGGTTTTTTTGGTTTCTTGGGAGGCCGCCGCCGCACTCCCACGGGGCAGTGACCACCTCGGCCTACGCAGCGGCCGACAGCCCCAAGGGAGCCCCGGAGCATTACCGGCGCTTCGGCCGCGGCCAGGATCAGCCGGGGCCCAAGGCAGACAGGCGGCAGGCTGCGGCAGGAAAAAAAAACAGACTCTTGAAACTCCGGACTTGAGGCCATCTCAGAGTGCAAGGGGGGGAACTGGATCAGCATTTTGTTCTTGAGTGGCAAGGGGACGGCACAGTTTGTAAGGCTTTGGTTGCAGAGGCTTGCATTGAGGTTTGTCTTCGAAGTTTGGGGGCGTCTCTTGGAGTGGTTGAGTGCATGTTGAAAGCTCTCTTAACAGTTTGTTAGCATTTTTGCAATTGTCTATCTGAAACTCGCCTTATCTTGGTGTTTATGGCACAGTTTTGCATGCTGTGCAGGCCTTCAGCAATCACGAGGGGCGAGCTGGCCAGTGTCGCCAAGCGCCCAGGGACATTGCAAATGCATCGGTTTTCACCAGCAGGGGGCCGGCAGAATCAGGGACGACTTAGTCAGGGACTGGCACGCAGGTGTTCAACGACAAGGCCCACTCGCCAGTGAGTGAGGTCATTGCCAGGCCTGGCGAGTTGGGGTCTTTGTGATTTTCTTGGGAATACATTGGCGCAGGCTTCGGAAGAGCATTGCGCTGCGAGGACTGAAAGGCGAGGGCGCTGTGCAAAGCGATGCTGTGGGACGACGGGGGCAGTCAGGTTGGAACGCCATCGTGAAACACTTCCACTTCTACGACTACAAAAAGACGCTTTGACATCGCTTTGACATCGCTTTGACATCGCTTTGCATGGCTTTGCATGGCTTCACTCGGAGCACTCAGTGTGAAGTGGTGTCGGATGGCATGAATGGGCCTGAGGAACGGCACCATCATGCGCTTGGATTGGCAACGTGCGGGGCTCGCAATTGGTGAAGCACGTGCCGCATGTGGCACTCGAGGCCTCAACAAGACCATGGGCCTGGGCGTGTCGCCGGAGGAGCAGAACTTGCTCTTCCAGGCGGGGGGAGTCGAGGGAGAGATTCGAGAGGGAGGGAGGCGGGCCGCGAGGACTTCTCGCAGCGGAAGAAGGGCATCTCCATGGCCCGGGGGCTCAGCGTCAAACGCGTGGAAAGGTCTGGAACGCTCGAAAGAAGTCCAACGGGATGTCCAAAGAGTGCGAAGGACTACAATCAGCTCCTGGAGCTTCTGCGGGGCGAGTTGCCAGAGGTCCGAAACGCTTGCACTGCGACACACTAGCAGTCTTCCTGCTGTTCCACTGTTTTAGGGGGACCCGAAGGAACACGTCGCATCTTTGGCAAGTTTGCTGGTTGCTCACGGCTTTCGCTCGCCTCTGACAGGAGCGGGCAAACGCGGTAGCGCACTTGTTCCAGGCCAGGAGCTAACATGAAACCTGCCATTTGGAGGGCTCCCCGTTGCGATCAAGCCGAGGATGATTTGTTCCATATGATTTGTAATGATACCTAATACATCTCGGCCCTCTGCCAAAGATTTGTCCATGTCTCGGACATGGTTGTTCCTCCAATGGGCGGTCTGTTGCTCGCGCGAACGGAACAAGTGTTTCTTTGGATGTGCCGGGCGACAGGCCCTGGGCGACGGAGCTGTCTCCCCGGACCAGCTGAAGTCGCGCTTCGACGCCCGGAGCGCGCCGCAGTGCCTCCTCCGCAGGAGCGAGGTGTCGATCGAGTCCCATTCCCAAAGTCTAGGCTGTGGGTCAAAACCAATGGTACCATTTTGAGGAGGTGCACTACCCTTTTTAGTCTACTTTAGTTGGGATTGGGATGTTCACTGGGGGTAGGGGATTTTGACAAATGGCCAGGTGAGTTCGGAGTCTAAATCTCCCTTCTCTGGGCTCGTTCAAGGCGGCCATTTTGAGCGCAAGGAATGTGTCTGATTGTGGTGTAAACCTTCTGTTTGTTCATACACTCACTACGCTGTATTTGCCATATGTTTGCGTCTTGGAGGGAAGATGTTGCTTTCCCATTAGAGTGGTGGCCATCCGACACGATCAGACTTTGGGGCAAGCGTGGAGAAGATGTTGGTGGGGCCGGAGAATGTCCCAACGAAGTATCCTAGCAGTGTGAAGCGCAGGAAGGATCCCCGGCAGGCGGAACAGGAGCCGCGGGCTTGGGACGTGTGAGCCGCTGGTAAGACCTTTCACGCTTTGCTTGGCAGCAGAGGTCACACAAACAGCATGGTTCAACCTGAAGCGTAGTCTATACGCTCCTTGTTCACAAGCAAAGCCTGTCCTTGCGCTTCGTGCGTGCGCCTGGCTCTTGCACGGGGCAAACAAACATCCCTCCTGCTTGTCGCTTGAAAAGAGCTCCAAGACCGTGGCACCCATTTTGATATTCTAGGATCCGGCGCGTCTCCATCGGCCCACACGAGCTGAGGTTTTTTGAAGCTGTGGATTTCTTTTCCGAAGGCAAGAATATTCGGCAGAGTGCACCCCATGGGGCATGCATGCAAGAAGCCTCCTGCAGTTGAATGCTTGGCACTCCTGCGGAGGTAAACCATTCGACTTCGACAAGTTCTCTGAGTTCTTTCAGATGATCTCTGCTGTGCATGAGGAGAATAGTCTACTTCCATTTCTACACATGGGAGTCGTTCTAAAGGTCCTTGTAAGGAGTTCAGTAGTGACCATCGGTGTGGGTTGAGGTAGCTCCGCGAAAGATTCGCGATGGAGTTGCGAAAGAAACTCTTTTGTTCGCGAAAGTTTTGCGTAGCTGCATCTTGTAAATCAGCAATATGTGAAAACACTCATCTTTTCTGCTGAATCTTCCTTCTAAGCTGATTAAAACGTTTTGTTGTTTGTCCCCTGGTAAAGCCTGGTGACGCTACAGTTTGATACCCTGCTTCGCGAGCTGGTGCTCCAGGTGCGTGGGTGTTAGTCGGTGGCTTTAGAAACGTGAGTGATGTTTCGCGAAAGTTTCGCGAAAGTTTCGCGAAAGTTCCGCGAAAGATCCGCGAAAGATCCGCGAAAGCCCGCGCGAGAGCGCAGGCTTCGATTGCAAGGGAAGGTACTTTCTGAGCGCCGGGCTGGTCAGAGTACTAGCTGGTACTGAAAAGTTGCAACTTCAAGCTGGGGCTGCGCGGCTTTCCTGCTGGAACTGCGGAAGTGCATTTCGTTTACTGGTGCTGAAAAGTTGCGACTTTCCAGCTGGAGCCAGTGCATGTCATGTGCTACCCTTGTGATGAATAGTTGCGACTTTATTTCGCGTACAAAGCCGGTACTTAAAAGCTGCGACTTCCCGACTTGAGCAATGAAAAGTGCACGGCGATGAACCCGCGAAAGATTCGCGAAAGTAACTTGTTTATCCGCGAAGAATGGCCGTTTCGAGACAAAGGAATTTAGAACAACCACCACATTTGTGTTTCTGGAAATTGGGGAGTCTTGTTTCAGGAAAGGCTCGAGATATCAGAAGGATCCCGCCCTGCAGAAGGATCCGCCCTGCAACAATCGAATGCCAGGATGACGATGAGTTCCGGCTACACGTGAGTAGTGCCTTCGACGTCAAGTGACTTCGAACTGTTGGCGTGCACTGCCATGCATCGGAAGACCAGCTAGGGCTTGCATAGGTCCAGCCAAATCGATTCTGGAACGTTTGCGATAATTCAGTTTGCAACCACGAAATGTGGATATTATCTATGCTATATATTTGCATTGCGACAACGCGTGATGAAAACGAACCTACTGGTATCCAGAACAAAACATGCTTGCAGGATGTACGACATGTTCGCCTAGCGTTGAGCGCCAACGGCAACCAGGGAGGGACCGTCCAGGTGTGGAAAGGATGCTTGTGGAGTCCGGCGTATTCTTTCAAAAAAAGCAACTACACCGCCCAATAGATATCCTTGAACTCGGGGTACCAATCCCTTGTACATACTGATTCCCTTGATGCCTTGCGCAGACTGCCACTGCATGACTGGAGTCTAAGCAGTTCAGCACCCTTGCCCAAGCTTACATGTTCCACAATATGCATAATATACATATACAGTATATAAATCGATAAACATGGAACAGCTGAGAAACAATCAAAATCTAGCGGACCGTCCAAGCCATGAAGCTTTTGAACTATATTGACATGGTTTTGGGTAGGTCGTTCGATGTCTTACGTACCATGCTTTCACTGTGACTCAGCCGGGAGCCAGCCACTCCGATCTTGCCATGCTCCGCGTCCGCCTCCGCCCCTTCCGCGCCCTGCGCTGGGTCCGCCAGATCTCTGTCAACGACCCAGAGGCGTGCCGTGGGAAGTGCAAAAGGTGCAAAAGGTGAAATATTTGAAAAGGCAATCGTCAGGTGCATGGCGAGTTGATGCGGGAGTTTGATCGCTACGAGCGCGCTCTTTGCAGCAACAATGTGGAGGAGTGCTGATGGGCGCGTGCGGACAAAGCAACAGCGCGCATTCTCATGACTTGTGTTTTGTCTCAGGAGTTGGACGGCCTGTTCTACAACAGCCCAGACACAGTTCGCTATGGCACAAATGAAAACCTCCATGGTTACGAGGCCGGCATGACCTGGTTATTTGGCGGTGACGCTGAGTCGTATCTTTGTACAGTGCTCTTTCAATGTTGCCGATGCAGACGATTTTTGTCACCTGTTAGCCTCACAATTCATCGCAATGGACACAAGAGCTATTCGACATGCACTTCCACCGGAGTCGTCCCTATTGCCTCGCTGTTTGAAGACTGTTCTTGGGCTTCGTGCCAAGATTCAGGTAGTTCCGAATGTGGGGAGGGAGTCTGGCGACTCTTTGACATCCAACATGAGCACATCATGACATGTGGCCTGTGCTTTATGCATCTTGCTGCTATGCCTGGCAGGCCATCCAGAAATTCCGCAGTGATCGCGCACCACCCGGCCAGCGGACTATCTTGCACTCCTCCGTCACAACGTATGGGAAGGATTTCGGAGACACTTTGCAAGAAAGATCAAATGAAGAGATGACCAGTTTGCACCAGCGACTCGCAGTGACTGAAGCTTGCCGAGGTGGCCCACGTCATGTTCCAGCGTGAAGGGACACGCATCGGTCGACAGAGCCAGACATGGATGAGCTTCTCGGCCTACAGGATCCAGAGCCGTTGCTTTTTTCGTGAAGATTCGCTCACCAAGGAACGCCTGATGGCTGGAAAGTGATTTCCGCGCATGTATCGCTGATGGCTGGGGAGTGAGGCTGCCCGAAACAGGACGCATCAGGCTGCCCTTGTCGTGTTTTGGCTCTGAAGGCAAAAGGCTTCGCTACATGTTTGCATGTTGCAGTAATGCCTTGTGTGCTTCGCAGCTTTTGACTTCGGATGCAGCTTAAGCTCGGACCCCCCAGACCATTCCGGAGTTGTCAGCTGTTTGTACGGTTGGACAATTCACAGGGAAGACTGGGATGCCCATCATTGTCAACCCCCAGAGCAAATGCCAGCGGATAGTTGTGACACTGGCGTCAAAATGAGTTCAAGGCTCAATGACTTTGCCAACAGCTCGTTTCAGAGACAGATACCATGGGTATCATGGGTAGGAGCATGTGAAGATGGGACCCGCATGCCACACTGAATAGACAAATCAAACATCCACTTCGGATGATGTATTCAAATATGTGGCGCCATCAAGATGCAAGGCGAGGTCCTGCATTTTGAATGTGTGTGTATGTGTGTTTCTTTGCTTCATGTCGTGCTGTATGCGTTCCGTCGTTTCATTTAATTATGTCTGACTATGCGCAACCCTTTGAAGCATACTTTTAAAACGCACAGCTGGACAGGCGTGGCGAGTTTTTGACGCGTTTCTCGACAGTGCCAGTGTCGAAGCACCCTTTTTGGGCGTGGTTTTGGATTGGATTTTAGACGGTTGTGAGGGCTGGCGGCCAGAGGTGCCGAATCGAGCCGAGCCGAATCGTGCCGAGCGCGGCAGATCTGTGCGTCTTCATCAACGGCGTGTCCCCGGCCTGGGAGAGCGCCATCCAGGCCACCTGGGGCTCCAACACGCTGGTGGCCAGCGCCGAGATCCAAATTGCCGAGCCCCTCGGCGCGAGTGCGATGGTTTGACGTGAAGCGCGAGTGCGACACGCAAACCGAGTTGCCAAGATCGCCTCAAAACGGTCCAATGTGCCAACTCACGGAAAGGCGGAATCAATGCTAAGCGCGTGAGCCTTGCAAGGTGCAACTGTGGGGCTCTCGGGCGGAGCCGAGACCGTCCTCCCCAATCTCCGCTCGCCGACGGCTGAGGCACGCGGCTGCCGCGGCTGCAGCTCGATGCGGTGCCAGGACGCGCCGTGCGAAAGGTTTAGGCACGAAGAACCACTTAGCACCCCGACCAAAGCGGCTCATCTCCTTGTTTCCCACAATGATGTTTCAGCAGCCATGGAGAATATTCCAGCACTTTGCATGAACCAAGCATGCAATCCCTGTTGAGCTGCGAGCCTCGAAGCACTGAAGCGTGCACTCACGGCGAGTTCGGCTGGGCACGTCACTGGCTGCTCTGAGAAAGGGAGGCATCTCTGTTCATGCAAGCAATATGAAACAATCACCACGCCAAGGAACTTAGCCATTAGCGGACCGCCATGAATGTGAGTGTCAGGTTATCTTCCAAGTGCAGCGGTTGACTGCACTCAAAGCTAACCCTCGCTTCAGATCGAGCCACGCATCGCGTCAGAGATGCGTTCGCCAGGAGTTGGCACAGACCAGCCGCACTTCCAGGCGCTGAGTCTCTGGTCGACGCTGACGCGCAGGCGAAGCTCGCGCGTTCCGGGGCAACGTTGTTTTTTTTGAGTTCCAGACAAGTCAAAGAGATGAAATGGCGGGAGAGATGCAGAGAGAAGGAACTTGCGCAGACACGGGACGGCGCGTGCAGGCTGTCATTCAATACAACGAGGCTGAGGAGGCCGCATGGTCCTTGGTTTTTGAGCTTCATTGGCAGGAGCTCAGATGTCCTTGACAGCTGCCACTGGCTCATGCACGTGGATGGCAGGAGTTCCCAGACACATGTTGCAATGGCTCAAAGTCAAGCTGCAGGAGCTATGTGAATGTGAAGCGCATTGCAGAGAGGCTGCAGTGCTTGCAAGGCAAGTCGTGAGGTCTCGTTTCGCACTCCGAGTGTGGCAAAACTGTGCTCCAGGTTTGCAGCCCGAGTGCCCCTGCCAGACATTCAGAGACTTTGCGACGCGCCGCTTGGGAGGTACTACGCCCTGAGCGCCATGATCGGGGCGTCCCATGTGGGAGCCAAGTTTTCGAGCTGGAGAGAGAGGTTTGCAGCGCCGCTCCGAGGTGGCGCTCGCGGATGAGGTTGGGGGATACATCTTCAGTCGGCACCTAAGCCAAGATCTTTGGCCAAGCCGAGTCGGATGCTTTCAAATGCTTCCAAATGGCTGCATGTTGCTTTCTCTCAAAGCTCCCAAAAAGTCGGCACTGCTGCTGAGCACGACCCGGTTATGAGACATTCCTTCAGGTCGGAAGCAGCTGCTGCAGCTGCGGCCTGGCTGGGTGGAGAGATGTGCAGACGAGCTGTCCAACAGCTCCGACGCACAAGGAACGGACAGCTACGAGCGTTGGCCTGGTGGCTTGATTCGCTTTGTGGTGAGCCTGCGCAGGCTTCGGTTGGGAGTGGCCTTCAGGCGGGAGCTTCCTTACCTTCCTCGCCTTGAGAGCCTTGAGCCTCGAGGCTTCTACGTGTCTTTGTGCCTTTGGCGCCAGGAGCGCCTCAGGAGGGGCGGAGGGGCACACGCGCAAGCGACGCGGTCGATTCAGTTGCATCTTTGGAGGTCGCAGCGCCTGGGCGACCCCGAGCAGGAGGTGCTAATGCATTCCATCCCCAGGCGGCCATCCTTTTTTGCATCTCGTGCCAATTTCGTGCAAATGGTTTTTTTTGATCTTCCAAGTTCCTCCCAGTCCCTGGATTTCCAACAGCAACGAGATTCCGAGCACGCCAGTCTCCGCAGGGAGTCTCCGCAGCGGCCCCTGATGCGCCTGCGCCGGCTGCACCCGGCAGGGCATTGCGTGCTGCTGGTCTCCGCCAGCTTGCCGGCGCTGCCGGAAATCCATCGCCGGGTGCGGCTGGTCAGCCCCCTGGACAAGGACGCCGACAAATTTCCTTCTCGGGGTGATGTGAAAAGGGGGAGTGAGGCACGTGTTGGGTTTGTTGGAAGTTCCGGTGTAGCTGTCAGACAGGATGCCGGCCGTGAAGCTGTACGGGCGGAGGCAGCAAATGCGTGCGCGTGGCGAGCGTGGCAGCGAGCCTTTGGCTGGGAGAGTTCGCTTTCAAGCTCGTTTCGATTTTGTTGATTTCCTTGACAGATGGTACGATGCCTTATGCAATGCTGCCTTGGATTCAATGTTATATACAAGTCATATACGTCTATATTTATATATGTGTAATTTACCAACAAAACCACCAAGTAATGTAATGTAATGCAACGCAGTGTTCATGTAATGTATGTACGCGTGTATGTATGTTGCGTTATGCTATGTTATGCTACGCTGCATTACCGTTATGTCTGTGTATCATATGTGTAATTCACGTGTATGTAACGTGATGTAATGCAATGTAACGTATTGTAATGCAATATAATGTATGTGTGCGTATGAATTAATGTAATATAATGTAATGTAGAGAAATGTAAAGTCATTTATGTATATACAATGTAATGTAATGTAGTGTACTGTAGTGTAATGTATGTATGTCATCATGTAATGTTATGTGAAGCGATGTAACGTAATATAGTGTAATGTACGCATGCAACTTATGCATGTATGTAGGTATGTAGGTATGTAGGCATGCAGTTACGTAGGTATGTAGGTATGTAGGTATGCATGTATGTAAGTACGTATACATGTGATGATAATGCAATGTAATGCAATGTAATGCAATGTAATGCAATGTAATGCAATGTAATGCAATGTAATGCAATGTACTGCAATGTAATGCAATGTAATGCAATGTAATGCAATGTGATGCAATGTGATGCATTGTATTGTAATGTATATACAAATGTAGTGTATGTATGTATGTAATGTAGTAGAAATACTGTAGTGGAATGTATTGTATTGCAGTGTAATGCATGGTTTTCTCTATGTTCTCATGTATGCATGCATGATGTAAGATGCATGCATGCATGCATGCATGCATGCATGCATGCATGCATAAGATGTATGTATTTATGTATGTATGTATGCATGTACGCATGTATGTATGTAATGTATATGCATGTATGTAATGAATGTATGTATGTATGTATGTATCTATGTATGTATGTAATGTATGTATGTATGTATGTATGTATGTATGTATGTATGTATGTATGTATGTATGTATGTATGTAATCTATGTATGTATGTATGTATGTAATGTATGTAATGTAATGTAATGTACTGTAATGTAATGTAATGTAATGTATGTAATGTATGTATGTATGTATGTATGTATGTATGCATGTATGTATGTATGTATGTATGTATGTATGTATGTATGTATGTATGTATGTATGTATGTATGTATGTATGTATGTATGTATGTAATGTATGTATGTATGTATGTATGTATGTATGTATGTATGTATGTATGTATGTATGTATGTATGTATGTATGTATGTATGTATGTAATGTAATGTATGTATGTATGTATGTATGTATGTATGTATGTATGTATGTATGTATGTATGTATGTATGTATGTATGTATGTATGTATGTATGTATGTATGTATGTATGTATGTATGTAATGTATGTATGTATGTATGTATGTATGTATGTATGTATGTATGTATGTATGTATGTATGTATGTATGTATGTATGTATGTATGTATGTATGTATGTATGTATGTATGTATGTATGTAATGTATGCATGTATGTATGTAATGTATGTATGTATGTATGTATGTATGTATGTATGTATGTTATGTATGTATGTTATGTTATGTATGTATGTATGTATATGTATGTATGTATGTTATGTTATGTTATGTATGTATGTATGTATGTATGTTATGTTATGTATGTATGTATGTATGTATGTATGTATGTATGTATGTATGTATGTATGTATGTATGTATGTATGTATGTATGTATGTATGTATGTATGTATGTATGTATGTATGTATGTATGTATGTATGTATGTATGTATGTATGTATGTATGTATGTATGTATGTATGTATGTATGTATGTATGTATGTATGTATGTATGTATGTATGTATGTATGTATGTATGTATGTATGTAATGTAATGTATGTATGTAATGTATGTAATGTATGTATGTATGTATGTATGTATGTATGTATGTATGTATGTATGTATGTATGTATGTATGTATGTATGTATGTATGTATGTATGTATGTATGTATGTATGTATGTATGTATGTATGTATGTATGTATGTATGTATGTATGTATGTATGTATGTATGTATGTATGTATGTATGTATGTATGTATGTATGTATGTATGTAATGTATGTATGTATGTATGTATGTATGTGTATGTATGTATGTATGTATGTATGTATGTATGTATGTATGTATGTATGTATGTATGTATGTATGTATGTATGTATGTATGTATGTATGTATGTAATGTATGTATGTATGTATGTATGTATGTATGTATGTATGTATGTATGTAATGTATGTGTATGTACGTACGTAATGTATGTCTGTATGTATGTATGTATATGAGTATGTATGTAATATAAGTGGTAGGTAATGTTACGTAATGTAATGTAATGTTATGTTATGTAATGTAATGTATGTAGGAAGGTATGTATTTATGTATGCATGTATGTTATGTTATGTTATGTTATGTTATGTTATGTTATGTTATGTTATGTTACGTACGTACGTACGTATGTATGTATGTATGTATGTATGTATCTATGTATGTATGTATGTATGTATGTATGTATGTATGTATGTATGTATGTATGTATGTATGTATGTATGTATGTATGTATGTATGTATGTATGTATGTATGTATGTATGTATGTATGTATGTATGTATGTATGTGTATGTAATGTATGTGTATTTATGTATGTATGTATGTATGTATGTATGTATGTAATGTATGTATGTATGTATGTATGTATGTATGTATGTATGTATGTATGTATGTATCCATGTATGTAACACATGTATGTAACTAACGTATGTTTGTAACGTACTGCATGAAATGTATCATAATGGTATGTAAAGTGTTTGTTTGTACTGCAATGTATTGCAATGTACTGCATGCATGTACATGTAGACATGTATGTATGTATGTACGTACATACGTATGTACGTGTGTATTTTTGTGTTGTACGTTATGTATGTTATGTTATGTATGTAGGTGTTAATGTAATGTGATGAGATGCGATGTAATGCAATGTAGTGTAATGCATGCATCCACAAAATGTGAGTATGTATGTATGTATGTATGTTTGTATGTAATGTATGTAATTGTATTGTATTGTAATGTATGTATGTAGTGTACTGTGATGTGATGTGACGTGATGTGATGTATGTATGTGTGTGTATATTCGTAATGTATGTAGCATGTGTAGTATATATGATGTGGTCTAGTGTAGTGTAGTGTAGTTTAATGTAACGTAATGTATGTGTGTTTTTTAAATGTATGTATGCGGTTCCAATATAGGGATGCACCACTACTTTGGTCAGATCGTGTTCGGACAATTCCAACACTTTTGAAGTGCTGCGCAGCAAGCCGTAGGATAGCAGTGACCACTTAGGGAAGGTCATGGGCATTTTTGTTTGGCCAGGTGGGGTGCTTTGTGCCGAGCTTGCCCGACACTGATCTTCTCCCACGTTGATTGGTCACAGTTTCCCGCATCTTAGGATGGAGCCAGAAGCCCTTGCCCCACCATGGACCGGAGTGCCACGGGGTCATGGCCTTTCAGTTTCAGTCTTTTCACGCTGAAGTGCTGTGCCCATGCAGTAGGTTGACTTCAGGCCACGTGGGTTGACTTAACCCTGGCACCCAGAACTGAAGGAGTCGAACTAATGACCTCCAAGCTCTAGTTGGCATAGTTTATGGTTACTGACTAGGACGGCTCTGATCAAATTCGATCCCCCATCTTGCGTTTGTGATCAATGAAAACATCCCTAGTGTAGTCCGGATTGAGTATCTATCCAAAAGTTTCCCCTCTGAACCCATTGAATATATGTATGCCCTGAAGCATCCCTGTCGCTCATGGCCTCAGCTGTAGAGACCCCGGTCACCCCCAACACAAATCCATCTACCAGCCTTTCAAGCGCTACAGGCTTCGCGCAATTGGAGCTGAATGCCCGCGGACTGGCACCAGGCTTTGCCCTCCAATTGACTCACAATGGGGCTTAATTAAGTTTTCCCCTTCCAATCACAAGACAGGGATGTGCCGCGTTGCTATTCTTGACTGCCTCCCTGTGTGTGGCACTGGGAAGTTTGCATGCCGGCTTCTCTTGGGCGCGGTAGCCAGTTCTCAGGCTCCTTCTCCGGAATCAAGCTCTAATTCTCCATCACCCGTCGTCGCTGATTCCCTAACGTCAGAAGCTGACAGGTCGAAGCCGGCGGTTTTACTACCGTGAATCGCCCGCGTGTCTGTAAACCCAGCCCTCCGGCGAAGTTGGGCGCGCGAGTGAACTATAGTTGCCTGTGTGAGCCATTCGCAGTCTAGCCGCGCACAAAAGTTCTGAGACATGCGTGCGTGATGTTTGACGTCTGCAATTATGATTACTGGTGCGATCAAGCTAAGGAACTTGCTTGCCAAGGCGGCGCGCGTGAAGTGTAGTGTGAAGTCTGCGCAATTCTGCGCAAGCGAGCAAATGGGGCACGCAAAGGGACACGGTTCAGGAGACTTGTGCGCAGGAGCTACCGGGTGGCCAGGGCCATTGCAAGGCGAGCAACAGGAGGCTCTTTCCGCGGCAGCTGGTGTTCGTCAGGTGCCCACTGAAGTCCGCGCTGGCGTCGCGCGGCAACATGGGTGGCTCAGCTCAGCGTTGCGCCTGATTCGAACTCGTTGAAAACATAGGCGTCACAATGCTGAAGCAGGAGCTCCTGAGGCTCGGTGCTGTCAATAGCGTCACGGAGTGATGGCCTGCAAGGCCCTCGAAGCCCGGAGGTTCCAGGCCCAGATGCGAAACGAAACGCGGCGCGACGCGAGCAGAGCAGGCCATGACAGGCCGAGAACACCCTGAGGTGCCGCTGCACTCCTCCGGCGCAAGGCCTGGGACCGTTGCAACACCGCGCGGTCCAAAAATGCAGAAGAAAAACAAACACAACCAAGACTTCCTTCTTCTTCCTTCTTTCTCTCTTTTTTTTCCGGAAAGAGGAAGGCGGAGCGGAGCCACTGTGTGCGCATTGGGCGAAGGACTTGTGCATCCTGATGCCAACCACCGACGCAACGCGGCAGCAGGTCCTGTGCCGTGCATCGCCATGTTGCGCTGGACATGTGTCGTGACCTTGGCCTCGACGGGCTGGGCCGCGGGAGGTGGCCCGCGCTGTAGCTGCTGTGGGGACCTGGGCCAGGCGCTGGCCCCAGCTTCGCGTGCTCCCGAGCCTTGCTCAGTGATGCAAAAGACTCACTCACACAAGCTCCGCCGAGGCCATTCCTTCCCAACTCGGAGCGGCGCGGCGTGCTTCCAAGACTTGGCTGTGAAAATATGCGCAGACACGCTGGGCGGCTCGGGACTATCGGCGCAAAGTGCGAGGCTCAGGTCGGGTTTTGGCGCTGCTCTATAGCCAGCGCCCGCTGTTCGAAAGCTGGAAGGCCGATCTGATACGGGGCTACGCCCGCAGCACAAAAGTTATCAGGACTCCTTGTTCGAGCCAGGATGCGACCTTGTCTCTACGAGGAGATCTTGACATGCGACATCCAAAGTTCAATGCGCTGGGCCCCAAATTAAGTCAGGACAGCTTGCCATTCGCATCCAATTGCATCCATTTGCATCCAGTTGCATCCAGTTGCATCTATTTGCATCCATTTGCATCCATTTGCATCCATTTGCCATGTGACGTGCGGGGCCGCGACCAAGGCTGCGCTTCATTTACATGTGGCTCACAATCGCGATTCATCATGCGGCTGGGTGCAGGTTTTGGATGAAGGCGTGGCCTCAAATTCAGGGTGTCGAGGTGTGTTGAGTTAGAATATGTCTTCGCTGATTTGGCCAGGCGGACATGGATGCTTATGTCAACGTTCCGCGGCTTTTGCAGACCTTGGGCGCCTTCAATGCGTCTGAGAAGGTCGGCTGCTTGCCCTCCGAGTGACAACTTGGCAGCTGGCCAGGTGTATGCTGGACATGTGACATATTCGCATGGTCCAGGCATTGGGGCGTTCACTTTCTGTGAGAGGTGAGAAGGGCAGAGGGGCATGCTCACGTGTGCTCGTGTGGTCGTGTGTGTGTGTGTGCCAGGCTATGACAGCTGGAACACCTTTGCTCATGGCATTGGGTACATCCTAAGCCGCGCTCCTGCCTCAATGGAAGTGCACTTGCAGGATTCGTGGACCGCGCAGACCTGTCAGCATGTTTGTTTGGAGAGGGGGTCTCATGTTGTGAACTCACAAGTTGCAGTGTGTAAGTGTTTGAAATGGAGAAGAGATGAGAGGGGTCCTTTCTTTCACCTATCCATCTCTGTTAACTCTCCTATGAGCTGTCTTTCGGTGAATCAAGGACTGAGAGAAGAAAGGACGAACCGAGAGACAGGTCCCATCTCTCCAACCACATCGCGCCCCAACTCTTTATCTTGGAAACAGAGGTTGGGTGATAATGTGGGCTAAATCTTCACTAATGAGACCCGAAGGCGATATGGGGGGATATGTATCAAGAACGCCTTGTTAGGCATCAACAAACTACTCGCCATTTTGATAGCAACTGCGGAGGAAGGATGGAGGGAGGAAGGAAGGAAGGAAGACAGAAAGGAAGGAGCAAGAAAGGGAGGGACCAAATGAAGGACAGAAGAAAGGAATAAAGCACGGTCGGATGTGGTTGTTTGTGCTTGCTACCAATGTTTTTAAAGAAGGGCGCCACTTGTTTTAGACACCTGATAGGGTTAATGTGCTTGCCCCCGGGGGGGGGGGGGGGTGGCAGGGAAGATTAGGTCCTATGTGGCGTGCGCGGGATGATTGTTTCCCCCAAGGTGGTACTCGCGGGGGGGGATGTTTCCCTCACTCATGATACACACACACACATGCGCGCGCGCACACACACACACGTGCGCACGCACGCACGCACGCACGCACGTACGCACGCACGCACGCACGCGCGCAAGCACGCACGCACGCACGCACGCACGCACGCACGCAAACACAAGCAGAGAGAGAGAGAGAGAGAGAAACTGAGAGCGCAAAGGGCACTCAAACAGAGTGACAAGCAATACACACTGCAGAAGGGGTGGCGTGAGAAGAGGACGTCAAGGAAGTGGTACAAAGAAAGTAGTGCCTAAGTGGTCGTAATCGCGCCTAAGTGGTCGTGGTCGTGGTCGCCCCTAAGTGGTCGTGGTCGCACCTAAGTGGTCGTAGTCGCGCCTAGAAGGTCGTGATCGCGCCTAGAAGGCCGTGATCGGGTGAGCTAGTGGTTAAATTGATTGAAATCAAACGGCGGTAGATAAACGCAACCAGACAGCGACTTTTTTGGGCCCAGCAACAGAAAACAAACAAAGGGTCCACGAGCAGGTACGTTTTCACGGGACCGGGAGGGGGTCTTCGTTGGCCACCGCCCCTCCTGGTCCCCGGTGGCCCCCTGCTGCAAATAGTGCATGAATTCAGTCACATGCGTGTTACAGCATGTTACACACACACACGCACGCACACACACACACACACACACACACACACACACACACACACACACACACACACACACACACACACACACACACACACACACACACACACACACACACACACACACACACACACACACACACACACACACACACACACACACACACACACACACACACACACACACACACACACACACACACACACACACACACACACACACACACACACACACACACACACACACACACACACACACACTTGAACAACACACACACACACAACACACCACACACACACACACACACACACACACACACACACACACACACACCCACACCCACACCCACACCCACACCCACACCCACACACCCACACCCACACCCACACCCACACCCACACCCACACCCACACACACGCACACGCACACGCACGCACACGCACACACACACACACAGACACAGACACAGACACAGACACAGACACAGACACAGACACAGACACAGACACAGACACAGACACAGACACAGACAGACACACACACACACACACACACACACACACACACACACACACACACACACACACCACACACCCACACACACACCCACACACACACACACCAAGTACACTAACAAACAAAACGCCCTTTTTCTTTTTTAATTTTCGATTCATTCTAGAAACTCCCAAAGGGGCAGGGGACTGTTGGGGAATTCCGAAACAATTTCTTCTAGCTCATTGAAATTTCTACTTGTTCTTTTTATTACCCAAGGGACGGGCGCGCTCTGGGGAATTCCAGGTGCATTGTCCTATAGTTCGTACAGATATTCTGATTATTACATATTTTTCACCAAGGGACGGGTGCCCTTTGGCGAATTCCAGATTCACGTGTTTTCGAATCATTCTACGTGATTTTATATTTATTCGCAAAGGGGCGGGTGCATTTTGGGTCAAATGTGTTCGAGTTAGTCAACTTCTCATGACAATCATCATTCTCTGATGTATTCCCACAGGAGGGTACCTTTTGGGGAAATCAACATTCATGGTTGATCTAATTATTTTACTCATTCTAACAACTTAAGCAAATCTAAGGATTCTCGTTGTTTTCAAGCCATTTGGTGAAGTCCAGTGTGGTTTCCAGGTCATTCTGTTCTGATTATTCTGGTTGTAGCACGCATTCCCAACGGCACGTGTGGGGAATCCGCCCCTAATTATTTCCTTTGTTCTAGCTATTCCCAAGGAACGGGTGACTGGTGCCTTTTCGGAAATCCCAATTCCAGATTCATGTGTGTTTCAACTATAGTATTCTAACTAATCAACTTATTCTCATTCTAATCATTCCCAAAGGGGCGGGTGCGTCTTGTGGAATTCAAGATCCATGTTTGCCAGCTATTCTACTTATCATACCTATATTACTTGTTCTAATGATTATAATTCTTCCCAGAGGGACGGGTTGCTTTTGGAGAATTCCAGATCCATCTTTGTCCTACTGTCTTAATTATTGGGTATGCTTCCCCACAAAATTACAATTATTCTCATTTATATACTTATTGTGAAAGGGGCGGGTGCCTTTGGGGGAACTCCAGATTTATGTTCGTGCTAATTATTTGAACTAATCTAAGTATTCTACTTGTTCCAAAAAGTGGGGTGCCTTTTGACGAATTCCAGATTCATGTTTTCTATCTATTCTACTTATCATAACTCTTCTAATTCTCATCATTATTCCCAAAGGGACGGGTGACTTTTGGGGAATTCAAGAGCCCTGATTGCTAATTATTCTACTTATCATAATCATTCTATATTATTCTAATTGAATACCTAGGGAGCTGGGGTGCGTCTTGGGGAATTCCAAGCTCGTGTTTGCCCTGGGTAGGATAATTATGTCAAAAGGGATGGGGCCTGTTGGTGGCGAGATTCGTGGTTCCCGCATTGTTCAAACTATTCGAGCCATTCCCAAATGAGCAGCTCCCATTTAGTAAGTTCTAGATTATTTCCCTATTTTCTACTTGGTCCCAAACAGGAAGGTGCCGTTTAGTGAGTTCAAGATTCACGTTCGCTGATTAGTCTATTTATCATCAGTCTTGTAAAATACTACTATCATTATTATTTACAAAGGGACGGGTGCCTTTTGAGAGCTTCCAGATTCGTGTTTGCTCTAACTATTCTACTTCTATAATTATGCTAGATATTCTGCTCATTGACAAAGGGACGGGCACCTTTGTTGTTCTAGGTACAACAATTCCTACACAAGAGGTGGGTGCCTTGTACGTCTTCCCATTATTCTTGTCATTCCCAAAGGGGGGTGCTTGCGAGGAATTCCAGATTCTTGCTTTTTCCAATTCTTTATTCTCCAAATTGGGGAACTTTCAGATTCATTGTTTCTCTAACTACTCTACGTACAATATGTTCTGTTCCTGGGCGTGCCCAAATTATTCCAATTATTCCCAACGGGACGGTCCCTTTTGAGGAATTCCAGATTCATTTTCTTGTCTAGCACATCTACTCATGAACTTATTATAATCATTCTTCCCAAAGGGACGGGTGCCTTTAGGGAATCTCCATATTCATGTTTGTTCTAATCTTTCTAGTTATTCTAAATGTTCTTTTGTTTCTTATTATTCCCAAGGGGGCGGGTGCCTTTGAGGAATTGAAGATTCGTGTTTTGCATACTAGCCTACTTATCATCGCCATGATTTCTCCTTATTCCAAGGGAGGCGTGCGCCTTTTGGGGAATTCCAGGTTCATAGCTTTTTTTCTGTTGATTCTACTTCTGATATATTTTCTCATGATTATTCTCATTCCCAAAAAGACGGGAATTCCAGGCTCTTGTTTTTGCAACTGGTCATTCCCAAATTTGGGGGAAATTCTGATTCATGGTCTCTCTCTTATTCAACTTCCGGTGCTTTGGAACTACCCGCATTTTCCAAGTATCGCCAACGGGGCGGCCCTTTTGAGGAGTTCCAGATTCATTGTCTGCTACGCTATTCTACTTCTTATGATCAGTCTTCTCAAAGGGACAGGTGCCTTCTGGGAATCTCCAGGTTCATGTGTGTTCGATTATTCTAGTTGTTCTAACTGCTCTAATTTTCTAATTACTCCCACAGGGACGGGTGCCCTTGGGAAATTGAAAATTCATGCTTGGGAAATGTTGTCTACTCATCGTAGCTATTATAATTATTATTCTTATTCCGACCGGGGCAGGTGCCTTTTGTTGAGCTCCAGAATCACGTTTGTTTTTCAATGTTTTTAATGATTCTAGTTCTGATAACTGCTCTATTTATTATTGGCATTCCCAAAGGGACAGGTGCCTGTGAAGAATTCCAGATAATTGCTTTTCCAATTCTTTATTCTCCAAATTGGGGAACTTTCAGATTCATTGTTTCTCTAGCTATTTTACGTACAATATGTTCTGTTCTTGGGCGTGCCCAAATTATTCCAATTATTCCCAACGGGACGGGTCCCTTTTGAGGAATTCCAGATTCATTTTCTAGTCTAGCGCTACTTATCAACTTGTTATAATCATTCTTCCCACAGGGACGTCGTTCCCAAAGGGACGGGTGCCTTTGTGGAGTTGAAGGTTAATGTTTGCAAATTAGCCTACTTATCATTGCTATTTTTGCTTCTACTTATTCCAAGAGGGGCGGGTGCCAGTTGGGGAATTCCAGGTTCATAGCTTTGCACCTTCTGATAATTGCTCTATGTATCATTCTCATTCCCAAAGGGTAGGGTGCTTTTGGGGAGGTCCAGAGTTCCACATTCATGTTTTCCAATCAATTACTTCCAGGGGGGGAGAATTCCAGATCCATATTCTTGCTAATGATTGTACTTATCATAATGATTTGATTTAGTCCAATGGTTCCCAACGGGATGGGCCCCTTTCAGGAATTCCAGATCTATTATCTAATCCAATGATTCTCATGGTTCATAATCATGCTAAGTATTCTAATTATTCTCAAAGGGACGGGTGTTGTCTTGGGAGTTAAAGGTCAATCGCTTGGTACTTGTTCTATTTCTCAACGTTGGTCTAATTAGCCTTATTACACGAATCTTTGAGAATCGTGTCAATATTTGGAAAACAGCACCTTATTTTGTCTAACTATTATTAACCAACATGATTTGAACAACTAGTCTACTTAGAATATGTCTTATAAAAGCAACATGCTTTCTACTCGAATATGTTCAAAGGGACGGGCGCCTGTTGGAGAACTCCAGATTCATTTGTGTCCAACGTCCTAAATAGTTAGAACAAATGAACTTGTTTGGGTAACTAAGTATTTAGATATTTCACACAATTTAAACAATTTCAAGGGCACCCCCTGGGCTAGTTCCGAAAATAAAAAAATTCCTAATGAAAAAGTTCAAATAATTCCAAAATGCGAACTGCTTATTTTGATCAAATTGTTGGAGGTCCTGAACAACACATCTGTTCAAATAATCCAAGTTATGTCCAGGGCCCTTCCTGGGCCCATTACAGAATATTTAAAGAATCTGGGTGTCTCGAATTCAAACAATTCGAAATTATGGAATGTACAAATGTGTTTCTTAGCGCATTATTTGTTGGAGGCTCGGAGCAAAAACGTTTAAGTCATTTAGATAGTTCTACGAATTTGACTACGTGTGCTATTCAATTTGTTGGAGCCCTGAAAAAGACATATCCTGGGCCCTCCCTGGGCCCGTGCGGAATACTCAAAGAAGATAAACCTTCAATCCTTTTGGCGGCCCCTGAGAAAGCATTATAAAAATGTTTTTGTTCAATTTCTGGAGGCATCCTTTTTAAATATGAAAATTGAATCATTTCTAGGGTTCTCCCTGGGCCAGTTCCATTCTGTTTAAACAACCTAAAAAATCAGATAATTTAAGCATTTTTTTGATTTCTGGAGGCCTCCAAAAACCAACAAAGAATCCAGGGTTCTCCCTGGGCCAGTTCCAGGGTATTTAAAAAATGTTTTAAACATGTCAAATATTCTAAAATTATTTATCTTCTAATTTTTAAATTTCTGGAGGCCTGCATTTTTTGTACAAAAACAATAATTAAATTCCAGGGTTCTCCCTGGCCAGTTCCCGGATATTTAAAAGATATAGAGTTTGTTTTTGTAGTTTTTGTTCTTAAATTTGTAGAGGCGTCTAAAAAAAGTTTCCCCTGGCCAGTTCCCGGATATTCAGCAAGATTGAAAAATAACAAGCAAAACAATAAACATTCATTTATTAAAATTTCTTAACTTTCTGGAGGCCTCCATTTTTTGTTTTTGAGTAATATCCCGGGTTCTCCCTGGGCCAGTTCCAGGATATTGGAAAAAGTTGGAAAACATGAATAATTTGAATAATTAAAAAGATAATAAGTCTTTATATTTAATATATATTCTTTTAATTTCTGGAGGCCTCCAAAAAAATGAAAAATAAAAATAGTTTCCCGGGTTCTCTCTGGGCCAGCTCCAGGATATTAAAAAAAACTAATAATTTAAATATTTATATTATTTTTTATAATTTCTGGAGGCCTCCAAAAATATTAAAAAATAATAATAAAAACTACACAATATACATAGTTTCCCGGGTTCTCTCTGGGCCAGTTCCGGGATATTTAAAAAAGTCAAAAAAAGCAAAACAATAAATATTTCAATTCTTTCAAATATTATTATTATTATTATTTTTTGAATTTCTGGAGGCCTCCAAAAATTTTAAATTAAAAAATATAAATAGTTTCCCGGGTTCTCTCTGCGCCAGTTCCAGGATATTTGAAAAAATGAAAAAATCAAATAATTTAAACAATTCAAATAACTTAAATATTTATATTTTTAAATTTCAATTTCTGGAGGCCTCCATTAAAAAAACACAGAAAATAGTTTCCCGGGTTCTCTCTGGGCCAGTTCCGGGATATTTAAAAAATCAAAAAATAAAAGAAATAAGAAATTCAAATAATTTAAATATTTATATTTTTAATTTTATTGAAATATCTGGAGGCCTCCAAAAAATTTAAAAAATATAAATAGTTTCCCGGGTTCTCTCTGGGCCAGTTCCAGGATATTTGAAAAATTAAAAAAGTCAAATAATTTAAATGATTCAGTTAAAAAAACAATCTGGAGGCCTCCAAAAAAAGTTTCCCGGGTTCTCTCTGGGCCAATTCCAGGATATTTAAAAAATATAAAATTTAAAACAAATATAAAATATAAATAGTTTCCTGGGTTCTCCCTGGGCCAGTTCCAGGATATTTAAAAAATTTAAAAAAATCAAATAATTTGCAAAATCAAATAACTTAAGTATTTATATTTTTTTAATTTTTTGAGGCTAAAAATTTAAAAAATTAAAAACATATAATAGTTTCCTGGGTTCTCCCTGGGCCAGTTGCAGGATATTTAAGAATTTAAAAAAATCAAATAATTTAAAAAAATCAAATAATTTAAAAATTCAACTAATTTAAATATATATATATTATTTTTTTAAAATTTCTGGAGGCCTCCAAAAATTTAAAAACATTAAAAAATATAAATAGTTTCCTGGGCTCCCCCTGGGCCAGTTCCAGGATATTTAAAAAAATAAAAAAAATAATTAAAAAAAATCAAATAATTTAAATATTTATATTTTTTTTAATTTTTTTTAATTTCTGGAGGCCTCCAAAAATAGGAAAAATTAAAAACAAACAAATAGTTTCCTGGGTTCTCCCTGGGCCAGTTCCAGGATATTTAAAAAACTAAAAAATCCAAATAATTTAAACAATTCAAATAATTTAACTATTTATATTTTTTAATTTTATTGAAATTTCTGGAGGCCTCCAAAAATTTTAAAAATTTGAAAAAATAAATAGTTTCCTGGGTTCTCCCTGGGCCAGTTCCATTCTGTTTAAACAACCTAAAAAATCAGATAATTGAAGCATTTTTTTTAATTTCTGGAGGCCTCCAAAAACCAACCAAGAATTCAGGGTTCTCCCTGGGCCAGTTCCAGGATATTTAAAAAATGCTTTAAACATGTCAAATAATCTAAAATTATTTATCTTCTAATTTTTAAATTTCTGGAGGCCTGCCTTTTTTGTACAAAAACAATAATTAAATTCCAGGGTTCTCCCTGGCCAGTTCCCGGATATTTAAAAGATATAGAGTTTGTTTTTGTAGTTATTTGTTCTTAAATTTGTAGGGGCGTCTAAAAAAAGTTTTCCCTGGCCAGTTCCCGGATATTCAGCAAGTTTGAAAAAATATCAAGCAAAACAATAAACATTCATTTATTAAAATTTCTTAACTTTCTGGAGGCCTCCATTTTTTGTTTTTGAGTAATATCCCGGGTTCTCCCTGGGCCAGTTCCAGGATATTGGAAAAAGTTGGAAAACATGAATAATTTGAATAATTAAAAAGATAACAAGTCTTTATATTTAATATATATTCTTTTAATTTCTGGAGGCCTCCAAAAAAATGAAAAATAAAAAATAGTTTCCCGGGTTCTCTCTGGGCCAGCTCCAGGATACTAAAAAAAACAAATAATTTAAATATTTATATTATTTTTTTAGAATTGCTGGAGGCCTCCAAAAATATTAAAAAATAATAATAAAAACTACACAATATACATAGTTTCCCGGGTTCTCTCTGGGCCAGTTCCGGGATATTTAAAAAAGTCAAAAAATGCGAAGCAATAAATATTTCAATTCTTTCAAATATTATTATTATTATTTTTTTGAATTTCTGGAGGCCTCCAAAAATTTTAAATTGAAAGATATAAATAGTTTCCCGGGTTCTCTCTGGGCCAGTTCCAGGATATTTGAAAAAATGAAAAAATCAAATAATTTAAACAATTCAAATAACTTAAATATTTATATTTTTAAATTTCAATTTCTGGAGGCCTCCATTAAAAAAACACAGAAAATAGTTTCCCGGGTTCTCTCTGGGCCAGTTCCGGGATATTTAAAAAATCAAAAAATAAAAGAAATAAGAAATTCAAATAATTTAAATATTTATTAATTTTATTGAAATATCTGGAGGCCTCCAAAAAATTTAAAAAATATAAATAGTTTCCCGGGTTCTCTCTGGGCCAGTTCCAGGATATTTGAAAAATTGAAAAAGTCAAATAATTTAAATGATTCAGTTAAAAAAACAATCTGGAGGCCTCCAAAAAAAGTTTCCCGGGTTCTCTCTGGGCCAATTCCAGGATATTTAAAAAAATCAAAAAACATCAAATAATTTATAAATATAAAAAACATATAAATAGTTTCCTGGGTTCTCCCTGGGCCAGTTCCAGGATATTTAAAAAATTTAAAAAATCAATTAATTAAAAAAATTCAATTAATCCAAATATTTTTATATTTTTTCAATTTTTTAAATTTCTGGAGGGTCCGAAAAATAAGAAAAAATAAAAAAAATAGTTTCCTGGGTTCGCCCTGGGCCAGTTGCAGGATATTTAAAAAAATGAAAAATTCAAATAATTTTAAAAAGTCAAATAATTTACAAAATTCAACTAATTTATATATTTTATTTTTTTATTTTTTTTAATTTTCTGGAGGCCTCCAAAAATTTTAAAAAAAATAAAAAATGAATAGTTTCCTGGGTTCTCCCTGGGCCAGTTCCAGGATATTCAAAAAAATCAATCAATTCAAAAAAATCAATTAATTTAAAAAAAAAATCAATTAATTTAAATATGTATTTTTTTTATTTTTTGAAGTCTCTGGAGGCCTCCAAAAATTTTAAAAAAAACTACAAAAAATCAATTAATTTTACAAAAACTCAAATAATTTAAATATTTATATTTCTTAAATTTTTTAAGTTTCTGGAGGCCTCCAAAAATTAAGAAAAATATAAATATTTAAATTATTTGATTTTTTTTTTTAAAATTATTTGATTTTTTTATTTTTTTAAATATCCTGGAACTGGCCCAGGGAGAACCCAGGAAACTTTTTTTTCCGAGGCCTCCAGAAATTTAAAAAAAAAGTAAAAAATAAATATATAAATTATTTGAATTTTTTGAATTATTTGTATTTTTTTAAATATCCTGGAACTGGCCCAGGGAGAACCCAGGAAACTATTTATTCTTTTAATTTTTTTAAATTTTTGGAGGCCTCCAGAAATTTACAAAAACCAAAAATATAAATGTTTAAATTATTTGAATTTTGTAAATTATTTGATTTTTTTAAATATCCTGGAAATGGCCCAGGGGGAGCCCAGGAAACTATTTATATTTTTTAAATTTTTCAAATTGTTGGAGGCCTCCAGAGATTGAAATTAAAAAATATACATATTTAAATTATTTGAATTGTTTAAATTATTTGACTTTTTAATTTTTTTTTTTTAAAGTTTTTGGAGGCCTCCAGAAATTTTAAAAAAATAACAAATTGAAACATATAAATATTTAAATTATTTTTGTTTTTCAATTTATTTGTTTTTTTGATTTTTTAAATATCCTGGAACTGGCCCAGGGAGAGCCCAGGAAACTATTTATAATATTTTTTTAATTTTTTAAAATTTTTGGAGGCCTCCAGAAATTTAAAAAATTTAAAATATATAAATATTTAAATTATTTGATTTTTTTTAAATTATTTGATTTTTGTATTTTTTTAAATATCCTGGAACTGGCCCAGGGAGAACCCAGGAAACTATTTATATTTTTCATTTTTTTAAAATTTTTCGATGCCTCCAGAAATTTAAAAAAACATATATAAAAAAATCAATATTTGAGTTGCTTTTTGTAAAAAAATAATATTGTATTTTTTACATTTTTTTAATATCCTGGAACTGGCCTAGGGAGAACCCAGGAAACTATCTATTTTTATTTTATTTTAAACAACTTAAAAAACATGGAGGCCTCCAGAAATTTAAAAGATAAAATAAAAATCACAGTTTTATTTATTTATTTTTTTTATTTATTTATTTATTTATTTTAATATCCTGGAACTGGCCCAGGGAGAACCCGGGAAACTATTGTTCAGGGCCTTGGGCGACACATAGGCCCAATTCTTCCCTCTTACGGGGGGGGGGGGCGGGGGCTCGCACCAAGAAGCTTGTTCCTCGAGATCCGGCTGTGACGGTGTGGCATCAAACAAACACTTATAGGCCACGATCTTGCTGCAACGCACAGTACAAAGCCTGGAAGCCGTCACGAAAAAACTGATTCGGGTTCAATCAAAACATGTGGGGTCCTCATGGCGTTTTGTTGCTGAGGCCGCGTTGCAAGCCGCCGTGCCTGGCCTGCGGAGATGTGCCGCAAGTTCGCGGCGAACAAACGCAAAGGGTTTCTTCCGGATCGTGCCAAAGCACGTGGTGTCAGTTCAGTGGACGGGACCCCCAGCCTTGACGCACCTTGCGACGCGCCCGCCGAATTGGGTCTATCTTGAAGTTGGGGAACCGCCAATCGGTCGGTATCAAACTCTCCGCTGCGAAAATGAGAGCTTGCCGGGCAGGTATGGAGCAGCTGCTGGGACTCAGGTTGGAGGCCATCGAGGCAGCTCTCACAAATTCAAACTGAGCTGTTTGCCTTTTCAAAGACACTTCAATTGGCCCGAAGCTAACATCTTGCAGGACATGCTCCTGGGGGCCTGTCTTCGCAAGGTTGGCATTCGGCCAAAGGAGATGCGAGCTCAGAGTTTTGAATATAGATTGATGTAGAGAATCCGGTTGTGTCATGTTTTGTACAGCTGCCTCAGGCTTGGGCATATGATCTACGACTTCCGCAGGGAGCACCTTGAGAAGGCACAGAGCCTAGTGGGTTCAGACGACGCTGTGCGAGAGTAGGCGTTTGAGTGTGCGAAGGCTGTTTGCCACGTTCGACAATGCCGGGGGATTTCCGCGAAAGCTCTTGTACTAAAAAGTTCTTTTCGAGCTGGAGAGCCAAGCGCTGCTCTATGTTTGTGTTTCAAAGTTGCGATTTTCAGGCTGGAGCTTCCAGGGTGCAGTGTTTGGTAGAGAACGATAGAGAAAGATGGAGAAAGAAAGAAGAAACTAGACCACGGTTGCCCCGAAAGCATCACAGCCCCGTGACCATTCTGCGCAAGTTGCTCCGTGCAAGTTGCTCCGTGCAAGTTGCTCCGTGCAAGTTGCTCCGTGCAAGTTGCTCCGTGCAAGTTGCTCCGTGCAAGTTGCTCCGTGCAAGTTGCTCCGTGCAAGTTGCTCCGTGCAAGTTGCTCCGTGCAAGTTGCTCCGTGCAAGTTGCTCCGTGCAAGTTGCTCCGTGCAAGTTGCTCCGTGCAAGGTGCTCCGTGCAAGTTGCTCCGTGCAAGTTGCTCCGTGCAAGTTGCTCCGTGCAAGTTGCTCCGTGCAAGTTGCTCCGTGCAAGTTGCTCCGTGCAAGTTGCTCCGTGCAAGTTGCTCCGTGCAAGTTGCTCCGTGCAAGTTGCTCTGCGCAAGTTGCTCCGTGCAAGTTGCTCCGTGCAAGTTGCTCCGTGCAAGTTGCTCCGAGCATTATGCAGCAGCTTCCGTGCAAAGTTATATCCGATGCAAGTTGCTCCGTGCCAAAAGTTGCCTCCGAGCAAGTTTGCTTCTTCCGTGCAAGTTGCTCCGTGCAAGTTGCTCCGTGCAAGTTGCTCCGTGCAAGTTGCTCTGCGCAAGTTGCTCCGTGCAAGTTGCTCCGTGCAAGTTGCTCCGTGCAAGTTGCTCTGCGCAAGTTGCTCCGTGCAAGTTGCTCCGTGCAAGTTGCTCCGTGCAAGTTGCTCTGCGCAAGTTGCTCCGTGCAAGTTGCTCCGTGCAAGTTGCTCCGTGCAAGTTGCTCCGTGCAAGTTGCTCCGTGCAAGTTGCTCCGTGCAAGTTGCTCCGTGCAAGTTGCTCTGCGCAAGTTGCTCCGTGCAAGTTGCTCCGTGCAAGTTGCTCCGTGCAA
>CAUJNA010003841.1:170418-378935 GCA_963377175.1 Effrenium voratum | reverse complement strand
TGTGTGTGTGTGTGTGTGTGTGTGTGTGTGTGTGTGTGTGTGTGTGTGTGTGTGTGTGTGTGTGTGTGTGTGTGTGTGTGTGTGTGTGTGTGTGTGTGTGTGTGTGTGTGTGTGTGTGTGTGTGTGTGTGTGTGTGTGTATGTATGTGTATGTGTGCGTGCATGTTCCGCCTGCAAAAAACAGGCGATCCTTCTGTTCCCATGCCGCTGAGCAAAACCAGCGCCAACCTTCAAGCCACCCTTTGCTGTCCTGAAGGAACCTTCTAAGTGGTAAGTGCCCTGAGGACCTTTCTGGGCGCCCAATGTTCGGCCTCCCGGAGATAGCGCGCCGCAAGCAATCAAAAAAGGGCTCCCCACATCTGTCTGCAAATGGGGTTTGGAGCCGCCAGAAATGGCCAGTCTTCTCTTGGTTTCCGGTTTCAACCGCCCCAGGAAGGGTGCTCTCCACATGCGCTTTGCTTGTTCTTAAGGGACTATGCATGAAAAACCTCCTGTGATGCAGAAGTGGCTCCCTGTGTGTGGAGGTTCGTAGGATTGTTTCTTCCCTCATGTCCCGCCGGAACAAGCAAGAAGTTTGCTGTGTTTTCAGGTGCGAAAACATCGACCTGGAGAACATCAAACCAAACAAGGGCGGACCTGATCCAACACGACCCTCGCATGAAGCAAGCATCGATGAACTCGGAGCGTCTAATAGTAGGCTCTCGAAAGCGACCTTCCACCACTTATGTGTGACCCGTGCCTCAACCTAGGTAAAATCATACCCTGCAAGTTCAGCAAATGGAAGCTAACTTCCTCCCTGGCTCCCGACATCTAGCTGTTGCCACAGCCCCGGCCACAAGCCCCAGGTTTTTGCCGGGCATCAGCATACTCCGCCATCTTGGTCTGAATGTACCTGACGGATTGCGACTGCAACGAGACCCGCAAAACGGGGCCTGAAGAGGCCTTCCTACTGTCCAAGAAGGGCTCCAATTTTTGGGGGGAAATACCGTGTGGACAGCAGGGTGAGAGCTCTACAAAAGGAGGCACGCGAGCAAGCACCTCTACAGAAAGTGCCGCGAATCGGTCGTGGAAAGGAATCCCTGAGACCAAAGTCCGAAAAAAAACAGCCACCGAAAGCGGAAAATATCCGGTCCTTCTGGGGGCCTCAGAGATTATTGCGCAACAAACCTGGTCCAAGGGATGAGTGAAGGGAGGGATACCCTATCATTCACCCATGGTCACACCCTGGTCACGAAACCATTCAAAGCTCGATCCGGGTTGCTTTGGGGAGCCGCAGGGAAGCCTACTGATAGAAACTGGGCAGAACAAGACAGCGGTGGAGCCAGCTCTCGTAAGATGAACTCCTCTGGATGATCCTGCTTCCTAAGGTCCGCAAAGGCGCCCAGTGCTTGAGGAGACCATGGTACACGTTTTCTCCCTATCCAACAAAAGTACAAATGCTTATATGTCCCCAAAGGAAACTCATTTTGTCCACATGTTTCAATCACCCCAAAAAGCGAAAATACAAAAAGACCCGACACAACAGAATCCGAATCCCAACATGGGCCTCTCTCGCCCCTCCACCTCTGGGGCTGGGCTCCCAGGCATCTTCTGGCCTTCTGCGTTGGTCTGCTCACGGCTCACCGCGTAGTCGTAGCGGAACTGGTCCGGGTACTTGGACTTGTACTCCTGGTGCTCCTGAGAAAGGGGCTTCACCCTAGGCCTGACAAGAACCTCTTCACAGGCCCAACTTGAGCAGTCTCGGGACGTCAGATTTCCCAAAAAAACAAACGGAACGGGGGAACCCTAACTACCACTTTGTCAAACTCGGGATCTTTGCGAGAGAAAAAGTTCGAGTTCTGTTGATCCCGAGTTGGGTGTTTGTCTGCGCTAAGAATTGTGTGCTTGCTCATTAAAGTACGTGAACTCCCTGTAAAAACAAAAGCAAGTGTTGAATCCTATGATTTCCGCTCAAGCTCCGGGGGAGGGGGGGGACACGCCCGCTTGCCCGCACCTTGAGATTCCCCTCTCGTTTTGGGGCCCCGGGCATCGTCGTAGAGCAGAGACTTGGAGTAGGGCACCCCCATGAAGAGCCAGGCCAGGCCCTTGAACTTGCGGCCGTCCTTGGAGCCCGGCCAGCTCTCCACTGCAATTGGAGAGCTTGGGATGCGCAACCCATCTGACTGGTTTTCCCTTTGATCCACAGCTCCTGTCCAACTGTGTTGATCCCCCAGAGTTCCTCTCCAAATGCGTGGTACACCCAAACTGAGTAGTTTTGCCCGGCTCGAGCGGCGGAGCCAGCGCCGGCGTCGTCGTGGAAGAGGAGGCGGCAGTAGGAGCGCATGGGCGCGATGCCGGTGCCTCCGACCAAAAAGAAAACTGACCAAATGAAAACACAAGCAGCAGAACCCAAAACAAGCCTTTTGAAGGATCCCTAAATGAACTGTCGCGTAACTGGGTTGCATTTTCAACCAAAGGTTTGTTTGCAAACGAGCGCTGCCTTCCAACAATTGTTTCGCTTCCTCGGCTGGTCTCTTGCCCTCACCTCCTTGACGGTGGGGTGTGCTTTGTGCCTCTCTTGTCTTGCCATGCATATGTGGGGCCTTGGGAGTCACCCCCCACCCCAACTGAGCGCAACGCAGACCTCAACGATCCGTCTAGTTAGCTGCTGCCTTGCTGTCGGGAATAGCTCAAATCAAAGCGTTCTTTCAGCCGTGCCCATCTTTGTCTCTGTCTACACCTTTGCAATGGTGCCCTCTCCACCTTTCTTGCCTTTGTTCGCCTTGACGCTGAACATCAGAAGCGAACAGTTTACGGCAAAAAGTTTTCTGAATGGTACGGGGTGAAAGAAGGCCTTGACCTGAGCTATTCCCGACAGGGAGCCCAAGGACCCACATATGCATGGCAAGACAAAGAGAGGCACAAAGCAAACCCGTCAAGGAGGTGAGGGCAAGAGACCACTCGAGGAAGTGTGGGGGCGAATCAATGCTGTTGGAAGGGAGCCCTCTTTGAGAACCCAGTTACACGAAAGTTCATTCCTGTCAGCGCCATTTTTGGAAATGGGGCTTTTCCGGCCCAAACACACAGGGTTTGAGTAACCCACAAAAACAGGGCTGCGGGTTCCACTAGTCGTTGGGGTTTCTTCGGACCTGAGATTGAATCCTGAACAAACGTGATGCCAGCTGCACCTCAACCCGGTAGCAGATTCGCAGCTAGTGGCTACTGGCCACAAGCATATACAAGGCCTGTCAAAATGTCAAGCGGCCCTCTTGGGGCCCTAAACTTAAAAAGATGGCACAAAAATTCCGCAGAAGTCTTTAAGCATGAAAACCCGCGAGCATTCACAGCGATCTATTTCCAGCAGGCAACAACTGCACTGTCAGTGGAATGAATTTGTGTTTTGGAAGCTTTTTCGCCCTGGTCCAACTGCAGAGATCACGGCAAGCCAACAACAACCTGCTCTTGATCTACCCCATTTGTGACACCCGATTGGCGCCTCGTTTTACACAATGGTAGTTTCTGAACATGGTGGACCCCCTTTGAGTTGGTAAGGAAACCACACTGAGGCTCTAGAAGCCTTGCGACAGGGGAGATCGGGAGACTCTGGCCGCACTTTGAACTCGAGAAAACCCCGCATTGTGAAGCTTTCTTTGGGTTAACCGTCTCACGCGCTTTGGGTTGGCCGGACGTTCGCCTGTGGCCAGCATGATGATGTTCGCCTCTGGGTCCTCTGGCCTGGGAGGAAGGAGGACCAGGCACGCAGGAAGTCTCCCGACCTGAAAATGGTTCATGACCAAGAAGGGAAACCCAAATTGGTGAAGACCTTGTTTGGGACGAGTGAGTTCTTGGATTGGTAAACCTAGGGGCTCTGATCGAAGGGTTTTGAGAATCTGCAGGGCTGAGCGCACTTGAAGGGCGGGAACGGAGGCAAGGCGCACCGCCGAAAAGGAGCTCCACAGATTGATTACTTGCCGGTTGCCTTCGAGCCAAGTCCAGCTTGATGTCCCTCACTGGTCAGAGTTGGGAAGGAAACCAAAGCTTTGCCCCCCCCCCCGCATGCCCCCCCCGCAACCAAAAAGTTCTCACACAAGGTTCTTAGGGTTCTGAAAATTTTACAAGGGGTAATCGTCCGCACCCCCAGTACGACGACAGTTGCATGAAGCAGCTAGCTTTGTGCAGGATCCGGTGTTTCCAACCTCAACCTTTGATCTTTTGGTCTATGGGCCAAAACAAAACCTGGCTGGGGCGGAAAGCGGACGGCCATTGCGCGCAAAGCGCGACGACCTCACCTTGGCTGGTTTCATGGGACCCTGACGAACTCTCCTTCCAAATGGCCCTTCTAAAAAACAATCAATGCCTAGGAGACAAAGCCCAAGGGCAGGGTGGTTCCTTCCTGTGCCGGGTCGCAACAGCATCTCCGCCCCGCTAGGGCCGGTGATGAGCACGTCATCTCCTGGACACCCCCAATTGGTGTTGGTGGTTTGCAGGTTCGGGGGGGGAGCTTCCCATTTCCCATTTGCTCATGTATCAGGTAAACCCTAGTTGGTGGTTCGGATTCTTTCCCATCCTTGGCACGTGAGCGAAAACCTGCTTGCCTTTTCAGCCCACTAACAATGAACAGGACCAATAAACCAAAACACTCGGGAACCCCCCCACCCCCGCGAACCAATTCGCGGGAAGCTGATGCACGAGTCGTCAAAACAAGTGAGTCAGTATCAAAACCATTTGAGTCAGAACCAAAACCTGGGTATAGAGCAGTCTACCCAAAACCTGTCACAAACAACTAAAAGTGTGGCTCTTGAACCAAGGGCAACTGTCACCTTCTAAGCTTCCTTCAAAAATACAGCCGTGTGTTCGGTGCCAAATTTTGCAAACACACCTATATTGTCTGCCCCCCAAGTGGTTTACAACCACCTCTTGCTTTGAGTCACGAACTCGTACCGCGACATCGACGTCAATCGCCGAGCCGAGCAAAGAGTTGTGTGGTGGACTGTTGGCCCTAGAACGCAACTGAGAACCACCGGATGGCCAACTCGGTCACAGGGTGCAGCATGTGTCGGCCTTGGACTGATATCCGCCGACCCTCTGCCTAATCAATGATAGTCCCTGGGGGGCACGCCCGAACGCACAAAAAGTGGATTCCCAGCACCGGTCCCGGGACCGGTCCGGGACCGGTCCTGGGACCAGTCCTGGGACCAGTCCTGGGACCGGTCCTGGGACCGGTCCTGGGACCCTGGTTCTGCTGTTTCAGATTACTTGTAGTCAGCCAAAACCGGTCCTGGCCTGGGACCGGTCCTGGGTCCTGGGACCGGTGGTCCCGGGATCGAGTCCTGGTGTGACCGGTGAGCTCCAGAAAACTTTCCGGACTGGCACCCAGCACACTGGACAGGGTCCCAGGTCGTCACTGATTGCGACCAGTTGAGGGGGACCAACAGCCTTGTTTCTAGGACCCGCTCAACGTGACTTCGGCACAAACCGGCCCGTGCGGTTATTGACGGACGAGCTGTCATCTGTCTGACTTTTCCGTTAATCCTTGTGGTAGTAGAGGATCCCTGCATCTATTCTGCAAGAGAGTCCAATACGTCGAGCCAAACCGCGCCAGACTGGGACCAGCCTGGATAGGGTCCCAAGTCCCGGTCCCTGCCGGCAACCGGTCCAGGGCAACTTCGGGAGGGCCAGCTTCAGGGCGACCCCGGGAGAGGCGCCAACTCGAAGTGACTTGGGCGCAAGCCGGCCCAAGCGGTAATTAACGGACTAGCTGCCCTATTTCTGACTTTTCCGTTAATCCTTGTTTGTGGTCGTAGAGGATCTTATAAGTGGTCCCTGGGTTTGCGGACGTGTTTCAGGACCGGTCCTTGTGACTTTTCCCTTAATGCGCCGAGGGTCGGCGGCAGCAGGCGGGAGCCTGGTTAATATCGCTCATTAATCAATCGAGTGTGGTTCCCCAAAGCTTGATCCGGTTTCTCTCTTTAATGGGACACCCCCTCATGTTGCCTGGGCTGACACCGTGAGTAACACTTGAGAGAACGAATACCCGCCCTTTCCGGAACACCTGCACTCAAGTCCGCCATTGCCGAATCTCAACCTGAATGTATCCAAAAAAGTCATATCCGTTTACCCCCCAAAAAAGAAAAAACACTCAGGTGATGTCCCCAACAGCATGCGGTGCTCTTTTTGTGCTCGCACCACCCCGCAGCCCTTGAAGAACCTTGTGGAACCCTCGTGGAACCTTACCTCAGGGCCGCCCCGACCACCCCAGAGCCTATCTGGGCTGAGACCCCAAAGCTTTCAGCTGTTGGGGAAAAAGGTAGAATACCGCCTCGGTGTCCACCAACTCGAATACAAAGCCACCAGAGCACGGTGCAAAAGCCTCAACGCGACACGGCACAGGCAGCTCCTGGGGTCATGTCACAGATGTGGTTGGAGCACACGCCACGATAGACCTGCCGAGGAGTGCATCTGAGCAAATGAATATACTGTGAAATGAAACATCCTGCATCACCTCGGATGTATGCAACCCTACATATATTGGGATAATCTTGCCCGAACCTCATGGAGAGGCAGACCCAAACCGGAAATAGGGAAGCCCCACTAAGGCAACCTCATGGGAGAGCTCGTTTTACCCAAATCTGCATTCAGCAGTACCCTTGTCACAGTGTTCCATGGGCGGGTCTGTTGTGTTACTTTATTTCTTGGGTTGTTTCGGCCACATTGACCCTTGCACTCTGTGAGGTGGATTTGCACGCGTAGTGGGCTCACCGATTCTGGCAGATGTTGATCAGGCGTTGCTTCCTCTAAAACGAAAGATCCACTCCTACATCGAACAACTTAAGATCGTTGTTGAGTTTGCCTTTTGAAACCCTCGAAAGACCAAAACTTTGCATCCAAGCCCTTCCTCATCGGGAAATGTCCAGACAAGAACCTCCATCTTGCCGCACGTGTCAGCCCCCAGACTTTGTAGGTGTTTCATGTGTTTCCACAATTTTGGGGACCCCTACCTGGGGGGGGGGGTTAAACAGAAAACCAAAAGAGTTCTTAGAGATCCCCCTTTCCTAGGCAACAAGTGATGACCGTTCCAGACAGGAAACAGCCCAAGCGCCACATTTTTCAGGACAGAGGCCTCCTTCCCAAAGGAATCTGCCTTTTGGGACCGTCCCGAGAGAAAACGTAGAATCCAGCAGGAAAATCTACAGGAAGCGATCGAAGACCTGTTTGCGATGCTCTCATTGATCTCTTTCGGGGCTGCGGAGTCCTTCGGTCCGCTTGACGAAAAGAAAACCCACAGAACCATTCCAAACTTCCAGGTCCCTCCAAACATGGGGATTCTACACTTATGGGGGCCAGTAGCGGTTTGTCTCTGGGATCAAAAGCAAATCTTGGCCCGAATGAGATTGCCTTGCCAAACGATCCGCCCGGTTGAGGCAGGCAGCCGTCTGGAAAGGTGCTCTGGGAAGCCATTCGTCGAAGCGTGAGTTCCCCTCCGGAGATACATCCTGTGAGTAGTTGAATTAAAGGGGGACCCTTCCAAAAACACAAACCACGTCAGCTTCTCTCTAGCTGGTTGTTTGGATTGTTGGTGTCAAGGGATATTTTCCCATTCACCACACGCCTTCCCTCGCTCCCGATCAAAGCATGGGCAAATGGCCCCCCGCCTTGTTGTCCGGGTAGGCGGTGCCGGCCTTGTCTGCCTTGTCCTATCGGCGAAGTCGATTGAACCATTGCTTCAAAGCTTTAGGTAATGTTTGACTCGGGCCCCAGCCCTGGTATTCCTATTGGGGGCATCCAGGGATCGTCATCCTGCACCTGTGGGGGCAAACACCCCAGTATTCAGCTGCTTGGATTGATTAATCCAGCTTCGACATTAGCCTAAGCTAGAGGATGCACAAATACAAACTGTGCCATGGGTTGATACCCTCCAATGGTGAGGCGTCTGGCGCGCGAGTCGCGAGCTTGCCTGGCTCGAAGTGGCATCGCGACGGCAACTGCATTCCGCCTAAACGCCTCCGAAGTCTCCTAAGAAATACCAACCATTCGAAAGGATAAAAAGAAAAAAACTCCCGCCATACGCTGCACACATGGAAGCCTCCATAGGGCTCCAACAAAAAACTGCGACTCCTCCCAAAGGCAGATTTGGGCTCTCAGCTACGCCCATCCCCGTCCTCGCCCTTCTCTCGGTTCGCGAACTTTCCGTCCAGCTCCACCACACGCTTCACGCACCTGAACAGTACCACCCCCTTCCCATATGTATATATATATATATGGTACAGCGTTGCCACCCCCCTCTCCCCACCCCCACCCCCCCAATGGTCATGAGTCAGACAAGTACCCACCCACCCCCCTGTGGTTGTGGTCCTGTGGTTGGGTTGTGGTGGTTTAGGGTTGGTTTCGGGTTGGCTTGTCCTGGGGGTGGGGGTGCCAGGGTGTCGGGGTGCGAGTTCAGGGGCTCGGGGTGGGGGTGGGACCGTAGATGCGGGGGCTCGGGCTTCTCGGGCCCGGGGGGGGGGGGGTAACAACACGGAACACGGTACCATATATACGCAACACGGAATACGCTTACGCAAACGTGTAGGTACACATGCGTCATATGCGTGTATGATATACATGTACATGTACATGTACATGTTCATGTATATGTCATGTCTATAAATATAAATTTATATATGTGTGTGCGCTTGTGTGCATTAACATAGAGAGAGAGAGAGAGAGACACGGCGTGGGTATGTGTATTTATACATGTGCATATACTTCTGTGTATATATATATAATAAATAGAACATTCATGTGTATATATATATATATACGCAGACGTCGCGGGTAGGTAGGTATGCGAGTCACAAGCACATGAGCCAGGGTCAAAACTTATCGTGTGTGGGCTGTAACATTCCTGGGATCCATGGCCATCCTTGCCAAGAAGCACCTGGATCACAAGTGACCCACATCCAACCACAAAACCATGGCAAATTGGGGGGGGGGGGGGGGGGTTCATGGGAGGACATTCAACCTTAGGTGCCCTTCTTTCCCCTGCAAGATGAGGACAGCATCACTAAGGGCCAGCTTCAAAAAGCGACTCACAGAGCATGGATTTGGACCCACGGGCTGAGATCTCTTGTCATTCCTTCAACTTAAGTCATGCTGAAAAGGATCTCCAAAAAACAATACCCTTGTTGGACCCTGTTTACGAGCATGCTACCAAGATTGCCGTTCAAAGTGGGCTTCAATTTCTCGCACTTGCCGCGAGACTCAAGAAGAAAGCACCACCTGCTGGACCCTTTTTGGCCGGGAAGTTTGAAGAAGTTTCTGTTGAACCGAATATGCTTCCGTGATTGGAACGAACCCCAAAAACCAGCCTATTTAGAGGAACCTCCTTTTTGGGGGTCCCCTCTGTTGAGATTCCACATCAATTTGCAGCGGGGGCCCGAAATACTTCCACACATTATTCTTCTCTGATCATGATGATTCGCTCTTAGAGTCGGGCAATTTACGAGCAAAAGCTCTGGCAAAATCGCGGCCGGCGTCGAGCGGGCTAGGTTGATGTTTAAGTGTCGTCGAGCCGCAGCGACACAGTCTTCGAGTTCTGGTTGTCCCCTACGGCCGAGGAGGCAATCGAGTACAAGCGGATCTTCGCGGGGGTCTCGCCCTTCTTGTCCGGGCCTGGCATTTGAAGAACACGGACAAGCAGTGGAAGGGCGTTTTTTTCTGTTGAATTTTGGTGGGAATTTGAACAGTGCCGCTTGAAGCATTGCAGCGTACCCCCCTGGCCTTAGTTGTGTTCAAAGGCGAATGTGCTGTTTTGTGCGTTTCGGATCCTTTTTCCATGGACACGAACGAAAGGGACAATTGCCCAACTTTTCCACTGGCATGCAGCAAATAAGAAGCCCAAACTGGCTATGCAGTTCAATGGGACAATAAAAGTGGCTGGGTGCAAGCCCAAATAGCGTTGATTTGCCTTGTTGGGGCGGAGACCCACCAACCCGGTCTTTGTCATGCTTCCCTCGTAGCCAGACCTCATCCCTCCCATGTGCATTCCTTTAGGGGTCCAGGGTATGCTGAAAAGGTTTCAGCGGTTCTTGAAGCTTAAAACTCTGCGTGGGCAAGTCAGCGGCAAGTGCGTACGGCCCGATCCAATGCCAACTCTATTCACACAATCCTGAACGGGGCCCCCAAACACAGACCTCCCTCCCCCCAACATAACCCGCCTTTGGGAAAGGCTAACATAAACCATTTTTGGAGCTGTGTTCGGGGCGGTGGTGTGTGTGTTTTTTTTGGGGGGTGCTAGGAAAGGTTCTATAATCTGTGGCATATGAATTCCAGGCCAAATCGAACAATGCGCGGCCCCCCATTCCTCCAAAAAATGGTTTGTTCGGTTTCAGATTGAACTCAAGCACTTTCAGAAGTACCGAATGGGGAACCCAGGATGAATAACCCTTGGTTGACTGATTCGGGGGGGTCCCCTGCACTTTGGTCGAAACACCCCCCCCTATTGATCCGCCAGGTTGACGAATCCGAGGTCAATGCTCACTCAGTCTCTGCAAATTATGTATTGCCTATGCCTGAAGGCTTAACTAGATCATGCCATTTTAGCACCCTGCTTACAAAAAGGGAGAGCCCATGTGCGCCAACCAGCAATAAATCGACAGGGCTGTGCGTCGTTTGTCGCAAACCATTGAAACACTCAAAGGATCAACCCTTTGAACCAAAGGATGCCCCAGCTAAAAGCAGGACCCGTTGAAACGGTTACCCTCCAAAATGGTCTGAGGAAAATCAATACCAAATACATATCCCCCATATAAAGGAACGTGCACCACATTTTTGGGTTCCCCTTGAAACCCAGCCAAAAAACCTTAACTTCCACACCAATTCCACTTCAAAGCCCGCGCTGCTTGGTTCCCGGTCAATACGATATGTGTCCGGAACTTCGGTGAACCCCATTAAAAATCACAAAAAAAAATAGTGATTACCCATGCCAAATGGGTGCGTTTCGGATGATACATGACGGTCCTGGGGTCATCGCAACCCGTTCATCCGCAGTTCCACTGGGCCCCTGCCTGGTGCAATCACGCCGATGGACTGTCCTGCGCGGCAGAGAATATACCGATGTTATGCAGAGCCACGGCTAACATGAAACAATTGGGGCCCCTCCAACAAATGATGACCAATAACTTTGTCAGTTTCTCAGTTCCACGAACTCAGGCGAGTGAAAGCGTACGTTGCCTCAAGCAGTAGGCCAACGGAGCCCGCACCAAGTCCATGTGGAAGGGTTGCAAAATTTGATATTCAAAACCACGGTACGGTGTCAACCCAAACCCCATGGTCAAAAATGACAAGGTTATCTCGCAGCCTTCATCTTCACTTCGGTTTTTTGATTGAGGGCTCACAGGACCAACACGTGCACCATCCCGGTCCCTCGATGTAGGGAACCTTGCCACCGTGGTCGAAGGTCACGTGGGTGGTCTCCCAGTTGGCGTCTCCCGTCTCCTCGGTCAAGGTCTGGGGGTGCTTGTCGTTCTCAACCACCTCCGGAACGGAGGCATGACTGTCTTGCTGACCTGTGAAGTGCTTGCTCACGCCGCGGCAACAGCGCATCCAGCGTTGAACGAGCAAACAACCCCCCCAACAGTAGGTCATGTGTGCCCCAAACCTGTGGAGAAAACGTCGGCTGTTCAACAACAGGTTCTTTCTGCGGGTAATACATGTGCCTGTACATGTATGTCTATATGTATATGTGCATGTGCATGTACCATGTACAATGTACATCGTGCATGTGTAAGTCATTGCAAATGCAATGCATCGCAATACAATGCGATGCGATGCGACACAGAGCAATGCAATGCAATTCAATGCTGTGCAACGCAACGCAACGCGATGCGATGCAATGCAGTGCAGTGCGGTGAAGCGAAGTGTAGTGCAGTGTAGTGCAGTGTAGTGCAGTGTAGTGCATATAGATGTGCAATATGTATATATATATATATATACACATACATGTATTTTGGCCCCGTACAATCTCGCATCATCGGAAAACCAAAACAGCAAGTCTGTAGCGAATGTATGTCTTTTAAGATTTGCGTCTCGTCGGTCTGTCGCCACTAGTCTTGTCCTCCAGATTGCTCCGAGGTTAACCTTGCTGTTCGGGGCATTCCCGTGTAAAGCCTAAATCCGCACTTCTACCAAGGCCTCGAAAAACTTCCTACGTCCTCTCCGATGTGGCTCGGATCACCCGGTGCTCTACCGCCAAAACCTTCCGGGCACCAAAGCGCACATGCTCGCGAATGCGCGGAGCGCGAAGCGGCACGCCTTGCCCTGGTAGGGGGCCTTGGGTGTGAAGAGGTTCCAGGGGATCTCCTTGCCGTGGACAACCTGCCGAACCAAAGCTCCAGGGTGCTTCTCAACATGGATTTCGCACCCCTGCAGGTTGATACTTAAAGGTAAACCCACAGGAACCAACCCTTTTGAGGCACATAAAAAATTGAGAACCCCCCCCATGGAAACCACCATGTTGGGGGTCCGAATCCCGATCTTGACACAAACCCATAAAGATATATATATATATATATGGGTATGAATTTTAATGAGGGGCTCTTTGGTGGACATCAAAATTTGGCGATCACTTTTGAGGTGGTTCCAACTCTTAAAACTAATGTTAGGCGCAAAGGAGTTGTTTTTGGAGCCCTGCTTTGAGCTTCCGTGATCGGAGGGAGGGATGCATCATCCAGGCGATTCGGCGTAAATCCCCCAACTTCTTGAGCCTTGTTTGGCCCGAGAGGAACTCTAAAATGCCAAAACCCAGTCAACATTTGCCTGTTGGCTGAAGTTCCGAAGCAGGCAAAAGGGACTTGTCAGCTTTGCAAGGTCGAAGGCAACATGAAACGAGGAAACCAACACCCAAACCAGCCAGGGACATGGCTAGCTTGGAATATCGCCTATACGATGCCCCTTAAAGGCTGTCTTTGGGTTTTCAGGGCAATCGTAGATTAGATGGGTGTTATCCGTCTTTGTCCAACCTAGCCATTCCTTCCAGACCCCTGGCCAACATTGGGAGCCAAACATCTAAGACGTGCTCCCGGAATCGATACCCCCCCAAGGCAAATCGGAGGAAACAACCACTAGCCACTAGAGAACCTCCTGGGAAAATCTCGCTTGGTTTCCTCAGGAAAACAAAAAAAACACTGGGGCTGTACCCTATTAATTAGGGGCAAAAAATCCAAAAAATAGCAGCGGGGTTGGAGGGGGGGGTGGCAGCGCGCTGAGGTTAGGGTCAGGTAGTGGAAACCCTCCAAAGGGACGAGCATCGATGAATAGCTCCCAGCCGATTCCGCCTTGGCACCCTTCTTCTTCACCGCGGCGGCTCGTCGCGTGGTGGCTGAGGCCTTCCTGCCAGCAGTTGTCCGCCGGTCTGTGTGTGTGTGTGTGCGTCTGTCTGTCTGATTCTTGTTGTGTGTTTCTGTTTGTGGTTGTTTGATGCGTGTAAAGACAAAGAGTCTGCGTTTGTGTGCGTGCGTGGGTGGGGGTGTGAGTGTGGATGTGGGAGTGAGTGTGGGTGTGGGTGTGTGTGTGTGTGTGTTCTCTTGATCTCTCCCCCTGTATGCATATTATATACAAACGGCCGTTCTATGTATATACATGTTATGTATGCAGTTGGCAGGCAGCGCGTGCTGGACCGCGAAACCTTTGGAACTTGCTCGACTTTGAGGCGGAAGGTCGGGGGTCTTCGGGGGGGGGGGGGTGGTTCTCGCTTTGGTCGTGTTGCATCCAACAATCCGGTCACATGACAACTCCTCTCACATCTACTTTGCCGTTTGCGCTTGAACGGGCTTCTTGCGTTTGCTTGCAGTTTGTGTACACACTTTCGTATATTGCCTCATTCTGCCTATTCATATATTCCCAGACAAGCGAAAAGGACCCCTCTTTTGACCCTCATGGCTCCTGATCTCAAGCTCGTGCTTTCATCTTGGCAGGTTTTCGTTTTCGGCCTTCTATGCCTCACGAGTGGGCCCCTTAGACATTGACACGCTCTGCACTTTCTAACGCTCTCCCCTTTTGTGGAGCCTTTGAATAGAACGTCATGTACTTGGAGAACTGTCTCCGCCCACCACTCGCGAGGATGCCACCCATAAGCAGTTTTTGTGTGCGTATGTATGCGCGCGTGTAGGACTTAAAGATGGTTTCATTATTGGGGTTGAAAAAGACAAAAAGACATTTCTTTCGGGTGTGCTCCATCTTTGGATGGTTTATCCAACGGCAGCCTGCTGGTGGCAGACTTAATAAAGCGTGGGGCTTGCAAGTATGACTATGATGATAATGATGCTGCTGCTGCTGCTGATGATGATGATGATGATGATGATACTGGTGTTGGGGGCGCTGCTGCTGCTGCTGCTGCTTGGTGCTGTGCTGCTGCTGCTGCTGCTGCTGCTGCTGCTGCTGCTGCTGCTGCTGCTGCTGTGGCCTCTGTACTGATAGCGATGATGTTGGCAATGGCCATAATGGCCACTATGGTCATGCTAGTAGTGATGATAGTGATGCTAGCGATGCTAGTGATTTCATTTCAACTCACAGTCTATGTTTCATCACCACAAGTATTCCACCTATTCGCCCCTGTTGTCACACGCAGCTTGGCGCCAAGCTTTCCGCCTAGGTGCTTAACATAAACCCCGCGCCTTCCCACCACGGCCGCCAGCGCGGCCGCGCCCACAATCGGCGCGGAGAAGGCCGCGCCGGGCGCCGTGCCCGCCGCGCCGGGCGCGGCGCCCGCGCGCAGGGCGGGGGCCGTCGGGGCGGCCCCGCTGGGTGCCACGAAGGTCAACTCGGCGAGTCGAATGCGGCCCGGAAATGAGTCGAATGGGTGGCATTGCCGCACAGCCATTGCATCTTGGGCGGGCCTTGACAAGCATAGGGGCGCGGCAGCTCGTTGAGAGCTGGGCAAAGCAAATGGAACAGCGAGCCCCTTGCTTGTCTGTGCAGTGAGAAAGCAGAGAAGGCAAAAGAAAGTAGCAAAGAGAGGGACTTGAATCAGCAAAAATCAGGAGAAAAAAGCAGACACACCAAAGGTCAACGGAACTTCTATCACTTCTATGGCAAACGCACTCAAAACCGGGCTTCAATTACCCAGATGCTGGCTCCAGGGAAGGGAAGCTTGAAGCAAAAACTTGGCATTAGACTTGGTACCCTTCTCTTAAGGAGAAACCTCAATGGAGAACTCGAAACTCATCCGACTTGCCAAAATGGCAAACCGGTGGGAAGCTTTGGGTGGTTTGGAAACCAACACATGTTTTGGGTGCCCCGGACTTGAGACAAACCAATGTCTCCACCTTTGGGGATCTCCAGTCGACTTCTGCAGCCAAAGGCGCCATCTTCTCGCAGAGAAGGGGGCGGAGCCGGAATGCGCTGCGAGCATGTCCCAAGGAGACCAAAAGGACCCTTCAATGAAAACCAAAAAAAGACAGAAGTAAAGACCATGTTCATTGAACAAACTGCTTTCCAGGTGAATGCGCGCTACACGTTAGGCAATGACTGCTTCAGGAAGAAGTGTACACAGAGCTCAAAATCTAAGCACGTCCGATGTGGAATTTATGGTCGAGTAAGAAAATTATGGGGTCGTGTCCATGCAAACCACAGACTCGAGATTCTCGCAAGAAACTAGCTTCTCATGTCAGCAAACAATATGAACACAAAACAATTGCCGCAAAGATTTCACACATTCAGCATGGACCTCGATGGCCAGCTGCCCTTTTTTTTCTCTCCCGCGCGTTTTAGCGCATTCCGCACAGTGTGCCTTGAATTTTTGGCTGAATGCCACCCATGAAGAAAAAGAGTCCCTAGGATGCTCTCAGCACCAAAAAGCCCCTTGCAAGCCTTGCCGGCTGCTGGAAAACGTAGGGGCTCGAAAAACGTCCGCCTTCGAAATCACCTGCGAGATGTGCACCTCTTCTCAGCATTGCAGCAGCCTGCAAGTGCAAAACATCTCTATGTGTCGGAGAAAAGAAACAAAAAAAGGAAAAAAGGACCCCAATCAAACTGGCGCCCCGGCTAGGAGCTCAAATTCAAGGATGTGCATGAATCTGATGCTAGTCATAAGGGAGGCAGCCTCAACAAAAGTCCCCCCCCAAAAAAAACTTGGAGAATTTTCGCCTTAACTGGAGACAAACCTATTCTGAGAACAGCGGACAAGCACTGTTCATGGCCTTTGACGTGCCGCCGAAAACTCAATCTACACATCACTGATCCCCCAGCCTGGAGTAGGGACTCGGCTGGTCATTTAAGGATGACATAGACCTCATACTTCTCGCCACTCTTCATGTCAGATTCACTGAGTATGTTGCCCAGCTGGTCCTTGATCTCCAGCTTGGCAGTCGGACTTACAGCCTTCAGTGCATCTATCCCTTTCAGGAGCGCGTCTAGGGGACCAGATTGGGAGGAGGATGGGACAAACTTGCCGTCTAAGTACACCTCGATGGTAACATTCTTCGCTTCATCAACATCGTCAATGGTCACATTTGTGGCCACAGTTGCATTATCTGTTGCATTCTGTGTCACATTCCCTGTCGCATTAGCCTTGGCATTCGGGGTCGCATTCTCGGTCGCATTCACTAGCGCTGTCACATTCTCGGTTGCATTCTTCTGGGGCGCATTGTCCGCCACCTCCTCTGTCGCATTCGCTGTAGCATTGTCCGCCTTCTCTTTCACTTGCTCCGTCATATTCTCCGCAGCTGCCACCGGTTCATTTTCGACTGGTTCCTGTCACACACGATCAATGCACAAGCGATTCTCTCTGTAGCCCAACAGGGTGCCTTTATGAAAAGAAATCACACTTACGCAAAGCATGCAAGCAATCACACAGCGGTCATGTCTCAAACGGCGTTACCTTCAACATCAAGCTAAATTTGTGCCAGCCTGAAGAATATGCACCTCATACTTCTCGCCACTCTTCATGTCAGATTCACTGATGATGTTGCCCAACTGGTCCTTGATCTCCAGCTTGACAGTTGGATTAGACTTCAGTATCTGTATCCCTTTCAGGAGTGCGTCTAGGGGACCAGATTGAGATGATGGGACAAGCTTGCCATCTAGGTACACCTCGATGGTGACATTCTTCTTCGCTTCATCAACATCTACGATGGTCTCTGTCGCATTTGCTGTCGCATTCGCTGTGGCATTCGCTGTGTCATTCGCTGTCGCATTGTCCGCCTTCGCGTTCACTTGCTCCGAGGTATTCTCCGCAGTTGGCACTGTTGGATTTTCGACGGGTTCCTGTCACACACAATCAATGCACAAGCGATAATCTCTGTAGCCCAACAGTCCTGGTCTTGAAAAGAACTCAAACAAAGCTTGCAAGCAACTACTGCACACACGACTGCCATGTCTTAGATGGTGCAAGCCACAAGTTGTGCTACAACCCACCAGCCTGAAGTGGCGAAAGGGTGACATAGACCTCATACTTCTCGCCAGCCTTCATGTCAGATTCACTGATGATGTTGTCCAGCTGGTCCTTGATCTCCAGCTTGGCAGTCGGACTTACAGCCTTCAGTGCATCTATCCCCTTCAGGAGTGCGTCTAGGGGACCAGATTGGGAGGAGGATGGGACAAATTTGCCGTCTAAGTACACCTCGATGGTAACATTCTTCACTTCATCAACATCTTCGATGATCTCTGTCGCATTTGCTGTCGCATTTGCTGTCGCATTCGCTGTCACATTCACTGTTGCATTCGCTGTCGCATTCGCTGTCGCATTCGCTGTCGCATTGTCCGCCTTCTCTTTCACTTGCTCCGTCACTTGCTCCGTCATATTCTCCGCAGTTGGCACTGTTGCATCGTCCGCTGCTTCCTGTCACACACAATCAATGCAAATGCGCGTCTTGAAACGAACTCAGACAAAGCTTACAAGCAACTACTGTACAAACGACTCCCATGTCTTAGGCAGTATGCTGCAACCCACCAGCCTGAAGTAGGGAAAGGGTGACATCGACCTCATACTTCTCGCCAGCCTTCATGTCAGATTCACTGATTATGTTGCCCAGCTGGTCCTTGATCTCCAGCTTGGCAGTCGGACTTACAGCCTTCAGTGCATCTATCCCCTTCAGGAGCGCGTCTAGGGGACCAGATTGGGACGAGGATGGGACAAATTTGCCGTCTAAGTACACCTCGATGGTAACATTCTTCGCTTCATCAACATCTTCAATGGTCACATTTGTGGCCACAGTTCCATTATCTGTTGCATTCTGTGTCACATTCCCTGTCGCATTAGCCTTGGCATTCGGGGTCGCATTCTCGGTCGCATTCACTAGCGCTGTCACATTCTCGGTTGCATTCTTCTGGGGCGCATTGTCCGCCACCTCCTCTGTCGCATTCGCTGTAGCATTGTCCGCCTTCTCTTTCACTTGCTCCGTCATATTCTCCGCAGCTGCCACCGGTTCATTTTCGACTGGTTCCTGTCACACACGATCAATGCACAAGCGATTCTCTCTGTAGCCCAACAGGGTGCCTTTATGAAAAGAAATCACACTTACGCAAAGCATGCAAGCAATCACACAGCGGTCATGTCTCAAACGGCGTTACCTTCAACATCAAGCTAAATTTGTGCCAGCCTGAAGAATATGCACCTCATACTTCTCGCCACTCTTCATGTCAGATTCACTGATGATGTTGCCCAACTGGTCCTTGATCTCCAGCTTGACAGTTGGATTAGACTTCAGTATCTGTATCCCTTTCAGGAGTGCGTCTAGGGGACCAGATTGGGAGGATGGGACAAGCTTGCCATCTAGGTACACCTCGATGGTGACATTCTTCTTCGCTTCATCAACATCTACGATGGTCTCTGTCGCATTTGCTGTCACATTCGCTGTGGCATTCGCTGTTGCATTTTGAGTCAACTTCTCTGTCGCATTGTCTGTTGCCATTGTCTCTGGCACGTCCATTGCCTCTGTCTCAGAGGGGACTGCGGGAGTCTCCTCTGGGTCCTGCACGTCTCGATGAACAAACAAGTCACATTTATGGGTAAACCCCTTCTTAAGGGCAAGCCCCCAGCTACTGGAGGGGTTGCTTGTCTGCTGGATTTAATATTTACCGATTGAATCGCCGATAGAAGATCCTTCATCGCCTCCGAGAAAGAGTCACAACCCTTGCATATCGCCTTACATTGATTCATTTGATCCTCTGGATACTTTGGAAGACGGTCTGCTCCAAATGAAGGGGACCCCAAGGAGAATGGTGTCCCTCGCCTTCCCTAAAAACCGCCCATCAAAGAGTTCTACCAACAAACAATGCCCCGGATGGTGTTCAAGCAAGAACCAAAGGAGGCCAACTATGTGTTGAGGCCTGCTATTGGCGGAAAACAAAAACTGCATCTCATGACTTTCCTTTCCTGGCTGACGAGCGTGGCATACCTACAAGCTACGAGGAAGCAACTCCCGCTTCGAGGGCGGGACCCAGCAATTTGTCCAAGGTAGACGAAGCCCCGGCCCTCACATAGACCAGAAATTTCATCGCCCGAAATTTCAGAGTCCTAGACCTAACAAAAAAGAAATGCCACGGCACTTGAGAAAACGGACCTGAAAAGGCGGCCCTGGTGCCAAAAGACGACGGCCCGGCCCAGACACATCACCCTCTCATGAAAGTGTGGCCCCTCTCAGCAAGAAATCCTTTCCAGCGGGCACAGGACAGTTGGACAACTGGAAGAAATTGCAGGCAACATTAGCTGGGACTCCCTGAAACAGCCGCTTCAAGCCCCACCCCCGCCTCCAAGAGCGCGCTAAGCCGGCCTCGCCTGGCCTGAGAGAATTTGACTGTCCATGTCTCCCTAGCTTATGATCCGTTTGATGTAGTGGGGGTGTCTATTTGGGCCCTTTGTTTTCCTGAAAGGATGCGAGGTTCCGCCAAAATGTCGAGCCTACCATCCATTTGCGGTTTGGAACAACCCTGATTGTCCCATCTTGGTCTACCTTGGATTTCGAGAGGTTCTCGAAATTAGATGTTGGGTCTCGGTAGGGACCGGAGGGAAACTCCTAACATATGACTTTCATTGACCCAGACCCATGTTGATTGCGGATGATCTGCGACCTACATGGAGAGAATGTTTTGTCTTCCAGCCTTGAGCGTTTTTTGTTTGCTTAACGTGGTTCAACAGTTGGTGTAAATCATGCGACTACCCATTTGAGGATGTGAGACTGTGCTGTTCAATTGGAAAACCTGCAAAATCGCGAAGGATTGCTCGCGGCCATTATTGTCAGCCAAAGCCAACCAACTCCCTGAGGTACAGCCTCTCCAAGAACAACGGAAACACAAATGCATGTCATCGTTTTGGGCATCGTCCTAGGTGACCAAACAAAGACTTCAAATAATTGAAAGGCTTTCTGCCTTGGAACGGTGGCAAGGTCGTGTATCGAACAGACTGTCTAACCCCATCCTCCCGGCCTGCAGCAAGTCCAGCGCCACATCCTCCGCGAAAAAGGTGTCAAGGTCGAGCGCGGCGGCCGAGGCCGCCAAAGCCAGGCACAGGCGCAGCATCGCACAAGTGGAGAGGGGCTGGGGAGGGGTTTCCTAGCCCTGCGGAAGAAAATATTATCCAAGAAGCAAACGTTTGGCGTCGCCATTTTTTAGCACAAGCCGATCAAGGTGACCAAGCTACGCCTTGCAAGTTCCTGCCCTTGGCCAAGGCAGGGCTCCTGCCCTTCCTCGGCTGTGTTCACCGTAGCAAAGCTTCGTCAAGGCACACCTAGCATGCGGACACTGAGTTCCATTCAGGAGAACACAAAATACGAAGCGCATTGGGTGGAAAAGCCGAGCAAACGTCCATAGAGAAAAATCAAACAACCCAGGATACCTTTGTTTTCCAAAAGCCGGGCGTCGAAGGGTTCTTCAGCGAATTGCGCGGCTCTGTGCACTGGTGTAGCGCGCACAAAAAAATCCTTCAGATGGCAAATCATTTGCGCCCAAAAATTGCGACGGGAAGCATTCAGCCACCAGTACATACAAACGTGTTCGCGGAAACACAAGTTACAGTCAAGTCAGATTGCCAAGAACATCTGTGCGATGAGGAACTTGCGCGGAACATTTTTCACAACAATTCTGCGCTAAATTGGTTTGCAAAAATGCGCAAAACCCTTTGCGCATAGCGCAAAGCCTGCTTTGCGATTGACTTTCGACAGGGCAACCTGCACCAACAAGGTGCGTTACACGTTTTAATTGTGTCGGCAGCTCGCTGTGTTTTGCACTGATCATACTTGAGCGATGCAATGGTGTTACTTTCAAAAGAAAGTTGCAAACAATAAGTTTCACAAACGCAACTTATTGACACGACCTTTAAACAACACCTCCTGCACGGACTTTCAGTGCAAAAATACACTTAAAGGTGTCTTGCGCGTCTGGGTGAATTGAATGGAAAGCTGAACCTAAGCAGCGACACAACCTGCTCCGCCTGCCGGGATACACTGCCAAGGTCTCTACTTATGAAAATATCCGCCTGCACGTCACGATGTCATATCACGTTTTCACAACAGCCCGCTCAGCCGGCGGTCGGAAGTAAACAGTACCTGAGGAGAAACAAAGAACATGCGCCGCGGGGCGCCCGCCGCGAGACATCTGTTCAAACGCCGTCACTGTCGACGAAACAATAGATCACCAGACCCGAAAGCATGTTACACCCACACGCACAATTCCGCTCTGGTCATTGAAAGTAATCGACGGTAGCGTCCACCGCCCAGTTGCAGAAATTCCGCCAGTTCCTGTCGCATGATCCCAAACGGCAAGCATGCAAAAACAAGCACAACAGCAGTGCGTCATGTTTGGGAGAGGTTGCGACCAAACATCAGAATGCCGTTGATCCCCATAGACGGAGGCACCAAACATGACAAAGCGTCCGCTCAGAGACGTTACTGCAAGGGCCCAGGGTGGACACGCCTCAGAACACCCCATCACGTGGTCCCCAATATTAGGCCCTAACACGGCAGTCTGTCCTGAACGCGCACACGCACAAACACACACTTGAAGTGAGCTTGGGAAAGGACCAGTGCTCAAATGGACAACCAACTCACAGCACGGCGCGCGCGCACACGCACACGCACACACACACATCCACACTTAAACTCCCGAAGGAGATTGCTCATCTTCGAGTACAACTTCCGAGTGCAACTTTCGAGTACAACTTTCGGCTCGCATCACACTCGGCTTCACTCTAGTTAGTTGAACAGGGAATCAAGGAAGGAACGGCGATTCAGGGAGGGGACCAAAAGGATATTCACAAACATCACACTTGCAGGTACGTCCAGTTGGCCAAGTTGGATACCCCACTTCACTGGTAGCTTCGTTGGACACAGTCCCAGTGAAGTGCTGTGTTTTTTTGTAATTTGTAACATGGTTCAAGGGTAGATCTGGAACTCGGCACACACGCGCCCCCGTAGGGGCAAACGCACTAGTTCTCCGGGAAGAACGGGCAGATCAGCACGAAGGCAGTTCAGGAGCCAAAATAGCCTCGGCGTCCTGGTGATCTAGAACGGACTCTAGATGCCAGGGTGTCCTCAGGTGTCGGGGCTCCGCGCGCACGATCATGAGACCTCCGGGGCGGTTGATGCCAAATGCTGCGAGAAGATGCCAGTTGCGCCGGTAGGGGAAGGGCCGCATGAGGCACATCCAGCCTGAAAGGCGCTAGAGGAGTCCTGTTTCGAAAGAACACGTTGATACCCTTGACAGCGCCAATCTTGCAGCTTCCAAACGTAGTACCACCGTACGTAAATTGGGCTTCCCTCATCTTCCCCCGGGGTTGAGTCATAAACGATCCAGTGCTTGTTCCACGTCCGATATGTGTTGCCATCCAGGGGTGGCAGTTCCTGGGTTCCATCAAGGATGACTGGTTCATCAGTAACAAAGATCTTGACCCAATCCTCCCCCGCAAAGCGACTTTGCTCAACCCAAAATCGCGGCGCCGTGGATTGAGGAGGTTCATCATCAGGATGACCCAAGTCCATTTTGTCGTCTGGTGAGACACTATGCGCCACTTTGTCGGACTACTACCCTGAGCGCTCCTTCGCGGCCGATGTTTTGAATCGTTACCGGATGTATGAGCTATCAGCCGGCTCACGAAAAGGTTGCGCATTGAGTTCGTTGCTTTGCCTGTGCTTGGTGCGTAGCGCGGAGAGGCAGCATTGTCCATGTCAGGCGGTTCTGCGTTATAAGGTTCAGGACGATTGCCAGGGCGAGATGCCCCAGTGTCGCTGTTGCGAGGTGCTGTTGATTGAAGACGCTCGAGTCCAGCAATTACATCATCCCAGGTCACCAGGGATTAGCGGTCAGAATGACCGTCGCAGCATCATGTGAGACGGTGTCCAGATGTGGCTGAGGAGGAGCAATCCGGCGGTATCCTTCAGTGGTCCAGTCTCGTCGACGACACACTGGTTGCCGGCCACTATTGCCATCAACTGGCGGTTCACACTTCCATTCGCCATATGCATCTTGATCCATTGAACCTGCGCATCAGAACTGCAATGCAACTTACCTTTTTCCTTCACGACCATCAATCAGTCAACACTAACGCGTTCCTATCAAACTCCAAGTCAGATAGTGTTCGACAAGGCCATCTGACGCCGACAAAGAAGCGGATGATTGATCCCGAGTGTGAGGTGGTCGAAGGCGATGTGATGTAGGGGGCAGTAATTGTTGCGGTGAAGCGCCTCCAGTACCATCCGGACTGTAGCATGTTTCAAAGATATAGAACTTCTCCCATTCTGTGGATGGAAGGGCGTCAGGCGGCGCTACCATTGTGGAACTGATAATTCTCCAGGAGCTTGGTGTAAAGATTCTTGAACAGCGCCACAATCTCATACTCAAAGTACCGCGGAACCGACCACACATGTCAATCTGCAGAGGATGCGACATGACACAATCTTCAAACTCTCACAAAACGAAACAGCGACACGGAGATCCGGCAAGCAAGCAAAGTCAACATGATACGAAATGGAATCAAGCCATGAAATACACAGCACGGTTTTTTCCACAGGCCGCAGTGAAGATATTATCGGCCGCGGTGGGCCCAGCATCGGCAATGAAAATGTTCGCGTTTGTGTCGGGCGCATGGGGCAAGGCGTACCCGATGACCAAGGGGAAGATATTGACAGCGATGCCGGCATCGTGTCAGTCTTGTTCTGGGAGTCCTGGATCGCCATGTCGAGAAAACGGTGAAAGGGCAACGCTGATAAGTGGGGCTGGATTTGCAAGATCTTCTGGACGTTGATCTGCTGTCGTGAAGCCTGAAGTTCCTGGGTGAGGAGCATGGCGAGAGAAGAAGTCGATGTTGAGGAGATGAGTAGCGTTCACGACCTTTATAATGTACGTCAGCTGGTGGATCATGATGTTGAGGTAGATGCCAGGTATGTGGGATGTCGGATTGTGATTCGTCACACATGTTGCGTCAACCCATCATCATGGATGACGGAGGCGCATGCGGCGGCGGTAGTGGTGTAGCCACATGGAATGAGTCAAGCAAGCACAAAGGACCGCGCTGAACACGAGGAGGCAGGCGCACTGGCGCCGCTTCTGGATCTGGGTATATCTGAGAAAGGATCGCGGACATCGCTGCTCTTTTTCCTCCTAAGTTAGAATCTTGGTCACTGCTTCAAGCCTAAAGGGACATGCAAGGAAAAAAGCAACCGACCGGAGCAAACTCGACACGCGCTTTTTTACTTGAGCGTTGCTTAGAAGTGCAGGCTCTGAGATGCAGGTGGAGTGACGATGCGCGTCCACTCCATCTTCCTGCATCTCATGCGGAGCCTGTCGGAATGCCCCCTGTGGTCAACATTGCGTGTTCGACCATCACACAGGGTGTTTTACCCATGGGGTGTGAGACAAATAGGAGGTATTGTGCACATGTATGCAATGCGTGCATAGGTATGCATGGGAGGATTGCGTCCTCCTGCAGGGGACCAGGCTGGTCTGAAAGAATGCCGATGGCATTCGGCGATGAGCGATTGCGTGCACAGCATGGGCCTCGCGGCATATGCTCAAACTGGTCCTGCGGGAGCAGCGATATGCAGTAAGCCAACGAAATGTTGGAAGCTGCCAAGCTTCCATTCGTGCGTGTGCATTCATCCCTCAATCAGGCCTTGTGGAAGCTGGTTTCCACCTGGGCCGTGAAAGGGTGGGAGGGTGGGTTCAAAAAAGAACGAAAGAGGGGTCAAACCCTCAAGACATGTCCCTTACCAAAAGGCTTGAAGCAGAAATGGCCACGCGGCTGAAGATTCAACCAAGATTAAAACACAGGGGAAAAGACAAACCCCTAGCGTTAGAATCTTGGTCACTGCTTCAAGCCTAAAGGGACATGCAGGGAAAAAAGCAACCGACCGGAGCAAACATCGGAGCAAACTCGATACGCGCTTTTTTACTTGAGCGTTGCTTAGAAGTGCAGGCTCTGAGATGCAGGTGGAGTGACGATGCGCGTCCACTCCATCTTCCTGCATCTCATGCGGAGCCTGTCGGAATGCCCCCACTTTAGAGTTCTAAGCAAACGGTCAAATCACCTCACCCCCTCTTTAGTGCGTTTGCGATGCAGCCACGTGCTCGGGTCTCCACGGTGCGTCCGCAGGGTGAAGCGTGAGAGCTGATGCGTGAGGCCAGAAGTCATGCGGCCTAAAGCGCACTCTGGCATATGGTCAAGCCTGGAATGCGGAGGTATTACCTCTGCTAAGCTGGTCAGATGTTGTGCTCTCCTGGGATGTGTGACGCGATCACGGACCATTTGTGCTTATGGGCCCAGGCGGCTACAAGTTGCACAAAGACTTGCAAAGGCCAGGCAGCGGTGAACAATTTATTAACACCTGCCTCGGAAGCTGTGTTATCTGTCCCTGCGGGCATGCAAATGCCATGCACGCTTTGGCCCTCGCAGGACCATGCGATACGCATGAGTGCCAATTGAGCCAAGGTTTCGAAGCATGCGATGTAACGTTGGGCTTCTTTAGTGAGGCATGGCCATTGTTCCTGGACTTCCTGGAATTGCCACGTCTCTGCGAACCAAGAAACGGAGTTGGTGGATATGAACCAACTCCCTATGCCCACTATACTGCCCTCGGCGCATGCATCCGCGGCTGCTTTGCATGCCAGCATTGGCTTGCTTCTTAGTGGGCATGCGAGGTCGACATGGAAGCATTGCAGCAACCATTCTACGCTCTGTTTGCTCAACTTGGACAGGCGAGTGTGCTCTGCGGAAGCGTCCGCTACGCGCACCCAGGCGGATTTGTGGCTAGGCACCACGCGAGGCAGGTCGGATGGCGTGCGAATGCGTCAAGAGACGGCAAGGTGACGTCCCGTGGGACGCTATGCACCGAACCCTCAAGCTGTAATACCAACCACGTAGAAAGGTGTATACGGACGATGCCGTTATAGCCGAACCCGTGTAAACGTTGTAAGGGAGAAGGAATGATAGTTACAACAGTGGTTCTGACAAATGCAGCGCAAGCAAAGAGTTTTCGCTCTCAATGCCGATCACGTATGTATGCAGTCACACATCAGATTTTGAACCTCAATTGTGTCTTGAGCCAAATGGCGATCAATGGAACTTGGGAAGCAACACCAACAAGGACCTCAGAACAGCTACCCAATTTCGGCACGGGGCCTAGAGGGTTTTAACATCCCCCATTTGGGTCGCATTGTTCATCATGCGGTCCAAACACCACAAAACGTTCCACTGGCCACGGCTTCAACTACGAAATCGTGTCGTGCATTCTTTTACTTGCTATCACTACACCGTTCATTCGCTGTGAAACATGCCGGGTTCGATTGTACGAAAAGTGAAACATTCATCCTCCAATCGAAGCACACATCCATATGCAGGTGTATATAATACACAATCGTCACGTCATTTGACCACCAACGAACAATCCAGCTGCCGCATTTGCGCATCGCGCAGCTGTCATCCATAAATGGGTTGGCCGCAAAAGTCCACCAGAGGCGCCTGCTTGTAATCGGTCTGCATATTTCCGGCAAAGAAACATCGGTGAGTAATCAATGCAAATCATAGCCATTCCAGATACCATGGACAATGCATAAATAATGAAAAGATATCATCTATAAGGTAATAGTTCCATCCATGAATATCCAGAGCGTCATAGTCATCGGAATATGTAACCATGTACACACCCAATCATCTTGGACACATGAATATAAATCATGACATAAGTCGTTCCACCGAAACAGTGTCGATGTGACGCAAGTAACAGATGGGGACTGACCCACATCGTACCGCAATCAGCATCTTCACGAAGCATACCTGTCCCCAATGGACAGCCTATGGGTACGTCGGCGGAACTCCTCGTCCAAGTTCTTCTGGGCTTCTCGTGCCCGGACACACTTCTTGTTGTAGTCCTCTGGCAACCAGTGCCCTTTCCGAAGGCACCAATCCAGCAGGGGTGTGTCGCATTTGTTCGGGTCGATGGCCGAGATGATGGCGCTCACGTTGACCGTGTAACCATTCTTGCCAAGGTTCAGGCCATCCCTCACGAATGATATATACTTACAGTTGAAAGCTAGTGCAAAGCATCTGAAAATAATATCACCCACCGGGTGCACTCGGTCCTTGACCAGGAGCTTCATTTCTTCCTTGGTGACATCGAGGATTCTCGCTGCAATCCACAGCTTGTAGAATGTGTAAAGTCCCTCGCATTTGCACACCATCATACGAATATAATCTTCACGCTCCTCAACCGATCGGAAGGATCTCGACCGAACATTCTCCGACTGAGAAATTTTCTTCGCTGTTGATGGTAAGAGTATACCTTCCTGATCCTGATCGGTGATGTTGGGGTACCTCTTGAAGTCATTGTGATAAGGGCAGCCCGGCCTCCCTTCGAGTCCGGCATTCATCGTTCTCTCCTCACCACCTTCAAACATCCCCCACATCTTGGACAGCTGGAGTGCGATAAATCCTGCCATGTACTGAGCCTCACGCGGCTCGTCAAGGCAGATCGCCATCCGTTGGGAACTTATAATGTCCCGTGACGTCAGATCGGTGTCGCGGTAATGCCAACCGCCGTCTTCTTCTTCTGACGCATAGCCGGATGTATATCCTTGCGTGTCCATGTCGTCATCTTCTCCCGGAACTTCCTCCGCTTCGTCCTCATCCTCCTGTGCTGCCGCATCGTGGTTAGCTTCTTCCTGTGCACGCCTGGCATCTCCAGAGACGTTGGGGTTTTGGTTGTCCTCCTCGTCATCGGATTTGATGTGAATGTAGTATCTTCCGATGGAGATCAGTTGTGCCTCGCACTCCAGGCATAAGCAGAAGCAGGTGGGGATCGCGGTCGCACATGATGGACATATCCGGCACCTCAGTCCTTCCCATGTCTCATCATTCAGGATGACGACTTTGCTGATTTCGTCCCGGACCTCGTTGACCTGTGCGTTGAACTCCTCCATCTTGTTGTTTCGATAGAGTTCGCAGGCACGATTAACCATGTCAACGATGTAGTGCAGATTATCGGCACCTGTCTCAGTCTCCGGCATCCTCTCGCTGATCTTTGCGACGTTCTGGAGGAACATCGCAGCCGACTCTTGGGAAGAGTTGACAAAGCCAGGGCAGATCTCGTTCTCCACACACTTCGAGTACGCCCTCTTGATGTCAGCGTACTCCAGGCGCTTCCCTCCGTTGCTTTTGCCAATCCAAATGGACTTGACCTCATAGAACGGGATCACGTCAAAGACCATGAAAGTCCCATTAGCCGCGACTCCAGCCCCATACCGCGCGAGGGTTGCACTGGGAATATAGATGATCGCAATCGGATCCCCTCTCCTCACGTTCCGTAGCGTTGTCTTCGTCGCCACGTTCATCTCATCCCATGGAGCAAACGCCCCGAAGTGCAGTGCTAGCCTGTTGCCGCCATCGATTCCGCCGGGGACTAACCCACAGCGTACGATGCTTGGCAGGTTTTCCACATACGTCACATGGAATGCTCCTCCGAGAGAATCACCCATTCTTGCGGAATACCTATTCGCCAGTGCGGATGAGCTCATGAATCCAAAATCACTGTGACCAGTTGTGACTCGGATGCACCAAGGTCTGTACCATCCATCGCATCTGTTGAACATCCTGTCGATGTCGTCCCGATCCATGCCAGCTTTGGTCATTTCCTCCCTGGCCGCCCTCGTGTCGTTCGGGTTCATGATGCTCGGAAACCTTGCTGCCAGAACCTGAAATCTCGATTTCCTGTGTCCAGATTCCTGCCACTTGATCACCTCCATGATACCCATGTATCGTTTCGCTCTCGAGGTGTTAGGTGGGAATATGTCGTTGTTTCGGTCGTCAATGACTGCATCAATGTCGACCCAACCACCTTCGTCGCACCTGAAAGCACTTCCTCGGCAATTGCCGATTTTGTGTCGAAGGACTCTGCGTAGGTCGTGAGATAGCTGGTTTGCTTGGTCCCTTGTAGTAAATACCGAGCGATCATCACCAATCCTGCATAGTGGAGCACCGTCGAAAGGAGCAATGCAGAAGTTGACACTCTTGCCAAGTTGCATCACGTACACTTGCTCAAGGATTGCACCTTTGGGAAAGTATTTGGGGTCAACGATGGACGCATACGCCCATGGCAAGTGCACATCACTCACATCGCCATACTTCGGGATGTAGCACGGGATGGTGTCACATCCCACCTCGAGCGTTTTCTTGAACGTCCTGCTGTCCCGCACGGGTTGTAGGTGAGGTCGACGCCACCACATTGTAGCTCTCCTCCCTCAGCCGTGTCAGCCATTTCCACCAAGTTAATGGTGTAGCTGTACATCTCAATTGTTTCTTTCCCTGCTTGTCCTCCTTTCTTTCTCTCCTTGGACGTTGATGAGGACGGTTCCTCCGTATCCCCCATGTCTTCATCAGATGAAACAGGGTCACTGCTGAGTAGCTCACGGAGCACCTTCATCGCCTTCTCATTTCCAGCAGCCTCCTCAATGTCCTTGCAGTCGCCGTCGTGGGCCAGGTTCGCGCACTTCTTACAGATCCCCATATCTCCCATGCACTTCTCCATTGACTCCAGGAATCCTAGCGCCGCTCTCCGCCCGTCGATCACTCGCTGCTTCTTGTCTTCCTTCTCAGCATTGGTTTGAGAACTTCGACTCGGGTCTGGTGCTTGACCAAGACCCTCATCTTCGCCCTCCGTGGCCTTTCTCTTGGAACCTTGTGCAGAGGGCTCGGTGATCATGGATCGTGGATGTCTGGGCTTGACCTTGTTCATGATGTCAAGCACCTCCTTCGTGGGCACGCCGAGCTGTGCGGACGGTTTGTTCCGCTTTCTGTTCTGGCCCGTCGTGTGGGTCACGTTCCCAGCGAGGTGTCGCACTATTGACTGCTCGAACTCCCACTTGATCTTCCATGCATCCTTCCACAGTGGCAGTTCGTGCTGGAAGTACGACATCACCTCAAAGAATCCCAACACCATCTCGACGACGTCCCCCAAGGATTCCTCGTTCGTGGTTTGTCCCAGGAGTTCATACATCGTTCCTTGGTCGAGCACACTCTTGATCCAGGACGAATATGCCACATTGCCAAGATCCTTGCCTATCAAGAAGATGGACATCCTCTCCTCGACTCCCGCGGAATTCTTGCACACGATCACATCCCGGGATGCGCACAATTGCTTCCCGTGACCGTTGTTGTAGAACTGCGCTGCTTGATCCACAGTCATGCTCACGAATCCCACGTGGGAAAGCTCCTTCTTCAGCTTAGAATACACGAGCTCCCGTGTGATCGTGATCATGGCCTGGATGTTGTTGACGTTCACCATGAGGTTATGAAGGTCGGGGATTGCCACCACGCATTCCGCGAAGAGGCGCGTGTACATTTTCTTCCCCTCGATAGACCTTGCAATACCGTTCGTGTCCGCGTTCCAGTTCGCGCAACAGTTCACGCAAGAAGCGGGATTGAACTTCGAGTTCGGTCCGAGCACCTTCGACTTGCTCATCTGCATCTCTTTAGCGCAAAGTTCGCAGATAAACTTGCTGAGCTCCGTGACCGTATACCCTCGAAGACGTTGATCACCGACATCGGCTTTCCCAAAAGCATCCTGCTCGCCGTGTCCTTCATCTTGCTGCTCTTGTTTCCTCTTCGACTGTGCAGTGAAGGTCGGCTTGTACTCGAATTCCACCTTCGATTCCTCCATGTTCTTCGGGATGTTGAATCGAAGGTCGGGCTCGTTTATGCACGTCCCCTCCAGCTCACACACAAACGCGTTGCTTGGTGCGACCGCATCGAGGGATTTCTCAATCAGCAGTCGCTTCAGGAGGAAGTGTTGCAAGTTCGAGCTCCCAGGGATCTTGTAGTTCTTTCCTGTGAGCGCATGGACCACGCGCCACAGGCGATCGTTCTCGGTCACCAGCGCGCCTGCCGCCTTGCAGATCTCGCTAACCTTGTTGGCGATCGTCCCCAAGTCCCTTCTTCCACCATGGAAAGCAACATCGCGATTCACGCACACCACGACCAGGCCCTTGCATGTGTTGACGAGGTCAGATATCGCCTTCTGCAGGGAGTCGATGATGGGGTTGGCGGTCACCTGCCATCCGCATCCTCTCATGCACACCCAATCATATAGCGACATCCACATGTGCACCGACATTGGTGAGTCATCCATGTCTCGCCTCCGCCGTTCAGCGATGAGCTTATCCAGCTTCTGCAATCGGGAGATGATATTCAACGTGTCGTTGGGTGAGGAGACTTGCTCACTCGACCCATAGTATGATCTCTCCTCGATGTTTGTCCATCCCTGTTCGTTGACCATCATCTGGAAGGTCTTCGTGCTCCCTTTCGAGTTGACGGCCCTCAGGGGCCAATCCAGGACCAAGAAGCTCTTCTTGTGGATCATCATGTCGCGAATCGTCGCTTCGCCAATGGGGCTCCTCTTCTGCCTCTTGATAATCCGGTTCAACTGTCCAGGTGCGTTGTCCGGGTTCTTCTCCGCCTGAATCAACGCGTTGATGGCTTTGGCGCCCGGAAGGCGTCCAGTAATCAAGCATCCTGTTTGGGCACACAAGAAAGCATACAGCTGTAGCCATGCCGCATTTCCCTTCCCAACATAGGAAAGAATGATCTTCTCCGCGCTGGTCTTCTCCTCGAAGTGCAATAGCGAAGAGGTCAGGCATCTCAGCATACACTCCCAATATGTTGCGTTCTTGCCTTCTGCAAGACACGGCCCAAATACAGTTTGTATGATTGGGTACCCCGTATTGTTGTCTATGTTGAATTTCACATTGACAGTCGCGCCGCCCAAAGTGGTACCCCCTTCGAATGAAGTGTAGGTATCGTGTCCAGCAGTTGGGTTGATAATTACCCATCTGTCGTCGTCACCGCCAGAGTTCATTCGGAAAATGGAGTCGATGATCTCGTTGTCGATCTTGACAGCATCGCTGGCTTGCGACCCCCCACTTGGAGCTCCCGGCTGGGGGACTGACCCACCAGCGGTTTGACTCCTTTGCCCGGAGCTTGATGCCGACTTCTGCTGTCGCTCCGTCTTCCGTGGCGGCTCCGTCTTCGATGAGCCCATCACCCACCATGTCGGCTCTTCCCCAACCACGAAATCCTCGGGGTACTTCTCCAGTTCCCTCTCGATTTCATGAATCGTGCAGTATTTATTCTGGAAGAATTCGATCATGACGTCCTTCTCGGCCTTCTTCTCGATCTCCTTCATCCAGCTTACCCACTTGCGCCGATCTTGGTTCTCAGCGGCCCTGTCAGCCGCGTGCGGTGCCAAACTGATGGAGTTGATGTTCATCGCAGGCAGCTTCGACTCATAGATCATATCGATGCACCATAGGAAATCCCTGGCGTACTCAATCTCCCGGTAGAGATCGTTCAGCTCCCTTTTGTCTGGACGAAAATAAGCTGTATACGACTGATCTTTGGAGTCCTTCTCACCGAGCAATGGCTGCAATCTCCTCATAATGAACGATACGCACATGAGTGAATTGACCGCCCCGATGCACGCATCTGAGATGTCACTGGGGGTTGACCCACAGATCATCCAGCGCAACAGATTGTTCTGGCTGGCATTCTCATCCCTCCTCAGTGCATATGCGAGGTTCTTCATCGATGTCTGCAGCTCATTCTGGTACACCAACCCAAGGTCCCAATTCTTCTGGTAGTCGTCCTTGGAACCACGACCGTAGGAGTCGATCTTGGGAGCCTTGATCACGCTCAACGTGAACACTTTCCCCCAGTTCCGATCTCTGTACTTTGCAATTCTCCGATCGTGCCTCTCAAACTCTGCAGTCGTCTGGAACTCCTCGGAGCTCCTCCACCTCCTCGATGACGATGCCCTAGATGACTCGTCGCTGATGAATTCTTTGTACACCTCCCCAACCGGGGTGTCCTGGTGGGCTACCTGGAGCGGAACGAGCCGCTGCCCCTGGACCAGCCGGACCGCAAGGCCACAAGCCACTTCTACCTGGACGATTTTGCGCAGTCCAGCGAGGACCCCAACCCCCGGCCCCTGCAGCACACGCCCCTGCAGGCAATTCCCGAGGAAGGCTTCCGCACTCCCGCAGAGGCCACGGACGAGGACTTGGCGCGGATGCGCCAAGGAGGAAACCGCTTCGGCGAGGACGACCTTGCAGGAGACCCGGAGGCCGACGCGCTGACGAACAACGGTCAGGGCCCGCCCTCCATCACGGGCCGTTTGCGCAGCGCGGCCGACGGAGCACAACCTTGTGGGCGCAGGAGCAGCAGGGCTCGCGGCGGCGCAGGCTTTCCGCTCCCAGCTCCCCCAGGACGCTGCTGAGTACGTCCGCCTAAATGTATTGCCCCGCCCAGGGCCGCAGCCGCAGCCACCACCGCAGATCATCGGCCGGCCCAGTGACGTGGAGCGCCTCCTGGACGAGGCGGGGCAGCGCGCGCAGGAGGTGGAGCGTGGCGCGGAGGCCGTTGAGGAGACGGCGGCCGTGGCAGCGGAGGAGGGTGAGGTTGCCGTTGCCGCCGAGGGTGTGGGCGGAGCCTTTGGTTACCTGGGGGGCCTGGCGGAAGGAGCGGCAGCCCTCGCACCCACGGCGGGCGAGGTTGCTGGAACGTTGGCTGGCGTGGCGGGAGTTGGCGCAGCGGCGACGGCGGGGCTGGCCGTGGGCATTGCAGGCGGCGCAGCCTACGGCCTCGCGCGCGGCACGGGCTGGGTCCTCGAGAACACGCTCTTCCGACCTCAGCAGGGCAGCGAGGACGCGGCCGTGCAGGACGTCCGGTCCGCCAACGGCATGAATGACGCCACTCAGCCTCAGCACTTCTCGCTGCGCACCGGCAGCAGCACGTCCGGCAGCCCCGCAAGCAGCCGCGCCTCCTCGCAGTCCGGCTTCCGCGTGCAGGCGCAGTCCAACAACACGCCGCGCCCCTTCTCCTGGGGCCTGAACCCCGTGGCCCTGCCCCAGTCCCAGCCGAGCTCGCGGGCGAGCTCCAGTTCCGGACGCCGGAGCCTGCCTCCGCCCAGCTTTGACCAGCTGGCGCGAGACATTGAGGCTGCTTAAAAAAAATAAAAACCCTCCTCGGGGAGTGTTTTTTTGGCACGGTTTTGCGCTGCAAAATGCTATTAGTGTCGTCCGTACATAGATGTACGGACTAGACTAATAGCTCGTTTTGCACGGTTTTGCACGGTTTTTGGCAACAAAATGCTATTACTCTAGTCTGTACATCTATGTACGGACCGGAGTAATAGCTCATTTGCACGGTTTTGCGCAAAAAAAGAGCTATTCTTCTCGTCCGTATATAGATATACGGACTACAAGAATAGCTTTTTTGCACGGTTTTGCGCTACAAAATGCTATTAGTCTAGGCCGTATATGAATATACACCCTGGACTAATAGCTCGTCTTGCACGGTTTTGCGCCACAAAACGCTATTCTTCTCGTCCGTACATCTATGTACGCACTAGAAGAATAGTTTTCCTTCGCCGTACGAGTCAAAATGCGTGTATATAAACAAGCATGGAGGTAGTCACCGCCGGAGCCCAGGATGAGCTGATGCAGAGCCTGGACTACAAGCTGAAAAAAAGAAAATCTGTTATGTGATGGCGCGGAATGACGTGCAGTACTTCCTCAGCTCGTTGAGCTCTTTCTCCCCCACAACCTCTAGGGTTTGCCGCATCCTGCTGATAAGCGGCACGTCCTTCATCGACCCTGAGTCCATCAAGATCGCCTTCCGCGTCAGGAACACGGACGGCACTAACCCGCTGCCCCGGCCACGCCCAACCCTGCCTGCTTCGTCCAGCGCGTCCAGGTCTTCGCCAACGGCCAGCGCTGCGACGACATCAACTACTACGGGCGCACCGTGGCCGTGCATGACCTGCTGAAGGGCAGGGAGTACAACCGCAACAAGGCTATGGAGGGTTTCGACGAAGTGAACGACTCGCGCATCGCTTGCGCGGTGCACCAGGGCGGCTACGCGGACGTGCTGCTGCGCCCTAGCATGGTGGGCATCCTGCGTTGTGGGAAGATGTTGCCGCCGCAGCTGAACCTGGTGATAGAAATTGAGTTTGCGGATGCCACTACTGCGCTGTGGTCCGAGAACGCTGGGGCGCACCTGGCGGGGGCCACGCTGAGCATCGACTTCGAGATCTAGAACGTCCGAGTTCTGGCCTCCCAGGTCGTCCTGGACTCTGTGCTGGAGCCAAATTGCGGCGCATATCTAGGGGTCATTATTTTGCAGCCACACGCCTGCACGCAGCGTTTTAGACTTCGAATCCTTCGCAGGACGAGGTCAAATGCTGGACGGACGAGTGCTGGGAGCCTCTCAGGTAGAATAGAATCCATTTGGGAAACTCCCTCTAAAGAGAGAGGCGAGGCACACGGAATCGGGGCCTGCCTGGAATCGGGGCGTAATACTGAGAGAGCTTGTAACACGGCAGCCCGCAGTTGTCCAAGTTCCTTGTCCAAGTTCCCCGGGCGAACTTGGACAAGTGGCACTGTAAGAGGAAAACACGTGATAAAATTTGTCCAAGTTCCTTGTCCAAGTTCTTGTCCAAGTTCGGGTTTCCGCCGGGGCGAGGCACACGGAATCGGGGGCCTGCCTGGAATCGGGGGCGTGATACTGAGAGAGGGCAGCCCGCAGTTGTCCAAGTTCCTTGTCCAAGTTCCCCGGGCGAACTTGGACAAGTGGCTCTGTAAGAGGAAAACACGTGATAAAATTTGTCCAAGCTCCTTGTCCAAGTTCCTTGTCCAAGTTCTTGTCCAAGTTCGGGTTTCCGCCGGGGCGAGGCACACGGAATCGGGGCCTGCCTGGAATCGGGGCGTAATACTGAGAGAGCTTGTAACACGGCAGCCCGCAGTTGTCCAAGTTCCTTGTCCCAGTTCCCCGGGCGAACTTGGACAAGTGGCTCTGCAAGAGGAAAACACGTGATAAAACTTGTCCAAGTTCCTTGTCCAAGTTCTTGTCCAAGTTCGGGTTTCCGCCCTGGGCCACGAAGTTGGAATCGGGGCCTGCCTGGAATCGGGGCCTGCCTGGAATCGGGGCGCTCCTGCTCGGAGACTTATACCACTCTTTTTAATAACAAGACAACCAGAAGAAGAAAATATTAGGGTACGAGAATTCTCCTCCGGAGGAACCTGAACTTGGACAAGAACTTGGACAAGGAACTTGGACAAATTTTATCACGTGTTTTCCTCTTGCAAAGCCACTTGTCCAAGTTTGTTCGGGGAACTTGGACAAGGAACTTGGACAACTGCTGGCTGCCTTGTTATTATTTACATGGGCCCAGGCTGGAATCGAACCCGGGCCACTTGGCTTCGAAGTCTACGCCTTAGCCATTGCGCTATGGCCGCTTTGCTCTTCAGTGACACTGTGTGCCTGACCTGCCCCTCGCCTTGCCGTCAATCCGGTGCTGGGCGCAGGATTGCCCTCCGTCAATCCTGTGCTGGGCGCAGGATTGCCCTCCGTCAATCCTGTGCTGGGCGCAGGATTGCCCTCCGTCAATCCTGTGCTGGGCGCAGGATTGCCCTCCGTCAATCCTGTGCTGGGCGCAGGATTGCCCCCGTCAATCCTGTGCTGGGCGCAGGATTGTTCCCAGTCTCGCCCGGCTTCCCGGCTTCGAAGTTCGGAAGTAACGCAAAAGGACGAATGGGGAAGATCAAGCTTTTCCCCACGACCGAGTACACCAGCAAGCAAGCCTCGGACCCTGTGGTGCCCCTGGTGCCGTGCACCGGCATCTTCCTCGGGCCATCAAAATCGGGCAAAACCGTGGCTCTGATCAGCCTGATTCTGGAGCAGTATCGCGGCGTCTTTGAGAGGAATGCAGCTTTGAACGACCGTTCATCGTTGTCCTCGGCCACGCCTAATGCGAGATCCCAGATGTTCGCGATTGACCTCAACATATCCGCCCCTTCTATGCAGTATTTGGTTACGTCGAGCAACTCAGGGTTCTTCGCTAGCATCGTTGCCTCACCGCAAAGTTGGTTCAGCGCCGACACGATCTTCTTTCCCTTGCTGCAGAATTCCCTCCATCCAAGCATACATTCGTCGGCAGAAAGCTGTCCGAAAACTTTGCTGATGAACTCTAAAGCAACCCTCATAGACTGCCCTTCACCTTTCATCATCCCGCGGCCCTTGGCAGAATAGTACGCTGAGTATGCATAAATAGCGGGGACGCCGATGTCCTCGATCCACTTCACGCACATACCCAGGTCGCTGCTCACCTCCATCCTCTTGGGTATCCTCTTGCCTTCCTCGATGGCGTTCTTCACCAAATTACCCAAGAAGATTGCTGCTTGCCTAGATTTCCCGACAGGCACGCAGAAGAACTCATTCGTATTGACGACATTCGGATTGGCAGTCATCTTGATGATATTCTCCAGAACCAGGAAAACCCAAAATAAGCAGCTGCAAATGAAGCCACGGAATTGTCCCAATACAATCCCAGCTTCAGATTGAGGTGACGAACTCGTCCAGCTCCTCCTTGAAGCTTGGGGTTCGGGACTGACCCAGCTCCCCGTATGCACCAGAGGTTCGGGACTGACCCAGCACCTCGGTTGTGCAGTTGGGGTGGTGCAGAATTCGCTCGCAGTAGCTTGGTGCTTCCGCGATCTCCTTCGCGTAATGCAAGCAAGAGCGAGTTTCAACGGTGCCGGTTTGAGGCACCTTGCTCGAGCACGAAAACGGCGAAGGATCACACCCACAATTATTGACGTGTACAACTGGGTTTCTTTGGTTTCACGACCAGCACAAGGTCCATGCTCATGGTTTCCATTGCATTACTTAGACAACGAGCCACCAAGTTCAAAGTTCCATGAGACAACTCTCCATGGTTTCTTGATTGGCATGGGTTTCTTTGCATATCTTTGTTTCAAGCCATAGCGACACCCATCAAACTCGTGACTAGTCCCATCATGCACAACCTCATGCAGTCTCTCATCTTTCCAATAATCACAACTTCCAGGCAACTCAAACAAAATCGCGGCTCGTTTTGTCATGGCATGCCGTTTTATATCAACGAACCGTTCAAACAATCTCCAAAATTCTCTTTGTTTGGCCTCGATTTTCTCTGCGGTGTCAATTCCGCGAGTCTTGTTGAGGCGTGCCCATGATGATCCCCCTGTGCAAGGCCCGGCGAAGAACAACAAATCGGAAGGTTTGGTAAGCACATGTCTGGCGATTCTCCCCCCGTACTCGCTCAGTAAGTCATCAACCAGAGTTATGGTGACAACCTGCGGCCCGTAATGGCGGGCAAGAGCAGTGAACCAGTTACGTGGTTCGGAACATGCCATCAGCACGATGGGCCGAGCCAAGTCAACACTGTAAAGAGTGACGACTGTGCGAGTTCTCATACCAGGAAGCGAGACATGAACAGTAGCGCGAAGCACACCACCGTCATGTTTGACCATCGCGAGTTCAATACCCGGCGCTAACTGTGGCTTGTGCTTCACCGCAATGCGATACGGAACAAAACAACGACCAGGGACAAGCTGCTCGTGATTGATATGCAGACAACGCATGAGCAATTTCAATCGGAGCAACGTTTCCAAAGCAAGGTCGTTAACACACATCAACTCTATGCGCTCGTTCGACAGTTCTTCAACAAATGCGGCCAGCACGGACTGCATGTCAACATCCCCGGACCCGACGTGAATTGGTCGTGGTCGTGGAGACCGTTCCCGCGCCGGTGCAGCGACCGGTACGGGATGAAACTGCCAAACTGCGCGTTCAACCCAACCATCAATTCGCACACATTGTCGCCCCGGGTCAACTCTATCCTCAACTTTGAGCCATGACCCATTCTTCAGAAACCAAGTGGAACGAAGCCACTTGCTCCCAAACGGTGTCATAACCGCGAGAGGAGGTTTTACACGCATCAATCTGGGTCCCTTGGCAACAACAACCGGATCATGTCCCTCATGCTCATGCAATCCCTCTTTAGATGTTAATCCAGACCACCACAGGTCTGGGGGCATGATCGGAATGTGTGTGTACGGAAATGTTGGAACTCCGTCAACTGTTCCCGAAGCGGTCTGCATGGTCCCCTTTATGGGATCACACGTGGGTGTGAGCGCCTTGAGGGTATCCGGGTCAGACAGCAAGCTCGGGTCGAGTAGACCAATCTGCAAACATGCATGTTTCCATTTTCGTCCATCATTGAACGCCTTGGTGTAGATGTCAGCCGCCATTCTGTCGGTGACCTCATACGCCAAATACATGTAATCACGTGTGAACATCTCATGCATCCATGAAATGCAAACACCATGGCTTCTCTCAAGGTGGCGCATCGTGGGGTTTCTCCCCGATCGCACGACACCGATCATAGCCTTGTTATCGTCATAGAACACACAGTTCGGAGACTTCTTGAGGATCCGCTCTACCAACTTGAGAGCGGGCATACCCATCGATCTCATGGCAACATCGGCCGCAACAATCTCGGCCTCGGGAGTGGAGTGACTCACACAACCCTGTCTTTTAGAGCTGCCAGACAACGGATACCGGGTATTAGGCCCTTGTATATTCAAGTGTCCACCGGAGGTGGAACGCAGCGAGTCAATGCATCCCGCAAAGTCAGCGTCCGCATACAAGGCCAAGTGCACATCGTCCATAGGGTCTCCAACCCAACCGACCATGCGCCAATGTTTGGTATGATGCACATAGCACATCAAGTGATGCAACCCCCGATCATCGGAGTCAGTCCACCTATGCACGTTCCGTGCTAGGCGATTCACTTGCCGCAACAAATCGAAGCGAGCAATCCGCGCACCGTACAGCAACTTCATCAGTACGCTAGCGGCATGCGGAGCAATGTGTCCACGCACGGGCTCCTTCATGGCCAACTCAGGAGTCCCTCCCCGTTGGTCCGGCACTGTGGCAGAACCGTCGGTGGGCACAAGATTGTTACACCAATTGCACACGACTGACGGCCCCTCTCTGGCAGGCTTCCGTGAGACGTGATTCTTTGTTTCTTCATGCAACTCAGGGGTGACAACCTTATTCAACTTCACGTCGCCCGCCACTTCAAGATGCGGTCGACACAGGAACGTAGGAACTGTTCCATGTCATAGGTCACCGTTGTTACTCGGTGTCCGTTCCCGAGAGTGACGTTTCCCTTGCTTTGATTGCAACCAAGGTACATGTCAAGTCCAGTCTCGGGCTCAATCTTCAAACGTGAACGCAACATGCTCCACCCTTGGGCAAGGTTCTTCTGCGGCCCTGCCATTTTGAAGTCGTCGACATACACAACCAGAACAAGCTGGAGCTTTTCGTGAATGTACACTGAAGGCCATTCTTCGCCGATGGGCTCAAAACCAACGGCACGCACCGACTCATCGCAGTGCTGCTCCCAAAATGTTCCCGCATCTGGGTGTCCGTACAGCGCCTTTCTCAACGGGACGACTGGTCTTCTGTACTTATCCCATTTGCATTCACTTGGCACGGCCTCCGGTGGCAATTCAATCCAACACGGCGTGCCTCTCAAGGTGGCCTGTATATACGCCTGAACAGCGTCGGCCATCTGCACATCCCAGCCATCATGACAACCCAGAAAATCCGCCCAACGCGAGGCTACAAATGAAGCAGGAGAGTTCCCCAAATCTTGAAACATCGCAGCCTCAAAGCTTTGGTTCTTCACTTGGTTCCCCAGCAACACGCCTCTACCCTTGAACTTCCTCTTAGGATCACCAACAGGCAACTGTGAGTGCTTTTCAACGCAAATGCCATGTGCACGAGCCATGTGTATTTCTTCCCCTTTCGCTTTTGCTTCTCTGGCTACAGCGTCATATTCACGCACCGCGCCAAGATCGAAGACCCCCTGGTCGATTAATCCCGACCACTCTTTCTTCATTGATGCCAATGCATCAGGGTTGGTCAACATCTCTTTCCGGCCTACCGGCCTGTATACTAAAGCGTCGAAGAATCGTACAACTTTCACAGCTTTCTCTCTGTGCTGTATTCGCTCAGAAGTCACGCACGGCATCGATGGGTACTTCTTGGCTTCACCGTCTTCGCCCATCGCAGGCATTGCGAGTGGCACTTTTCCAGAAACTATCTCAGCAGACTCCTCCCATTCATACCAGGTGAGGTCCGTCGATTCGTCGACCGATGGATCCGTCCCCGATGCCGTCTCAGCTTCGTCTTTATGACTCTCAATGACTGATGCAACCGCCTTCGTCCAGTTTGGAGTCGACTTTGATCGCTCCTCAGACTTGAACTTCCAGGCATAAATTACTACCAGACACTCAAATTCTTTCTCAATCTGAACGTTTCGTCTCATGACGTCTTGGGACTGTTTGGAATCCATGAGAACAACCACCCCGTCGACAGGATTAACAACAATCCTGACCCATTCAAGCTCAGCCAAGTGCTTCCCATCCATTGGGTTCTTGATCTTTGATATGTTCTTCCGCAATCCCCAATTGTACTGCCATTCTAATCCACCCCAGCGGTTCCGAAGCATCGCTCGAATTCTCTTACCACCGGGCATCTGTAATGTCCGTGCCTCTGCCGGCGCGGAAATCTCAGACTCTTTACTCTTGGGATCTTCCTCTTTCCTTTTGCCACCGCCCTTCACCTCGGCCTTCTCTTCCTAGGTGTAATATTTACTCATCATCTTCCATTCTTCAGGAGTGAACTCTGGAGGTCTCGATGTCTTCATTAGCCTGAATCCGTCCTTCCCGACAGGATACGGTCTCCCGGCCTTGTCGATCTTAACCTCCTTGCCATCGTCGTTGACTTACGTGATACCATCCCCGGGTAGCCCAACTGACACGTGTGGAAGGTCGGACTTCGCAACCTTCTCATCGCCCTTAGAGTGTCCATCTCCTTTCCCTTTTGAGGAGCTCAGACTAGCATCTTCTTCTCCTGCATGATCCCCCCGATCTCCGGCGATTACCTCCGGGCCATCGTCGAGCAGTAGACCAGCGATCTGATCGACTTCATCGTCAAGCAGTCGCTTCTCGTCACTCTGCAACAATTCAGGCTCGTAGTCCATCCTCGATCAGGCGGTCACGTGCATCCAGACCGATTGCATCGATAGACATCTCTATTCCTTCCAAAGTCTCGTTGGCAACCTTGTACTTCTGTTGTATTGGGAATGTCAGAGGAGATTTCAGGATCATCCTCTCCGTCTGATGTGGCATTCTCAACCGAGGCGGAATCTTTGCCTTCTTGATGTTCAGCTCTGCACCCGCAAATGCAGTAAGTGCCCAAGCACGATACTTGTTTGCCCAATGCATACCGGTGCTCAACACATATCCAGCAAATATACCAGTTTCCCCTCTCGGCTCGAACTTCTCCCTCTTTCCCCCTCGTGCTTCACTCGGCTTGTAGTCCACTAGCGCACCAAAAGGTATCTTCTCGCCCTTGAACTCCTCGCCATGCAGCCTCATCCATGCACTCGATCCGTTCACATCTTCGATGTTCATGAGATGGCACAGAGTGGTGATGGCCTGCACCCAATAACACGTGGGTAGACCGGCATGTACTAGACAAGCCGAAGTCTGGTCAATGAAGAATTGATTTGTTCTTTCAGCAAGGGAATTGTTCTGCGGCCGTCCAGGCAGCGATAGGTCGTGGTTCAGCTTCAGCTCCACGCACGCATTGATCAGTTCCGGGCCATCATCTGAATATACCTGCTTGATTTTCCTCCTCCCGCAGAAGTGCTTGATAGCCCTGACGACTGAGTCAGTGTCTCTTCTCGCGGTGGGATAAGCCATGATAATTCCGGTATATATGTCCCGGATGATGAGCGCATACCTGCCTTCCACTTCATGATCTCCTGATGCCGTCACAAAGTCGAACGTCACCAGGTCCCCGAACGTCTTCACTTCTCTTTTGAATGCTCCCGTTCGTGATCTGAAGTGTCTCATCTTTGCCTTGACGCATGATTCGCAGAAGGGATTTCGGTATCTGTGTGTAAGCAAATGAGCTATGGAGTTGGCGTCCTTCTTGAGGACTCCCACTTTCCTCTTTATTGATGATCCTTCGTACACGTCTACTTCGATTCCGGCCTCTGGATCATCTTCATCAACCTCTTCCTCGTGAGCTTCGGCATCACCATGTCGATGCGGGACTGACCCAACATCTACAGGTATTTCCTCAGCCACGGGAGGCGGACGTACCGGACCGGCACCTCCGGGTGGCCCGAAGTCGAATGCCCCGTCGTGGTGTTCGCCCTCGGCCTCTGCGGACTCACCGACAGCGGCGGGTGTGACGTCGTTCTCATCGTCACCTCCCTGATCTGCCACGTCGTTCGTTACCATCGCCAATACTTCCGAAAAGTGCTCCTTGAGGTCGTCTATCGTAGGGCGATGCCTGTTACTCCGAAGCTTACCATCACTCACTAGGTACGGGATGACGTCCTTGACCTGCAAGTGCACGAATCCCTGCTTTGGCGTAACCATGAAAGGTAGTTTACCAGGCATCCAGTGAAATGCATAACCCATCTTCATGCATCTCCTCCCCACTGACAATACCGTGGGTGTCTCATCCAAAACATGCGGCTCGACAGTCTCGTCCAACTCGTCCACGACTATCTTGGCCACATCAGATGTGGAAGTGGAACCATTCGCGGTCTGGAACACGATCTCGTCGTCATCTTTCACGATGTCGACACCCAGGCTCTTCGCCTTGGCTCTACCGATGAGATCATGACCACATCCGGTGTCCATCAACCATTTCACCCGTTTGCTGATGCACGTTGACATGGCGAAAACGTTCTTCGGCATACCATGCTGCTTCTTCCAGTCGACAGCCGATTCCTTGATCTCGTCCTTGTTCCGATCATACACGAACATTATGCTGCTCTCCTTGGTCACCGGGAAGTAGTGCTTCTTATATATATCATCCACCACTTCTCTCAGTATCTTCGCACGTATCAATGATCGTTGGACTTGATAGGCAGATAATTCACGATGATCACTGCTTTTGAACTTCTTCTCGTCGACGTACACGTACTGATAAGGCTCATTCTCATTGTCCTCATAACCGTACCATTCTCCTTTTCGTTCCCATTGCCTTCTCTCGTCTTCGAGGTAGGTGATCTCCCCATTCTCGTCGACGTCGAGCACTTCCATGAACCACACCATTTTCTCGGGGATCTCGGACTCGCCAGACCATCTCGATGATTCGCTCATCGCGTCGTCATCGTGCTCGTGGTAGACAGTCTCGGCTTCGTCCGGTTCGACCTGATCAACGTCCTTCTTGAAGCTTACCTTCCCTGTAGGAGCCGATTGCTTCAGGACTATCGCGGGCATTGCGATGGCCCTCCTCGCAATGGCAGGCGCTGCGGCTTTGGCGGCAGCCTTCGACTTGGCTTGCGCCATGTCATTTGACGTTGCTGGAGCTGAATTGTTCTTGATGAGCTCATGCCTGTACTTACAAGCGCTTCCCCTATCGCACTTCCCCTTCTGAAACGCGAAGCATGCTCCATCATCCCTCTTTGGTGACGATGATCTGGACTTGGATTTGCCCTTCCCTTTCCCCTTGGACATACTCTCCAACTTATGCTCCGTCTTCTTGCTGTGGGAAAAAGTGCATTCATTCCCTTTCACGCACCCCTTCGCCGATTTGAAGTGGTACCAGCAGGGGTTATCCTTGCTTCCGCCCGGACTCTTGCCTCTGTCGCTGGCACCGTCGGACTTGCCGTTCTTGCCAGCGTGGCCCTTTGCCTTGGCTTTTGGGAGCACAGGAGCGGCATCAGGTCCACCGGGTTTCCCCTTTCTGCCCTTGCCACCCTGGTTCTCCTGTTTGCCAGTTGCTGGAGCCGCATCCTTCCCGCCTGACTTCATCATCGACTTGACCGATTTCTCCTTCATGTCGAGCATCAGGTCTTCCCGATCTGCCTTGATCTGATAGTCGATCAACGCCAATAAGAATTCATACGTCTTCTGAGGATGCTTGTCCGGTAGTCTATGGTAGGCATTGAGGCCGAACTCCATCTACTTGCTCCCTTTGATCTTCCTGTAAAGGATGTCTCTGAGAGCCAGCTTACTGGGTCTGTCCTCGCTCCTCATCTTCAGCAGCAAATCATACCATTTGTTCCTGAACAAGACCAAGTTCTTGTCGCCAGGAAAGTCAAGGTTGAATAGATGCTCGATGTGGTAGACAAGATCCGTTCTATCGGAAGTTCTGAATGATTGCATAACTAATACCACCAACTCTCGTCCCTTCACGATCACCCCTTGTTGATGTCGTAGTTCAGAGTGTCGTGTAGCATCGAGGTATACGTCCTTGGCTTCGTCAGGTGCTTGTTTCAGCATGTTCAGCATGCCCATGGCCATCTTAATATCTATCGTAGCAAATCTGTCGCCACCTGAATCGCTAAGCAAATCCAGGTCTGGGTTCAACCCAAGAGCCTGCTCCAGCCATTTCGTCCATGCGTCGGTATCTGGATCCGCACATGCGCTCAGAACATTCATCAGCAGTTGCATCTTCCAGGTATCAAGTTGATGGATGTTTGGCCAGGCCGGAATAGATACTCTCTCGGCCTCTTTCCTCGAGATTCTCGGTCGATCATTCTTGATCTCTCGTTTATCTCTCGATCTCCTTCGTCTCCTCCGTGTCCGATCGTCTTCTTCCTCTTCTTCTTCCTCGTCTTCCTCATCTCCTTCGTCGTCGTCATCCTCATCCTCATCATCGGGTGGATCATCCGGAGGTCCTCCTCCGCCACCAGCGAGGCTCAACTGACGTCGACCCGCTCCCTGCCCATTCCCATTGGGCGGGAAGCCACCGTAATCCAATGGGGGCGTAGTACCGTTGTTTCCCCCCCCATCACCACCACCAGTCGTAGTAGTGGATTGTGGGACATGCCCAACAACCCCTTGCATCTGGGATAGGTGTACATCGATCATTGGATCACCGAAAGACGGAAAGAGGATCGAACCTTGCATCAGCGACGAATTAGGGATTTGATTTGAAGACGATGACGGGACTGACCCAGCCACCTTCTTGTCTATCCTATTTGAATTAGCCTGGGTTCCTCCCTCAGCGCGTTACACTACTGCTCGTTCACGATGTCCATCTTTGCTGCTGGAGGCTTCCTGTGTCTCCAGCTTCTTGTGTGCACGTAGTTCCTCGTTGTCAGCATCGAGTTGGCGTACAAAACTCTCTTCGTGCTTGAGCGTCGCCTCTCTTTCCTTCAGTTGTCTCTGAAGCTCATGCATCTCCTCGAGGTACTCATCGTACATTCCCTTAGCTGTCAATCTCCAGTACTCAGCCTCCTTCGACTTCTCGTCCATCGTGCACCGTTCCTCTTGTTTCTCTACTTTGACCTGGGCTAACTCCAAGATCGCATCTTGACGATGACCACCTTCGACAGCAATCATCTGGTCCTTCATCGACACGTCGGACTCATACTGTTTGACGATCTCTTCCTTTTCGCGAAGCAAGCAATCTGCTCTCTTCGATTCCTGTTCGCAAATACGGTAACGTCATTCAGCCTCGCCATCAGCTGTTCCCTGGAGTCCTCCAAAGAGTACGTCTCGGGGCGCTTGACGAGTGCATGCTCCAACTGTGATTTCAGACTTTGGACCATCTCCTCCTCGTTGAACTTCTCGATAGATGTAGAAGATTCTATGCCTCTGATCTGTTGCTGAAAAACTGATATCTGTTGTGAAGCCTCACGGTGTATCTGATTTGCACGTATAGCTGATTCCTGCGCGGCCGACTTCTCGCTTGCCATGTAGGATTTCATCAATGCAATATCCCGCTTCTGCTCCATGATAGTTCCTTCAGCTTGCCTCATCTGTTGCATTATAATATTCGACTCCATGTCTTTCTTCTCCCCGTACTGAAATGCGTTCATTTCCACCTTGCGCATCTGTTGGGGTTCTTCCTCAAACTTGCGCCATGCCTCAGCCATGTGGTGTTGGTGGTGACTCACTAGATGTCCCGACTGCTTGCTGGCAATCTCGCATCGTCTTTCCAGCTCCTGGATCCGGATGGTGCTTCCATAGTCTTCTTGGTTAAGATTCGCCATTGCAGCCGACATTTCATCAAGTGTCTTTTGATATTCCCCGATCTCCACCTCCATCTTATTCTTCTCTTTGATCACGGCGCGAAAATCTGCACTGGTGGGTGATTTTGACCTCCCACCCTTCGACGTCGATCTCACGCCCTTCTGCGACGTCCGTGGTGTCGCAGGCGAAGATGATTATCTTCTCGGTGGGGATTCTCTTTTCTTCGACTCCTGATGAACATCGATCTGCTTCCATGATCTTGTGGGAGTAGATATGTCGCTGAATAGCGCGGAACCTCCGCTCCCAGGTTCGTCCTGTGAATCTGCAACCATATCCATCACCGCAGGAAGAGCCATCAATCCATTGGATTCCTCTGAGCTGCTGTTCCCAAAAGTTGCAGTACTTGGGCTCGCCGAAGACGCCATTGTACTGTGTAGGTTATCGTTCCTTTATTGTCCCTGTACCCGCAATAAACCAGCTGTCTCCCAGTCCAGTGTAGAGCTTGTAGTTACGGCTGATAACCTGTCAAGAGACGGCAAGGAGACGTCCCGTGGGACGCTATGCACCGAACCCTCGCACCGAGCCCTCAAGCTGTAATACCCACCACACGAAGAAAAATGGTGTAATAACGGACGATTGCGTTATAGCCGAACCCTGTAAACGATGAAGGGAGGAAGGAAAATGAATAGTTAGACAACAGTGGACCAGTACAAAAGCAACAGCGCAAGCGAAGTGATTTCGCTCTCAATTGCCGATCACAGTAATGTATTGCAGTCCACCACATCAGATCTTGGAACCTCAAATGTTGGGTTGGGGTTTCTTGAGCCAAATGGCGATCAATGGAACTTGGGAAGCAACACCAACAAGGACCTCAGAACAGCTACCCAATTTCGGCACGGGGCCTAGAGGGTTTTAACAGAATGCATGCCCCTTGGAACTCTAGAACTTTAGAGCCTGGCATAAAAATGCCGTGCCCTGCTGACCTGAGCACGGCTTTGGCGTCTAATGCTGAAAGGAAGGATGGCCACAAACGCGCATGGACAGAGATCATGCAAACTGGCGGCGAGTGCAAGTCTGTGTACAAAGGTGCCAGCCAGGATCTGAGTTCGGGGCTCAGACTGGTAGCCCAAATGAGAAGGCCTAGAACCTGCTCCAAAAGTTTCCACTTGACCTTCCCTGCTTTGAGCAGCTCGTGCAGCTGTCCTTTCAATTTTATGGTTTTTTCCGGCGTGAGTTCGATGGTCTCGTGCAGGAAATTAATGCGCCACCCACACCACGTGAGGTTGTTTTGAAATTGAACTTTCTTCCAGGAGATCGGGGCCGATATTGCTGCAAAAAACATGACCATGAGGGCCAGCTGTGCGTCCGCGTCACTGCGACGCAGTGCTGCCAAAAGATCATCCACGAACAACCATGCGCGATGCGGGTGCAGTCCCAAAATGCCGTGCAGTAGCCTCAGGAGGAATGCTCCGGTGCGCTGCCACCAGTGTGCGGAGAAGCGTGCTCCGAAGTGGCAAACCCGATAATGGTACAGGACATCGGCAACCCGAAACAGGAGCAGGCCATGTTCACTGGGGTGCACCTGGATCTGCTTATGTGCCGCTTTGAAATCAAAGCTTGCCCCCACAAAGGACGAGTGCGTGTCCTCGGGGAGGAATGCTAGGCGCACGTCTGAGGCCATTGGCAGGCTGATGCGTTCTGGAATGGCGCACTTGGGGTTCACCCCACACACTGTGCTGTCTAGGACTAGTCGTGGGTCTTTGCTTCAGCATGCACGACGTTGAGCTTCCCAACTGCTATGCCCGTATGCCAAGCTGTCTGGCTTGTTCGATGGACATGCCGGTACGAATGACCCATCCGTTTGCAATTTCCTTTTCTAGCAAGGCGGACACTGTTTCTGGTTCCGCTTCAGCGGCTTTCCAGTTGCCGATGCATTCGGTGAGCTCACTAGGCAGGTCTGCTGGAGGCTTAGGCGGCCACTGCATGCTGCGTGGCAATTCCGACACAGCTCCTGTTGGCACGCCTTCTGCCAGCAGCGGCACTAGTTTGAGGTCGGGGTCATTGGATGCTGTTGCTAGGGCATGCAAAAGTGACAGGCAGTACGGCTGTCCTTCATCGGGTGCTAGCTCGGATGGGCACGGCATGTTCATGGCGCGGAATGCTATCCGTGCTGCCTCCTCGGATTGTTGTTCCGAGAGAGGGGGGGATGCATTGCCGGAGCCCACATGGGCCAGAATTTTTGGGACGAGTTTTTGCGCGTCCAGCCAATGTAGCCAGGCACGTGCGACTATTGTGAGCGGGTGGTTTGGTTGAGGGATTGAGTGGTCTGCAGTTGAGTGCATGCCAGCTCCATCGCATACCCGAAGGCGCACGGGGTGCAGTGAAAGCGGGGAGGCTTGCGTAAGTGGCGGACCTCGGGTTGTGTGCTCACTTTGAATGCGCAATGTGTTATCAAGCACGCTGCGAGACTTGCCGGGTATTCGGCTGTTAGCGTGCTCAGGTACTGGCCTGAGCTGCCTTGAACTCCCGCTATGCTGGCGTGCTTATGTTGATGTTGGCATCTGCTTGCCACGTGCTGGATGCATGCGTCATTGCTGGCGAAGCACCATGATTTTGAGAGCAGCATACCATGTTGGCACGCATCCACCCATGCGAGGTGTCCGTGAAAGTTTTTTAAACACTGGAAATTTTCAGGCTCCAACCAAGCCATGCTGGATGGCGGCTGCTCGAAGATCGCTACGCCACTTTGGGAGGCTACTGCTCTAAATAGCTCTCGTCCTCTTCTGTGGATTTCGCGGCTGTCGCGAACCCGAGAGAGTTCTGCTGGTGACAAATTGGGCACCCCTAGCATGCATGAAGGCGTGCGCAACGCCTTGGGGCCGCCTGGTCTAAGCTTGAGCCGGGAGTATTCCTTGCACGGCGGTGCCAGGGTTAGCAAACTAACGCTGCCCGACCAACATATGCGTAAAAGCAACTCGAACCAATGTTGTGCTGAGGATTGGCGTCTAAATCAAAAGCTTCGAAGCGTGCAAGGCCTTGTTGGTCTGCTGCGGCGGAGATCGGTGCATGAACTCCTGCGAAAACGTCCAGCAATAGTCCACCCCGGGGCTTATGCGATGCGCTGGTGTCTGCAGGCGTCTGTTGGCATGCAGGATGGGGCACAGTGAATGCGGCCGGCGGTACTGCGGCACCGTCCGGGGAAGCTGCCGGGACCTTCGGACTGTTTCATGTGTGGTTTGATGCGTGCTGGGATGCTGGATGCGTCTGCTGGCACCCTTTTATGGCGCACACATGCGCAAACTGGCAGTTGTCTGATTTGCAAGTCCCTGTTTGGAACCTGCGGCAAATGGGCTTTCCATTGTGCGAGGTGGCCCAGGCGTTTTTGGGCTTGCCTTTTCCCTTGCCTTTGCCTTTCTTGCGCGGCGGCTCGGATTTTTGCGGCCGGCTGGCGGGCCGTTTGGGACTCAGTTGGGCCCGTGTAGCGGGAGGCGGTGCGGGGATGGCTTTGAATACCTTAGGTCGCAGCATCAGGAGCGAATGGATCTCCATGCGGCCATGCGTGAGCTCGTGGAAGGCGTCCAGAAGGTCTACGATTGTGCCCCATATCTGGCGATCTGCGTGCAAGAGTTCTGAGGTTGTGACTGTGCGAAGGGACAGTGCGGGGTCTGGCTGCGTGAGGCACATGCTGGCAATTTGCTGATCCAACGCCTTGGCGTTCAGCAGGTGCACAGCTTGGCACAGGGCCAGTGCATTGCGGAACACTTGTTGAGTGCGATGCAGCCAGCTAGCTGTGAGTGCTCTGCCCTCCACGCTGACTTCCGGAGTCTCGTCAAAGAATGCATGCGTCAGTAGCTGTGCTTCGGTGCGTGCTACTTTGTGTGAACGTGCTTCCATGGCCTCTTGGTACTGGCGTGCACTAAGTCTCAACTGCCACGGGATCCACTTGAAATGCTTGGATTTGGTCATGTCATAGACCATGCTTAATAGGCAAACGCTAGGCATGCTGTCCGGACCTAAAAGCTCGCCGGGATAGTTCTTTTGGAACTTGTCCACTAAGTCCTGCACGACTTCTGGGCTCAGCTTGGGAGGCAGATGTTCTGCCCATGCGATTGCGGGTGATGCCTGTGGCCCGGGCAAAACCTGTCCTGCGTGCGACACGGATGCTGTTGGCGCCAAGGCTAAGGATTCTTGCGAAGCGGAGGCCTTGGCCATGACAAAAGCTCTTCTAATGCGTGCCGCAGGTATCGAGCGCTCTGGATCTGTGACCCCCATGGAGGTCCATGTTTCAGGCGGCACGCCGTCCAAAAGCTTGCTGAGATCGGATGCATCGGCGTATGCGTATGCGAAATCTGCAATGTCTTCGAATCCCAGGCCAAGGATATGCTCAACCAGCATGTCTGGCACCCGAGCACTTGACAGCAAATTGCGCATGGCCTCGGCCGATGTCACTTGTTCCTCTGCGTCCGCCATGCCGGGGCCGGAGAGGAGGATTGGTCTGAGATACTGGCAATCAGCAAGAAAATAGCTGGCAGCAGCATGCAACAAGCAAGTGTGTGTCAAGCGCGCAAGCCCTGAAGCAGAAAAGCTTGCACTGAGCTGAGGCGCGGGCCTGCTGGCCTTGGCAATGCTCGCGTTGCGGGCGTCCCGGCCTGGGGGAGGGACTGCAAACTCTGCGAGCTCTCAAGGTGGCCACGCGCTGGTGAAACTCTTTTGTGCTATGGCATACGCGAGAATGCGTGCTGGCACGCGTTATGCTTGCACAAATGCTCTTGGCCTAGGTAATCAACGCGATGCACTGGTGCCTGGATCCCCAGGCCGCACGCTGTACAGAAGGCGGATTGCAGGTGCTCAGGGAGCTGTACTGCACGCAGTGCTGCCCCGATAGTGACTTGAACCAAGCAGAGTGGCACTCCTCTCCTGATTCGTCTGCGCTGGAACTGTCCGATGACTGAATGTCCTGCACTGCCCATGCTTCTGGGTCCGCCATGCATGGTTGAGTTTGCTGTTCTCTCACGTAGGTGAACATGCGCAGCGGTGCGGGAAGGTCCTGCAGGTTTATGCTTTCTGGGATGGGCTGCGCATCAACACGGAAAAGCGGCTCGAAGACTGGATGCTGACCTCCCCTGGATTGCGGGCGAGTGGGTCGCCAGCCTCGGATGAGTGCGGCTGCGATTTGAGCTTGCACCCAGAGGCTTTCGATTGTGTCGTCGCGGCTGTACAGTTGCACCGAATTAATGCGACGATGCCCTTGCTGGCGTCTTGGCTCCTCTGGCAAGCGGAGTTGGGCGGATGCACTCAAAAGTGCCACTTTTAGGCTATGCAGTGTGTATGCGTGGGCCTCGTCTGAGTTGAGGCATGCGGAAGTGCGAGGCTCCCAAGGGACCTGCACTGCCCAGCGCAGCAACGACAAGGCTTGCGTGTATGGGAGCGGGCCTGAGAACTTAGGGTGCGCATTGTCATCAATGCATGCGAATACGGGCATGATGAAATCTGGCTCTGGCAAGTTAAAGGGCTCTGACATGCTTTGCGTGACCGCTTCGCTAAGGCTCTCGAGCCATTTGATCACCCAAGAGGACTGTGCACTGCGTCCTGTGAGGCCGAACAGGGTGCGCCCACGGCTGTCCTAGTTTTGTAGTTTTTGTCGCCCAGCATGATCCTCGCAGAGCATGCTGAGTAAGGCTGATTTCTTTGATTTTGATGCGCTGAATGTCTCCAAACCGCATGCTTGTGTGGGCCGCCAAGAGAAACGAGCCCAGCGTGATGCGCAGGTTATGCGTGCAGTCGGCTGCACAAACTTTACGCTCCCAGGATGCTAGAATTGCCAGGGGCAGAGGCAGAGCCTCCTTCCTTTCCTGAGGCTGCTGAGGGGATGCGAAGGCTCTTGCCAGCGGGTTGGAGAGCAGAGATGCTAATGATTCAATTTGACCTATGCGGGCAAGCCAAGAGAGTGCTTTGAGCATGGGTCGAGGTGCTATGCGTACGCTGCTGCGGTCTTCCAGCTTGGAGTTTTCACAAGCATGCAATAGGTCCACTAGGTGCACGAGAAGCAAGTCTCTCACGCCTACGCCGAGTGCTTCGATGAATTGTCAAAAAGGCGCGGACGCACCTGAAGTACTGGGCAATGGTGGACGGTGTGTACGCACGGAGCGATGCCTCGAAAGCCGCGTACGGATCTTGTGATGCAGCTGCTGCAACAAAGGTTATTGAGCAGGATCCAATTTGTGCTAGCAGGTCTTGCCAATCCTGAATGCACTTATCCCGTTGAGTAGCCTGGCTCTGTGCTTGCGGACCGATTTTGGCCTGTCGGAAACGAGGGGCCACGGCTCGTCCTGGCTGGGACCTCGGCCTGCGGTCTAAGGGACCGGAGCTGAGGGGTGCCGCAATTTGTTCGTGCCTGAGTGCTAAATGCGGTCTGGATGCCTGGGAAATGCTGCGGGGCTGCGGCCTGCAGGGCGGTCGTGGCAAGGGGTGGCAATGCTCTGCAAACCATGGGAAGAGAGGTGACGGCTGCGTCACTGGCAGGCCTCCACGGGCGAGGAGTGGTGCAGGCTGAGCTCTGGGCTGGTTAAGTGGATGCGGAGGCCGAAGCTGATGCGTCAACGTGTGCACGCCTACTGGAGCACCGGTTTCTAGCGTCGGTGCATGTTCTGCGGAACGTGGCTGGGCGGCAAGCGGGCGTGGTGCGCTGCTTGCTGATGCGTGCGGACTTGAATGCAAGTCTTGGATGCTATGACGGGGCCTCAATTTGGGCGCCGGCTTTGGCTTTGCGGTTGGCATCATGAAGGGGTGCTCCGAGTTGTGGGACTCCTGCGTTTCACTGTCGGCATCCTGTTCGAGCGGCCTTTTCACTGACCATGCTGACCCCCCCAGATCTTCCAAAAGTGCTTATTTAGTTTAAGAACTTTAAATGCCATGACTATTAAGCAATGTTTTGTTAATTAAGCATTGTTTATAATTTAAAGAAAAAATGCTTATTTAAGCAATGTGAAATTTTCTATATGCACCATATAGATCCATATGCATATGCACTTGTGTTTTGACGGGGATCTATCCCGTGCAATGGCACAGCATTTTTTGCAGCCAGCAGGTCGAGCTTGGAGTCGAGGCAGCTTGTTAGCTGCAAGAAACCTCCTCAGGACTTGGCAAGAAACAGCACGCATGCTAAATTTGCCTCCTCGTCTCCTACCCAGGAGCGCCAAGGTGTGTCCATAGCTCTCGTCCCGATATGTCCAGATCTTACTAGGATTGACATCATGCCTGGCCAATTCGACAAGCTGATGAGCTTTCGGTTTTACTCTGAATATCTTGTCTTCTTCAAAGAACGCCTCCAGTTGCCCAGCCAGCAATAAATATCTTTGAGCAGCATCCCTGAAAACAGCCTGGTCCCAAGCAGCAGAGCTCAAGCAAGTATACATGGAATTCAAAGCTTCTGCAGCATGTAGCATGGCCTCCTCTTGTGATATGACTGGATCTAAATATTTCCTGGCCAGCTCCAAAGCACAAGGCACAAGTGCTCGAGCCTCCCCAGCTTTTGCCCTCAACTTCGGCGCCTTAGCCTTGCCTTTGTCTTCATCTCTGAGCATTGTTGGCAGAAGCTTAGGCAATCTGTCAGTTGCTTGTACTCTGTTGTAATACTCCTGAATATCTGTGAACAGCTTTGCGCATCGGAGCAACTTGCTGACACCTCTGATCTTCTCACTCTGTAGGTAAAAGAATAAAGATCCCAACCAATCTGCTGTGATGCCCAGATCCACTGCATGCAGCCAATCCATTTTGCAGCAGCTTGTGCTAAAGCCTGGGCAAGAGAATAATCTTGAGATCATCTTATTCTGTTGCCTTTGCCTGATATAGAAATCCAAAGAGCGGATCAGTGGATACCTGACTTGGGCTGAATTCAGCAAAATCCTCCCAAGGGCCTCCAGAAAAAAACAGGCTCGGGGGCGATTTAATTATCTATATATACCTCAAACAAAAACAATTACTTGAATTAGAATGTGCCCATAGGTACTTGGCAAAGGTGTGGCTGTCGAACTTTTTGAGGTCGGCTTTAGGCACATTGCACTGCCAGCAGATGTAGCCTGTACTTGCCCAAGATGGGAAATCTAGGACATCCTTGTAGCAAGCCCAGTCTGCTCTGAATTCAGCCAGGCAGGCTTTGATGCCAATGCTCTTGCGGGCCAACTTTCTTCTATAGCTATCAGAGTTCGTGAATGGCTGCCCATCATGTCTACAGCTTGGGAACACACCTCCTAACAGAATCTTGTAGGACCACTGCAAAACCTCGAAGATGCATTCAAAAGTCTTCTTCTTGTGCAGAAATTCCTTTGGAAAAGCTGTCAAAGGCAATCTGGCAGAATCGTCACCAAAGATGTTGAGAGAAATTGTTTCCAAAGTTTGAGACCGGTCTGAATTGAATGGCACCCCATCAGACCAAATGCCTGTGAGAAGCAATTCATCAGGATTCAATCCCATTTGCTGCAACTGCGCCAAATGAGATAGCAGGTCAGGCCTCTCAGGCAATACATTGCGCTGGTTGGCCAACATTGTCTCCGCAGAATTTAATTTCAAGAAAGCATGCAACAGTTCGTGGGGCAGCAGCATGGCCAATTGATGTTGCTGCTCACATTGCTTGGCTTGGTTCCACCCAGGCACTGAAAATTCATACACTGATGGCCACTTGCTATTTCTGAAACATTTTCTGAGCAGGTCCCTCTGGGCATTTGAGCCCGACTGATTGACTTGCAAATCCTGCACATGTCGTGCCCCTGCCCTGGCAGCATTGTGGAGCAGTCGAGCTGATCTCGCGCTACTCAGCTCATTGTTCAGGAAAACATCCACCATGTCATGCCTGAACCTTTTCTCATCTGGAATGTCTGCAATGTCCTCTGAAGCCAAAGACCTCTTGTTGTACATGGCACCAAATCAGCTCATGGCAGAATTGGATGTCCGGCAACTGCAAATTACATGCTATTGCTCATAGCCTGGCACTGCGCTAGCTAACATGTTTCTTGAAAAACATTCTGTTTACCGAAACATGCAAAGTTCAGAATTTTGGTGTCTACATGAAGAGAAGACCTAAAAGATCCCAAAGTTGTGTCTGATAGTCTTGCTTAAGCCATGCGCGCTTGCTCCCAATTATTAACACGCAACGTGCTGCACAAGGTCAGCGCAGCCTGCAAGCAATCAACACAACATCTGTTTCTCTTGCCGCAAGGGTGGATCCAGAGATCTCGAGCCGGGGCTTGACAGGAGAATATCCTCCAGCCGCCATGCTCACTGATCCAGGACTGCCTTGAAAGTCTTGATCATAGACTTGCCTCCTTTGTCATGTGCAAGAGCCTGCATATGAACTGTAGCCAAGGACTTGGCCAGCTCTAGGCAATCAGCCTCAGCATCCTTGGGCAAACCATTGGCATGGTGAGCCCTCAGATCCTCCAAGAAGGAATCCAAACTGACGCATGCATTGGCCAACTCCTCAATCTTCTTGGTCCAAACAGGGTCATTCTTGTAAAGGCTGTTCATCTTGTGCTTCAAAAATTTGAGATCTTCCAAATTTGCGGCCAACCTCGCCTTGTCCTTGAGCAGCAACTTGAAGCTTTCAGATGCCTCAGAAAAGAGCTGACGTTCTCTGGATCCGGGCGGTTTGCGCTGCTGGTCTTGCCCATCATGATGTCCATGGCAGCTTTGTCCTTGACCTGCATGCCCTTCATGCCAGTGCAAGAACTGTCTAAGGTCTGCTCTTCCACAGTCCCTGTGGTTTGCTTCTGGCCTTGAGAATGTACAAAGTAGTACTTGCTCAGAATGTCAAACTTATCATGCAGCTGCGTCTGCCTGGCATGTCCAAACCTTAACTCACACATCGTCAAGATCTCTTCCAAAAGCTGCTGTTTCATGTCGTCATTTGCCAAAGAGCTCTCATCCACACCCTCAATTTTGAAGATGGCAGACCTACGCGAGCCAGACAATGTGCAAGCAACATGCAATGCAGCAACATGACAGCAGAAAAACATGCATCGCAGTGGCCTTGTGTAGAAATTCCTGATGACATCTTCTGTATGGGCATTGTGGGTCTTTGTGCTCTTGCTGAGCTGGTGCACCCAGCTGCAATTTTTGACTCCATATTTGTCCAAATTGGACAAAATCTGCCTCTTGGTCTCCACATCGCCCTGCTCATACTCCTGCAAATACAAACAAGAACCAAAAACAACTCCAACCATGCCACAATGGAACATTCATCTGTCCTCAAGCGCTTTAGCTGCATCTTGTTTCTCTTCTGCGCTGAGCTTCTTGGACTTGGGCTGGTAGCGCAAGCTGGTGAGCAAGGCCGAAATGGTTCCCCTGGGATAGCCCAAGGTTTCCTTGCTTGAAGATGGCGCCTCACAATCCTGGACTTCTACATCTGTCTCCTTCTTAGCCTTCTGCGTTCTCCTTGGAGATGTCTTTTCCTGTTTGATTCTAGTCTTCTGGGTCTCCTTGTGCTTGGGAGCGGCCTTGCTCTTGGCAGCCATCTTCATGGCCATTTTTCCACCATTTTTTTTAGGCGCCATGCTAATTGGCTGCAGCAGAACTGCTTGCAGTACAATTGCAAACCATTGTTCCAACAGCACATCTTGCAAGCAGTTTGGCCTGATGTCCTTTTTCAACAGCTGCATGTTGCACCCACAGGCGCCTAATAAGCATAATACCAAAAGTCTGAAGCTCTCTACCTAGTCTCCTGGCCAATGCAGTGGCTGAGCCAGAGATAGAGAGGCATGTGAGCTCTCAAACTGGTGGTTCTCACAACCACCCTGCGTGCCACTCATACAGAAACATCTGGAAACATTGCTGGTGACCTTCAAAATACTTATGCCACAAAGCAGCACTTAATCCCTCCATGAAAAACAATCTCATTCGCTTGAGGGAGTGCAGCACAGGCCTGGACCTGATCTGGCCCTGTGTACCAAGTCAGCTGAACTCTCATCCACATATTGCCAAGTACATTCCAACTACCAATTGTTGCAGCAAGGATCTGAGATTGCCACCAAACCGATATAGTAAACCAGTGATGGTCACCTGGCCAGTCATGGACACATGCAGCATGTGCAAACACTATAATTCCTACCACAAAAATTTTTTAACAGTTAAAATTTTTAACATTTTTTCAAAATTTTTAACATGTTAAAAATTCCTTGTTTAAAAGGAAAGTCAAAGGAAAATCAAAATTTTTAACATGTTAAAAATTTTGAAAAAATGTTAAAAATTTTAACTGTTAAAAAAACGAATGAGGACTCTGGAAATTCATGCAGTGTCCAGCAAAAACCACCACAGCAATCTCCAGGTTGATCATCAACCAAGTGCACAGACATAACTGAGGTTGGGACCCACCTGCTCCTGCCCAGGAGCGCCTGCGCGTGAGAAACATTGGTGAACCAAAACGCAACCAGCTCTCACAACTGCATCCTACCAAGGAGCACTGCACTCATCAACTGCATCCTACCAAGGAGCACTGCTCTCATCAACTGCATCCTACCAAGGAGCGCTGCTTGTTTTTTTATACACCGCTGCCAAGTTTGTCTCATCGATCACTCTGCTGTACCTTCAGCATCCAAATGCACTTCCTGAGCTTCTTCAGCTTCCTCTTGCACTTCCTGAGCTGCCCCCACCACGGACCTAAATGCTGAATTCAAGCCTCTTACATGCTCAGGTGATTCTGCTGCCATGAGCATGGACACAAACTCATCCACTAGCCCGCGCTTATCCAGCTCAGACTCCAGTGCAGGCTCTTCGGGCTGCTCCACATCAGCTGGCAAAGAAGCATAGGAAGGACCGCTTTTCTCCTGCAGGAAAAAAAACATGTCTGCAAGTTGCAACAGGCCACACTGCTATTCAGTCACTCTCCACCCAGCATGCAAATTGAACAAAACCAACAGTCCTCTCTCATGAGGCGAAGCTGTTTCGAGGAAGCAGATGGCTCGCCTCCAACCCACCTGCCCTCTTGCTTGAGGCTCATGATCTGGCCCTCGATCCAAGCCTTTCTCTTCTTGCCTTTCGAGCCCCTCTCCTTTTTCCAAGCGTCTGGCAAATAATGCTTCTCCCAAGCATTTCCTCCCCAATACTCTTGGGCCTCGGCATCTTCTGGATCTTCCTGTGGCCAGTCCTCCTTCTTCCAGCCCTCCTTCTTCCAGCCCTCCTTCTTCCAGCCCTCCTTCTTCCAGACCTGTTTCCAGCTCTCCTTAGGCCAGTCCTCCTTCTTCCAGTCCTTCTTCCAATCCTGCTTTGCGTCCTGCTCCTTTTTCCAAGTCTTCCAGTATGATTCCTTCTTCCAAACAGCAAGTGGGCCCTCAAAACCAACAGCATCTGGATGGCTGAGAGCTTCTGGATGGCTGGGAGCAGCTTCTGGATGGCTGGGAGCAGCTTCTGGCTGGCTGGGACCAGCGTCTGGATGGCTGGGACCAGCTTCTGGATGACCAGCTGCAACCTCCAAAGGTTAGAGATAGGGAAGGGAAGATGATTAACTCCTGGTCCATTCATTCCCTTAATTACAAGACCAGGAGGTGTGATAGGATAATGATAGAGAGATAGTGAATTGGTGGACAACCTGAGTCTTCTAAGTCACGTTATTTCCTTATTATTTCCCAATCAACATGAAAAGAATAGCAATAAAAGCTAGAAATGGAAAGGAGATTCCTCACGTCATCAAATAATCATAAAATAAATATAATAAAATAAGATGAAGATAATGATAAAGAACGAGAAAAGAGGAAACGAAAGTAATAAAAGAATATGAAAATGTGCTATTCATCTGATGAAGCCACTTCTGTGATAACAGCAGTGCCCTCTTTCAGCCCATACACAGGGCTGGAGTCATCTTCTTCTTCTTCAATCTCGTCCAGCTCTGCTTGCAAATGGGCTTGGTATACCCCGTCAGCATACCCAGCCTTTTTCCAGCTCTGCCAATCCCAGTGCTTGGGGCTCGAGACTGCATTGATCGGGCCTCTGACCCACAGATTGGTGTTCGGGGCCTGCCTCATGAAGTAGCTTTTGCAAAACATATTGATGCAAATCTTCTTCCTGATGTAGGATTTTGTTCCACATTGGGGACAGATCCTCAGATCTTGCAGGGCCTCGCCGGCCATGGGCTTGGCAAGTGCCATGGCGCCGAATTGCTGCTGCCACTCAAAATGGTATTTTCAATTGTTTGCCTAATCCTTTGCTTTCTGTCTAGCTTCCTGCCCGGGAGCTGCGGGACTTGCAACGTTTGCTGCTTGCATCCAAGACCTCTTGAAAGATGATCAGCAACATGCAGCACGCTGCTTCAATGCCAAGTCAAGACAAATTCCTTCCATGCAGAATGTGCGCCCACGCAGCCTCAAACACGATAGGCAACAGTGCATGCAGCCGCCCGCTGCCCAAACCTCAGGATCAACACATCAGAGTCCTGTGAAGACATGGGATCTCCCACAACTGCGACAAGCATGACTCTGTCATGAACAGCAACGCATCCTACCAAGGAGCATCAACTGCATCCTACCAAGGAGCAAATTATACACCGCTGCACTCACCAACTGCATCCTACCAAGGAGCTAATTATACACCACTGCATGTGCACAGGTGAGCCATCTGTCTCATCAGTCACTCTGGAGTATCTGAGGCCCTGGCAACACGAAAGCTAGCTCCACACTCTCACTTCTGAGGCCCTGGCAAAACAAGCAAACCGGCACACATGGCCAAAATTGCTGCAGCAACTCACGCTTCAAAAATCCAAGAAAACCTTGCATGCAACCAAAATCAAGCAAATGGACTGAACAATTGCATACATGCATAGCAAGAAAACCTTTTCTGCCCACACAGCGACAAAGGCCTCTCAGTTCAAAGTCTTTGCTGCCTTCGGCTTCTGCTTCGCCAAATGATCTCTGCATGCTCCAACGCAAGCATACCAAGCATCTGCCGGCTTGTCATAGAGACTCCAAGAAAACTGAACTCTGCATTTTTCAGGCTTCTTCACGAAAAAGCCCTTGCTTCTACACAGGACGTCGATGGAAATAGCTCCATCATCAAGCTTCACTGTGCCCCTTGCAGCCCTCTGGAGGCTGTGCTTCCACAGGCAAACCAGTGATGTCATGCACTCCAAACAAAATCTTCTTGGAAGCTGAGGAAGTCTCAGCAGGAATAGGCTCTGCAAGGCTCTCCACAGGGCCAGCTTCCTGCCCGGGATTGCCTTCAAAATCTGCTGCAGCTTTTTCAGGAGCTGATGCAGCAACAGAGCCCTTGGTCGACTTGCCCTTGCCTTTGCCCTTGCCCTTGCCAGTGGCTCGAACCCTCTTGAGCTTGGGCCCTGACTCTGCAGCCTGCGGAGCAAGCCACAAGTTGGGCACTTCAGATGGAAAGGGCTCCTCATCTTCGAATCTAACCAAGCAAAAACCGGCAGGCCCCTTTTCCAACACTCCCCTCGAAACCTTGCCCTCTTCAGCCAACCGGATGTAGCACCCTTCTGCTGGGTCAAAATAAGGCTTCGCTGTGCCCGCTTTTTCTGGAAAGCTTCTGTTTCTGAAGATGACTCCACTGCGCTTGGCGACTCAGATATGGAAATAGCATCTCGAGAGGATCCTGTCATGGCAACATCGGCATCCATGCTCTTTGCATTGGCGCTGCCCGCTGCATATATAGCAAGGATTTCATCTTCGGTCTTGGATGGTGCGCCGAACTCAAGCTTTCTCTTAAGAGCCACCTCCTCAACACTACCTTCGAGATCAAGAGATCTGCGAGAGCTGGGGCTAGAGCTGCTGGCAGAAAGAGTCTTCAGCCTCTGCACAAACTTCCACACTGCAGGCTCCAATTTCTTTCCACTGGAACAGCTTTGGATTTTGCTTCGAGCAAACTTGAACGCATTGCAGATACTTTTGGAAATAGCCTTGGTTTCGTCCACACCAATCTGATAGGCCATACTCAGACCCTGCTGCACTTCCTTCTGTCCTGGCCTGACCGTCTTCTCAAGGATCTCAGAGAAAAGCCTTTCATTTTGGACTATGACCTGCTGCTCTGACAATCTGAAGCTCTCCACATCAATCTCTCGACTCCACAGGACAAAGCAACCCATCATGTCTTTGGCAGTGGCAGTGTTCTTAGCACGAACTTTGGCCATGGCTAAATTGATCTTGGTCTCTCAAAACAGCTGCAATTTCGCACGCATGTATACGCCCAGGCGTCATGAAGCACAGGCATGGTGCGCATGAATTCCTGCGCGTGATTCCACGCAGCTGCATGTTGCACCACAAAAAAATCGACAAGAACACAGCTCACAACTCATTATTCTTGCATGCCTGCTGTAACATTGAAATTAAAAAATATGATCGATCGATATACATGCGTGCACGTGATCATGCTGAAAACATTGCTTAAAAAACATTGCTTATTTAAGCATTTTGACATTTTTATATATCAACACGATTTAAGCAATGATTGCTTATTTAAGCGGCACAATGCTTAATTAAGACCGCAAAAGTCCTTAATTAAGCAATGTTACCATGAAACAATGCTTATTTAAGCGAAAAGTGTTTAAATAAACAATGTTTTCCAACGAACATCGATGATTTAAGCATGGTTCTGTTAAATAAACACTTTTGGAAGATTTGGGCCCAGTGGTCTCGAACGCGCCATGGCATGGGCGTGCTCGAGGGGAACCTGTGTCTGTGGAAAAGATTGATCCTGTGCAACGGGGCATTGGCAGAAATGCCGTGGCATGGCATGCAAACGCGTCAATTGAATGCCTGCTACGTGTAGGTGCGTGACGCGGCGTCGAGGATGCCTGGATGCGGACCTGGAAGTTGGTCTGTGCGTACCTGGAGGGTCGGATGCATGCGACCCTGGTTTCGAGAGGCTTGCTGGAAGCACGACCTCACTTGCACGATGAATGTCCTTTTTTCTGGCTTGCTGTTGAAATGCACAGTGAATGCCTGTACGTGCCCCGGCAGGGAGTGCGGCAGCCTGCATGCATGCCATGCTGTTGGGCTGATGCAAAATGCGATGGAATGCGTGCAATGCATCAGCGGTTGAGATCGACCACGTATTGACCGCACACTGCATCATAGGGGCATGCGGAATTTGCACACGGCAGGCAGCAGCTAATGCGGTTGTTGTCATCGAGGTACAGCACGCGTAGTCCGCGGCCCTGCATCTCCATGCGACGCATGGTGCGGGGCAGACGCACCGAGGGGATGCGTATGCATGCTTCCAGCTGCTGGACAAATGCGGCCCGCTGTTGCCTTTTTGGCATCTCGGGCAGTGGCGTTGGGCGGGATCCTGCGCCCGGGTTTCCGGGGTGATGCATGTTGTATGCCGCAATGCGTTGGTTGGCGGCATACGCTGGGTCGGTGCTGTAGGCATGCGTAGCGGGATGCCAGCGGGTAGCTTCGTCGGGCACCCCACCGAGGTGCCAGTAGTTTGCCCAATAGGACCCGTCGTGTGACCACGGGAACCCATGCAGAGGAGGCTGATGGCGAGGGTCGCCTTCTTGCGGTGGCCAATTATGCGGCGTGTCGAGCGGTCGGCATGCCGGGAATTTGGCCCCCGTTGGCGGTGCCTTGTACATGCATGGTGCGGGTCCTGGTTCTGGTTCTGCGGCAGGCTTTGGTTCCGGATCCATCCGGTTGCGGCGCAAAGCGTCCGGGGTGCCATCTATGCGGCCATGCCAGGGGTGCTCGGGCTGCTCCTCTCTGGCGAGCTGTTCTTCTCACTCTTCTTCTGTGAGCTGAGCCCACTTACCTGCGGGGGTTCGGGCATGCTGTTTTCTGTTGGAGCCGGCTCCAGCGGCACGGACTCCTTCCCCTCAGGTGCATGCGCGGGGACGCAGTCCTCTGGGAGCTCCGGTGGGTCCGGGCGGAGCAAACTTGCTGGTTTTGCCTTGCACTTGGGCTCCGCTGTTGCGGATGCATGCTCGGGGGTCGGTGCAACATGCGGGTCCGAGAAATCGAGGAGGTCGGTGTTAGATGGACCCGGTGCGTTGGGTGCGTCCTCTGGATGCACCGACCCTGCATCGGACTGCGTCTGCGCCAGCATGCGGATGATTTCTTGCAGGAATGCGGGGTTGTTCTGGTTCTCCGCCACCATGCGCTGCAAGTCCATTGCGGCGGATGCTGGACAAAGCAGGCGGAACAAGCGGGCACTGTTGCTGTATGGCAGAAAAAGGCTAAAACGGGCAGGACATGAGATGTGCGGCCGTGACAGCTGGACATGCTGCAACACATGCGATGCTATCAGCGTAACGAGGCTCACGTGAAGGTCGATGTCTGCAAGCCGCGGAGTGTCCACGCCTTGGTTGCGTGTTTTCAGGGCACGCAGTGTGAGAGCCGAAAAAACAGTCTGCACAAGTCTGCGGTGCGTACTTTTAATCCTGATTTCCCGTGCAATCTGGCACGCTGCACACATGGGTTGCCTTGCATGCTTTATCGTAAAAATTGTCGGCCTGGAACTTGATGCAGTATGGTGCATGGCGTTGCGAGGCCGGCTGAGGCAGGCCTGGCGGAAAAGCGGAGGCCGAGCTGGGCTCAGGTTGCGAGGGGCTAGGCATGCACTGCGTCCACTCGTCGGCCAGCTCCGCCAGCTCGTGGCGCCTGTCTGACCACTGCAAGAAATGCGCGCTGCGGGGCATTGGAAGCATGTGGACGTAGGAGTTGATGCTCTCCAGCAAAGCGATGCTGGAGCGGATGGTGAGTGCTAGCGAAGCAATTCCAAGCATGGTTGCATGTTTGTATGCATGCTGTGCCTAGAGCGAAATTTGACATTCGACAACAGTGCGGAGAAAGGCTGGATAATGGCCAGGTACTTGCCGGCCATGCGATAGCCTGCCGAAATGCCTTTGCGGTTCTGCTGCATGCGATCCATGTCCAAATGGGGATCGATGCGAAGGTAGTCGACGAAGAAAGTTGACAGGGAGTGTAAGCGTGCTATGCAAAAAGTCATGCCGCGCACTCCCAAAATGCAAAGGATGTCAAGCAGGAAGTTGCAAAGGTGCCCCATGCGGTTGATGCACTTGAGTCGAATGCGATGCTCTGGGTGGCGCATCCACTTGTCGAGCAGCTGTGCAAAACCTTCCTGCAGGCTGCGGGAAGGAGAAGCGTCCGTGCGGTGGCACTGGGGCCATTGGCGCGGGGTAAGGTCCTCGATGTCCTCGATGGAATCAAGGCATGCGTCAGCTTCTGCAACCAGCGACATGCTAGTGAGCGGAAATGGAGGGTGGCCAGAATTAGAACCTTGAGTCTATCTGCGGAGACTGCATGTTTGACATGCGTTGGCTGCAACCCTGGCAATCCACTGAGACTGGTGCATATGCAGGTGGTCACCTTAGTACCACATGTGGGTAGATGCTAACATTTTGAGCTGTCAAACGCCTTGTCCAATCAAGCGGTTCATCTCGCAAACCGTCGCTGTACAACGGTAAACACATGCAACCCAGTTACAACGTGTAAACCTACTCACGGTACACGCAGGGCTTAGCACCCCGCCTTGAAATGCCTTGAAATCCACATGGAAAGGGATTTCATCCTTTTCTCCACGCATCAGCTGAGATTTCAACAGTCCTGATGCGAACGAGCGAATGAGATAGCCTGCCATTGGCATAAAAGCTTCTCAAACAAAAGCTCAAGTGAAACCTAGGCTCCAAGCCCTTTGCAGTAAACCGGGACTCCGTTATCGCACGCCTCCATCTTTTGTTTTCCGCTTTGCTGCAGTTGCACCCTGTCTTGCGCTGCTCTTGCCACCAAACTCAGCTCTGTCCAAGTAATGGCAAGTGTGGCACTTCTTGTAGTGCCTTGCAACTGCAGTGTTCTCCTCAATCTCGATGAGAATGCTCTTCACGAGCCATTTGCAATTCCGTCTGTGATAATGCTTCCCAAACTCCGTAATGAACACAATGTTCTCTTCTTTGACTTTCGCAGTTCCAAACCACGCTGAAATCTTGCCGTAGCCACATTTCATCAAGTAAAAACATCCATAAGAAATGCAAACTGCCATCCATGCAATGCTGCAAAAGAAAATCGCATCCATGATCCAATCATGCTGATTGTTCAAACCATTGGGCTCATTGTCACTGCTCAAGGCGTCGTGCTCGATCCTCTCGCTACCGCCAGGCTGCAGCAAAATACTGATCATCCCAGCTGCGAAAACTCTCTTTGCTGTCTGTGTGATCGACGTGTTGCTCGCGCCTTCAAACGCCTCATGGCCACTCAAGTCAGATCTAATCCTCCGGATGGCCAACCTCGTGTTCTCCTTCATCATGAGCGCCTCGTACTCACCAAAACCTACAGGCACCCATTCATCTGTCTCACCTTCAAACTCGCCCGACACAATGCCGACCAAGAAGCTCAAGATTTTCACCCGATCTCGGCTCAAAGCCTTCGTGTTCAAGTCCGCCACATTTGTTGCCGTGGGAACTGTTCCGACCTGGAAGAAGCCCTGCGCCACTCGCTGCTGCATCCACAACACCTGGCCACTCAGATGGCGAATACGACCTGCACCAATCCTTCCAAGCACTCCCCTTGCTGCCGACGAATCAGTAAGCAAATAAACCCCAAGAGGCTTCTCATAAGTGCAAAACTTGATAATGTTCGAAAGGTAGATCGTATCACAACCAGCACTGACCGTGGAGTAATATTCAGCCTCGCCACTGCTCAGCGATATTGTGCGTTGAGATCGCGAAGAACTGTACACACAATTCTTGTTGAGCAGAAACACAGCAGATGACGTCGACTTTCTGGTTTCTTTGTCTCCACTCCAGTCACTGTCCGTGCATGTCTCCAAGACCATCGCAGAAGGACAGCGTTTCACCACTAGCCCATCATACAAGATCGGCTGTTCGAAACAAATTGCATTGTACCTCACACCAACCAAGTAGAAACAGAGATGTTTCAAAAGTTTCCACCCCTCAGCACCTGGATGAGCCATGCACTGCGCCAACGTCTTGATGCAATACTGGCAATCAACCAAGTCCGTGCTCATGTAAAGCAACAGTCCAACCGCCGCCCTGTACTTGCTTGCCGCAGGTTCCTCCAAAGGATTGTCCGCCAGCTTGGCTTGAGCACCTCCACTAGGCATTGGTGCTGCCCTCGGGTTCACCCTGTCCGGATTGATATTCATCAGCTCGAACAGCTTTGTGAAATTCTTCTGGTGGGGCTGAATGATAAACCGCAGTGAGCGATGGTAAATCAGCTTCCTCTTCAAGAACCACAATTCCTGTCCGGGCTTGGTGATGAGCTCATACGTCACCTTGTATCTACTTTCCACTGCGGGCACCAGTCTCTCCATGATAAATTCCTCAGTGCCAATTCCAAGCATATCATCCACATGCAAAAGACCATTGAGTCCTTCAGCTGCTCGCAAAACTGAAGGGCAAACTGTGCATCCTTCCACTCCAACTTTCTCCTTCAAGAAACTTGTAAATGCTCCATGCCACTCACGCGCACCGTCACGCTGGCCTGGCAACAGCTTGTCCAGCTGAAATGTCCATTCCTCCCCATCAATCCATGCATTCACACAAGTGGGGATTTGCTGATCCACCGTCAAATATGCATCGCTAATATCCAACGCAATCATTACCCAGTCCAAACCTTCTGCTTTCTTGTGCTGAAACAGGGCCGGCAACAATCGAATGACCAAACTTGACGTCGCCGGTGCAAATAGCTGCTGCCGATGCGGATCATCCCAGTGGAATTCTCGAGCAACGAACCTAGCCCGACGCATAAACTTCGGAACTTGGTCTCGCTGCTTCGGCCTCCAAGTTGTCACAAACTTCGTACTGAGTGTTCTCAATCCCAACTCCTGCGCCTCCTGTTTGCTTATGGGCTTCAAAACACCCATGGTCATGAGCCTGTCCACCTCCATGCGCTTAGCGAGATCATCTATCGCCTGCAAATCACTTTCCGCCAACTGTGGCTCCTCGCCCCCAGGACCAACCGGGTAGTAAAGAAGCTCCGAATCTCCTTCCGAACTCTGGAATCCTTGCTCTGCCTCCACATCGCCAGTGAGCTGGTGGTCATGTTCTATCATCGTCTCAGCTTGCTGCTCATCATAGGGCAATTCCAGCACCTCGTCCTCATGACGCAGCTCTTCATCTCCAACAACACACAAAACTCCTGGCCTTGAAGCAGAAGAATCCCCGCCTTCTCCGGGCGTAGGCTCGCCCGCATACATCGGTGGGGCATTCAACCTCCTCTCCTTTCTTGGCGACACCTTCGCTGCCTTGGAGTCACGCTCTTCCTCCGCCGGGTCCCGCACACGAGCGCTCTCAGGTGGAACCACCCTGACCTTGGGCTCTATCTTAGCCGCTTTCACCTTTGGTTGCACCACATCGGTTGCTTTGGACGCACTCTTTCTCGGATTCGCTGCTTGCTCGGTCTGATCCTCGGACTCACCCTTTTTCGCATGCGTTGCAGTGTGCTCGTCCGGGACCACCGTTTCCGGGTCTGATGCAGCTTCATCCCCTTCTCCAGTTGCTCTGTCACCTGGAAAACCGATGACCAACGCCTCCAAAGGGGCTTCATCCGGTAAAACCTCCATAAATCGCTCTTCTTCACCATCAACACCCTGTTCACGCCTTGGCCTTCCAAATCCCAGATGCCCTCCAAGGTAACCAGGGTAATCCCAGGGCATGCCTCTGAGTGTCGCTGCCAGCCCTGCATCCCACTTTTGCTCTGCTGTGAGACGCCTGATGGACCGCGTCAAAACCAGTCCTCCACCATGGAATCCTGCTCCGGCAGTTGACACCAGATGCATGTCGCTTGTGGCGACCTTGCCCAGCCATATGCTCTTTACCCAGGAAGGGTTTCCTTTGTTCTGCACTTTCATGTAAGCCAAAACGCACTCACCGAACACTGCAACTTTGCCTCGGTAAATCGAGCCTGATGACACTCGCTCCAATGGCGTCATACCTTGCACCACATGAAAACGATTGTGGGTCCATGCGCTATGCAACCATGCCCATGCATGAAGCGGGTCAAAAGCGCCAACTTTGCATTTGCAACCTTCCTCCATCTGCGCAAGAAAAATATTGCACTGGTACCTCAACGCTTGCACTGACCGCTCCACTGCACCGTTCGCCTGACGGTCGCCGCGAGGGCTGTTCCGCAAAACAGTCTTTGTGCCATACTTCAGCCTGTGCTGTTGCACTCGCTCCTGCAAATTAACACAAGAAGGCTCTCCATCTGTCATGAAAATTAGCTCTGGATATCCGAGGTAAGCCATAAATCTGCACACCTCCACAACCAACTGTGTCATCCACTTTCCGCCTTTCTGAGCCGTTGGGATTGCATGCACACATTTGCTGTCGCGGTCGTGCAAAACCAAACAACAAAGTTTGGACGCTTTGTCGTCCCGAGACCCCGCCTTCTCTGGATCCCGTGACGTGTAACAAAAATCTGCACTGACCAAAGGCAACGCTCTGCTTGAATCGTCAACCTTCTCATGTCTGTCCTGCCTAGACTTGAATGCAGCACAATGATGGCACCACGCCTGAAAAGGGTAATGCGTGAGTTCATGCTCAGCCACCTGCTCCGGTGTAGGTGAAGCCACACCTGGTGGAGAGTTCGCCTTTCGCTTCTCTCCCTGCAAGATCTCATTGTGCACCTTCTGTTCTGCTCTCATGTCTTGCGCCTTCAAGTGCTGACCCAGACGCTTCAGAATAATTGCTTTGCCTCCAGACTTTCCAATACCACATTTCGTGCATGCTTCCCTCAAGACCGACAAAGTGTCCTTCATTGTCAACATCTTGCCTTCAAACTCCACTTCATGCTCATCAACTGGAACCAACGCTTCCGCTGGCACATCTCTCCGAGCCTCGTCCACCGGATTGACCTGTTCCGCAGGCCTGTCACTAGGTGCAGCTTCTGCCTGAACATTCACCGCACTGCTTTCTGATGCAGATCCACCCAGAAATGATGCCAACGACTCAACATCGAAACCCAGCTTCGCAGTGTCCTGATATCCTCGATGAGCAAGAGTGATCATCTCGGTGGGTTCCTGCAGCTCTTCGATCTTACCTGAAACATTCTCAAGCTCACTCAAACGATCTGCAAACTCGATCACCCACCATCTCCCATTCTGCTTGATGAGAGTAGACCTTCTGTCCACTTCAGCTTGCGGCAAGCTCGCTGCCACGTCTGTGAAGTTCATGCCGAACAATTTCACTGCCCAGCATGTCTCGCTAATCTGCTTCCAACCTGTTCCAATCTCCGCAAGCTCAGGCCTCAACGTGGCCGCCACCTGATCGCTCTCGTTTGTGCTCTGACTGACGGCACAAATGGATCCTGAGATGCACAAGGAGTTTCGCTTGTAGAATGCGGGCAATTCCACCTCCTGGTTCCATAGCTTAAGCTCTCCCTCCTTAGTACCGACCTGCCAGCCAGCTCGCAAAAGCTTGCACACAGAAACCAAGGGATGAGATACCTTCGCCACTATGAACTCCTCCCGCAAAACAAACGTCCCCTTGTTCGACTGGACATGAGTGTCTGCAATCCGTCTCTGGCTGATTCTGAGGTCATTTCCCTGTGCGTCCTTGAACTTCCCAGGCCTTGCAGGTGCTCGCGAACCTACACAACACATTTCTTCAGGAAGCACACTCACATCTGCACCACTGTCCAGAATCACGTCTATTGGGTTTGCAGTTGAATCACCATGCACTGCACGAACAATTCCATTCTCATCTGAAAACCCATGAAAACTGCACATAGATGTACCACACATTTCTGTACCATCTGACATGTATGCAGCACACTCTGAGACCGACACATCCGCAAATCCTGATTTGATATCTTCTGCACATTCCCACTGCGAATCTCCATCCGAATAAGTCATATCGAAACATTGCACTGCAGAATCCGAAATACCTGCAAATGAAATCATGCGCACATCATAAAATGCAGCATCTTCCTGCTCGTCGTCCATTTCATAAATTGTCAAATCAAAAACATCTGTACCATCATCCATAGAGTACACCCTTCTCACCGACTGCTGAGCTGTTTTGTACGTGCCTGAGGTCCGCTTCCCGCACTGACAGTGGAAGCAGTGGAAGCAGCCGATGAAGCGCCATGGTCCATGTAGGCCTGATGCGACTCCTCAGCACGTTTCACGCTCGCCTGCTCCTGATCTTTCTTGTAGCGAAAACAATCCCGCTTCCAGTGTCCGGTTTTGCCGCAGTACAAGCAAGCATCGCCAGCAACCATGTCATAGGAACCTTTTCCTGTCTTGCCTTTCGAGTCCTTGCCTTTGCTGTTGTTGTACTTGCCTTTGCCCTTGGATTTTCCACCTTTCTCAAACTTTCCTTTCGAGAACTTGCCTTTCTGGTCACCTTTGTGCTTGCCTTTTCCTTGCTTGCTCCAGCCACCTTTGATTCTGTCAACTTCCATGTTGCTACTGGTGTCCTCGCTGTGTGGTTGGTCCTTGATGTGGAACATGCTATTGATGGGATTTGTCCATTTCGTTTGCGAAGTCTCCCAACGTTGTACCAAACTGCAAAGCTGTGCGTAGCTTGAGCCCTCAGTGACCACAATGTTCGTATAGGCTTTCAAAGGGCCACTCAAGCATCTAAGCAAAACTGCCATGCGATGGTTATCACTCAACTTGCTCGCCGTAACACGCTCGTACTCCTGTTCAGCCTCCTGCAACCTCGCCAACTGATTGCTAAGTCCTTGTTTCATGGAAAAAGCAGGCCAATTGTTGATTGCTTGCAACAAAGCCAATGCACGTGTGCGGGCCAGGGGCTGCAGGTCTTCGCTTATCAGTCTGTAAGCCTCAAAGCCATTCAAATCTTGAACAGTCTTCAGTATCTGAATGCCTCGTTCATGTAGAATGCCAGCAAGCAATGAGTAAAGCAAATTGCTTCTAGAGGCCGTTTCTTCATTCATATCAGTCATCAAAACTGGTCCTTCTTGCCGACGCAGCGATTCCAAATCTGCATGAAAACCAGGGTCAAGGGCACTCAACCAACGCTCGAATGTCCAACTCCAGTTCTTCCACTTCGCTAATTCTTCCTCTCTCGAGGCTGCAACAAACGGTTCCGGATTTCTCAAAATGCGTACCAGATCTTTTCCCGAGATGTTCTGACCGCTCACATTCCGTGCTGCCTGCGCCGTCAAATTGTCTGCCTGCAACTGCACCAAACTCTGAATTGCCGCCTGATTTGCCCGCGCTGTCTCTATAGCAAGCTCGGCCATTGCACGAATCTGTGCCATAGGATCTCCAGCAGTCGGGCTTGATGACGTCGCTCCGCCATCCGCCATGTCGTAAGCCTTCCGAAGACTCACTCGCCAAATCGCCCGTCTAACGAGCAATCACTCTCACCAGCACAGTTGTAAAAGCAAACAATCAAATGGCGCCGCTACACGGACGCTCAGTGTCTTACCGAGCTCCGCTACCATGCTAACATTTTGAGCTGTCAAACGCCTTGTCCAATCAAGCGGTTCATCTCGCAAACCGTCGCTGTACAACGGTAAACACATGCAACCCAGTTACAACGTGTAAACCTACTCACGGTACATGCAGGGCTTAGCAGTAGACATGATCACTTGGTCGGTGTCATCACAAAGCAATCGGCAAAATTGTTTTAATGCATTAAGGCATGGTCATCCGGCGTGCAAATGTCGCGGCATGCTGATGCGCTCGCAGCAGCGATGCTCTTAAAAAGTCTTCTGTCTGAAAGACAGAGGGCAGGGTTTGCAAAAATGCCGCAAATGCAAACAGGGTCATCAGGACCATGCAGAAGGCGACAATGCGTATTTAGAAGCGTATGCTCAGCAAGACGAGGATAAAGTCTTCGAGGACTATTTCCAAGTCCAGGTAGCTCCTTGCAATGGTCTCATGCATTGCGTCCAGTATCTCTGGTTGGCTGCGGGTTGTGCATGCACTGACTGCATGCGTTACGCATGCGCGCCAGCGAATGCGGCACATTATGCGGACAGAGTCTGGGATGCTGGCCCCCGTGTGACATGCGACTCTGCGGGCGGCACCTGCAGGTGGACATGTGCTGTTGGCAGGAAAATGCGCCGGGTGTCGGCGGACGGACCTGCGGGATGTCAACGTTGGCGAGGTCTCCGCAGAGGAGCCTTGCCTTGGCGTTGAGCAAACAAGCAAAATGGTGTTGTTGACCCTGAGGACAAGCAACATACTGCAAAGCCTGCGGGCTGAGCTTGGAGGCAAGGTCTCGGAACCGTGAATGCCGTGCAGTGGTGACTGGTACATGCGTGTACAGGCACTCACTGCTCAATGAAGCTGTTATGGGCTAACTGCTCTCTGAGCCTGCGGGCTGAGGGGGGAGTCGGATAGTCGATTATGCTCACACCTTGGTTGCATCAGCGGTGCAACCAGATCCAAAGGCGGCAGCGCCTAGTATGTAAGGTCGGTGCCGGTCGGTGCTTGCAAACGCCATGGTGAGCAAGAAAGTGACCTTGCGCCGAGACTGCAAGCGCGTTGCAGCTCGGCTGCAGGAAACAGGCGTGCGATGTGTTTTACATGGCAAGCTCCTGTGAGTCGGGGCACATGCGGTGCGACCGACTTGCCGGAAAGCCGCTGCGGGGCATTCCGGTCCTGGGCAGCCTGGCATGCTCATGCAAGGGCGCGCGGCCTTGCAGAAAGGTGTCAACTTCAGCGTTCGTAGCGCGGAGCAGGAAACGCCGGGTGTTCTGCAAAACGCGCGTGTGGTAATACTCCTCTGGGTCTTGCATCTGCTCCACAAGAGTGTTGCAAGCAATCCATGGGGATGCACCGCTCTTGGGTCGCCGCATCATTACCTCGGTGAGCTTGGTACGAATTCGTTCGAAGTGTTCGTACCCAAGCGGGGTGAATTCGGCACCAAATAGTGCGTGTGGCCAGATTACCGTTTGAACAAGGTGTCCTGCAACGTCAATGGTGCTCTTGATGTGAGAAAGGTTACCAAGTCGGCGTATCCCGCTTTCAATACGCTCACCGATTTTTAGCAGTCGCCGAGACTTAGCAAAATTGCACACAATACCAAGATCTGTTGCTTGTAAGACGATCGGAACTGAGCTTTCTTCTTCAAGGTTATTCCGAAGGATGGTTGCCCAAGATCGTCTGAGCTCCTTGGTTGTTCCCCATGCCCATGATTTGCCGAAGTCAATTTTAAGCCTCAGCAGCTCACAGAACTTGACGGTTTTAGCAAGAGTGGTCTGGTGTAGCTCAATTACGGGCGAAATCCAGGACCAATTGTCATAAAAGGTGAGAACCTGCACCTGTGGGTGATTTACACTCATTGCAAAAGCCCATGCAACAGCCGCCATGCCTAAGACTGAAACTGGGCATCCTTCAGGTAGTCCCAGGTTACCCCCAATGTCAATCACTCGGGTTAGCCTCTGGAGACTGCGATACCACGTCTGAATCAAGTCCGGTGGAATTCCAAGTTTTGCAAGGAGTGCAATTAAAACATTTGACAATGTCTAACGTGAATCCTGCAATTGGGATCCCTCCAGCGTGCGCTTGCTCAATTGCAAGGTGAGTCTGCATTGCCACGTCATGCACTGAACTGTTTGGCACTCCCCCTTTCACCGATGGTGGCAGGGTGTGGGTCCACTTCAAGAGTACCTGCCGAGCAAGGGTTGATGCCCACCACCTCCAAAGGAGGGATGTAACAGTGATCGGTCGAGTGTGCCTTTCCTCAACGCAATCCTCTCGTTTAGCGAGCATAGTGACCTTTGAGGTCATTATCCATTCAGGCCACCCGTCACTAAAACTGGTTAAGATAGCGATGAGATCTGTCACGATACTGTCGCTCAAGAGTTTCAGATCTGGCACTGACCAACCGCACACCCCTTGGCTGGAGTGTGTCTTCATGTCAGAGCGCGTCTGTTTCCAGTATCCAATGTCACGCATGTCGATGCTATCAATGAGCTGGTGCGTCGGGAACGCCTCAATATGCTGGCTCCAAGAGTCCCAGGCATGTGGGTCATCTGCATTGTCCCGATTCCAGAACTGGGTCCAGTACTGGGCAAAAGCACCGTGGAGGCCCCTTTCATCGCAAATTTCATGCCTCTGCTTGATGCAAACTTGGATTTTTCCACACGGCACTCCGCTTTGTCCAATGCAAATGACATCGCCGTCGACCCGGATGAGTTGGCAGATTTTATCGTCAAGGTAAATGCTACGCGAGGGGTCAAAGGCGTCAAAGTTCAACACTCTAAAGCGAAGTTCTCCTTTGGCCTTTATTCGCAACGGCATAACATTCAGCGTGACCCATCGGGTCAACTGCCGCACCGGTGGAAGTTGCGGACCTTTGACCTGCCGGATTTTCTTTTGGCAAAACGCCTCACTGACATCAAGCTTTTCTGCAAATTTAGCGGCCTCTTTTCGTTTTGAAACTTCATACAGAACAGCGGCGTTTGCATCGTATTCAACGATCTGCAAGATATCATAAAGCTCTGCCTCAGTTGGGGTCTGCACCGTCACAAAGGGGATTTCAGGCCACTTGAGCAACCAGTCAACAAATGGACTTTGGTATCCTTTAGCGTTCAGGGCAGCTTTCCACTCGCCTTGCATCTGTTTTGCAATATGATCTGGCGGGTCATGCGCATATTTGGAGACAAGCTTGAGCAAACTTCGCAATCTACGTGCCTGCCTGACCTTGTGCTTGGATCTGATCGTCACAGCTTCTCCAGGGGGCTGGTAGTCATTGTGGCGCGCCTGTCGGCACGGAGCTGCTACTGGTGTAAGGATTGCACGTCGCTCAATGCACCTACCTTTAGACGCCTTGGGAAGTCCTGGGTAAGGGGAAGTCACAGGGTCCTGGGCGTGCAGTCGTTGCAGCGTTTGGTCAACGACCTTCTCAAGCTTCTGCGTCCATTCAACCAATGCGTCTGACTGGGTTGGGGCACTGTCATCTTGCAGCGATTGCCCTGATCCTTTTTCGAGGTAGGCAGCCTCAAGTTGGGCAGTAGTTATCCCTAAGCCAGCAAAGTCCTTTGGTAGTCTCCATCGGAGTGCTTTGATTTGCTCACAAGGCAGCTGGAAAAATGCCTGCGCTGGTCGGTGCACTGAAACGGCTTTTTCCTTATCAACTTTCACCTGGGTGAGAAAAGGCACCAATCTTGGATCAATAAGGAGGGTATCGTTCCGCGTTCCAGGTCCTTCGTTTCTGCGCGATACACATGTAGGCTCCGTGACAATCCCTAGAGCATTGGCTGCAAAATCGTGCAACTCAACAAAGCCTTGGTTATGGAGGGGTGTCCAGGCACCTAGCGAACTCACCGGGCGGTTGAGGTCTCCTCCAATTATCGTCGGAGTGCGATTCAAAAGTAAGCGCTGGGTCGCTGCTTCAAGCAGGAAGTTTGTCATGCTTAGCCCATTGGGCGTTCCTTTAGCAAATCCATAGATGGTGATTATCCGGACCTGCAGGTGTCCAATCTGGACATAGCACTCGGAAATCCTACCGGTCGCGCTCCAGGAGGCTGGGAACGGATCCCTCGTTTCCCGAATCGGGAATCGACTAAGGCATGCAGTTCCCCTGCTCGCACCTCGTAGCGAGGTTGCATACGAGTCACTGGCTTTGTGTGGATCAACAGGCGGCGACCACACCGATCTTATTCCAAGTTTTCTTAACGCCAAGGATTCGATTTTTTGGACTCTCTGCGTGGCACTGGTTTCAGAGAGCAGCACAACGTCACCACACCGCGCAAGCTGGTCAGATCTCTGGTAGACCGAAGTTGGGTTAAAGGCACAAATGCACACTGCTGGCAGCTGGTCTGGCGCAGGGTTATCGGCTTCGCCGATACGTTCACTACTCAGGTACCAACGCCATCGGATTCTACAGCTGATGGGTAGGCTGAGCACTGGGAGGCATTTGTCTCCGTCACCTGACAGGGCCTGGTCAATGACAATGGCACTGCAAAAGTAAAAGTTCATAAATTTACACATCTCATTCGTGGACTGACGTCCAGTCAAAACTTTATACGGTAGCCGAGTCGGCCACATCTGGTTACAGCAATCGCCGAGTTGGGATTTGGCCGGTGCAATGCGGAGCTTTATGCAGGCGGGCGTCATGTCCTTCTCCCACAACAACTCAAGCACTTCACAAGCAGACCCTGTTGCGGTGGCAGGGCCGGGGTTTGGATTGCACCACGAATTGCTTTCACGCCTTGTGCAATCGATTGCTTTCTGGATGAAAGCATTTAGCCTCTGGTTTCCTACTTCAACAGCACATTTCCGCTCACACATCTCGATGGGATTGGTTGCGCACAAGTGAATGTTACTAAGAGTGGTGCGTATTGTGCTGCAACGACACTGTTGCCTTGCCTGTTCATTTTGATTATGCAAACCTGCATTTCTAATACTCCCCGTTTCGATCAGCTGGCAGGTTTGCATATTGCCCACGGATTGGGCGACACCTCTGAGGTACACTTGCACAGACGTTCCCAAACATCTGCAACCGAAAGCTCTCCAAGACACGGACACAAATTGGATTTTGTCGAAATGGGCCTTAGTCAAGAGGAACCTCAATTCACTCATTAATGCAAGTTGGCAGATCATGAAAGCGTCGCACGACAGGTCTTGCATAGAGCATTGGCTCGCATTTCCGCTGCAAGCATCTGCGATTGACTCCTGGAATGGTCTGCCTATCCCGCCTCCGACATCCAGACCTGCAAGTTGTGGATGCACATCAACATCCCATCTGTTAGCATTGATCCAGGTCGGTCTCTTCCTCCAAAACACGTAAACAGCACGGCTGACAAGAACATGATTTGGTATCCTTCCCATATTGCAATATGGCGACTTCGCACCACATTTGTTTCGCATTGCACATTTCCTTTGAGCGGCTTCTGCACTCACGAAATAATGCTCATGAGAAAAATTCAAGTTGCACACTGATTGTAAATATTGCGGTCTGTCATATTCGCATGTTGCTGTCTCTCCGTCCCAACCTGAAAACCCCTCAGGGGACATAAGCCAGTAGGGAAAGGCAGCAAAAATAAGCACAATGACTTGTGCTATCATGGCTCCATCTGCTTCTCGGTCTCTTGCTTGCTCTTCTTTGCTGCCCTGGCAGGTGATGCAACGTTTTTTGCAAGCATCGCGCCTTGGAGCATCTCCTTGAGTTCATCGAACCTGGACTGTGTGCGCGTCTCCTGTTGGTTTAGCGCTTGTTGCACGAAGCTCGTGACTTCATTTCTGATGCCGTCAAACATAGCTCCAGTTCTGCACGCAAAATTGTCCTGGGCTTCTGACAGCTGTTGGATCGATTTCTTCAGATTCGTGATTTCGCTCTCATGTTCTTTGAGTTGCTGCTCAACCGGTCCGCTCTGTCCAGTACCTTGGTCATGTCTGCGGCGCGGCAAAGGTGGTCTCGGGTCATGCGGTGCAGGGGTAGTCGTGCTCCGAGCCCATGGATCATGCGTCTGCAACCAATCTTCGTTGGTGCTCTCAGGCACTCGCTTCTGTGGCGGTCCCGCAATTAGGCTTCCGGCTTGCTTCTTCTTTGTATCTAAAGCTCGCAGCAATACTGGCATGCCATTGATTGACAGGATTCCATCCGGTGGCGTTTTCTCAGACGCGAGGACTGCAGCACGTGGTCCCAAAAACTTCAGGGGCTTAATCGACCATCCGATTGAGATTGCCCAGTCTCTGAGTCCATCGCTTGTGGTTCCAAAGGGAAGCGATTCAATCTTCCACTTGTGTTGGGCGTCAAATTCAACCGGGATATCTTCTCCAGGGCGCAGGCCTTTGAACACGCTATCGTAGCTTTCGCGATTGACTCTCAATCCGAATCCAGTCTTGTTGCGGATTACGCCGAGGGATTGAATCGAGGCAGATTTGACCAGCAAGTCCTGCTTTGATCCGGTAACCCACACAATCTTGCACTGCTTCTTTGGTTTCCCCTCACCTTCGAAAGAGACAGTGTAAAGCCCTTTTGCACCTGAGAGCCGCAGCATGTCCTCTTCCTCCTCAGCTGGAATCATCGCCCTGAAGCTTACATATTCAGCGGCGTGAGGTTGCACCTGAACGTTATTGCGGGTGTATCTTCTGCCCCAAACCTTTGAAAAGACTGCCGTCCAACCAAGTTCTCGCAAAAGTACCCTCGCCTCACGAACCGGATTTGCAGTGATTCGTTCCCATTCCTCTTGTTTGAATTCATCTTTGTGAAGGCCAAGGAGAACATGCGATTCACTTGCTCTGCATTTCGGCGGTGCGGATGTCGGTTTGCCCGAGTTGGTACATGTTGGCCGATACCAAGACCCTGAGGGTCCCGCATTGGCACAATGATTTCCTGGTGCGGTCTTTCAGATTGCACAGGCTGGTCTGAAGGTATGAGTACTGCGAGAGGGTCGCCCGAAATAGGCGCATTGTCTTGAAGCCATTGTTGCGCTTCATTTGCCGAGGTCAAGCACACGCCTGTTCCTTTCACAACGACGTGCTTCAAAATCGCAGCCGGCTTGTCATCTGCAGTAATGAAAAACCCTGACTCAATGACAGTGTTTGCAAAGTCAAGAGATTTGGCCTGATCTTTGGAGTGGATCCTGGAGCTCCTCGCTCTGGCTGTATCAGGGCCAGGGTCTGGTTTCGGGCAATCGACCTCGATCTTTTCGCAGAGCCGCTGAAGGTGCTCCCACCGCTTTGATCCCTCTTGCTGATCAAGAAATAACAGTTGCTGATTTCCTGCTTTCTTCTGAACGTGGTCCAACAGAGACGTAACCTTGTCAAGGGCTACTCCTTCAAGCAACATCCAGCGAGCAATATTGTTCTTGACTGCAACATTCCGGTCTATCTTGGCGCCTCCTCCTTGCAGCGGGAGAACTGCATGGATCTTCAGGTGAATGTTGCCGATGTCTCCGAAAGTTACCTGAGGCATGATCTGCTTTCCTCCAAGCACGAAACGCACTTCGCTTTCAGTGCCAAACCACTTGTTTGCAAATTTCCATGCAAGGTGGATGTGGTCAACAGAGGTGTCAGTCGGCACAGTGAAGGTAGTCTGGATGCCTGATACCCACACAAGCGTGTAGGTTACCAACGGTTTCGGCGACAGTCTCCTCCACATCTGGGAAAATCCAAGAAGGTAAGAATTCGCAAGCTCATCAAGAACATAAATCTTAACCTGTCCAGTATGGTGGTGTCCTGAAATTGTTGCAGTCAGCTCTCCATTGTCTGCATGCTCGAGCCTGATTGAGATCTTCTTTTCATGGAGCGCGAGAAGAATGTTTGCATCTTCAAGCTTCTGAATGTCATTGCGTCCTCGTACATCGTACAGTTTTGCCTGGAGGCAACCTTTGTTCTCGCGGAAATGCACGATTTGCGGTCCAGCTGTGAGGTTTTGCGCATTGGGTCTGATTCTGTTGCTGGTGTTCTCACTGCATGATGTCACGTTCTGCAAAGTGGTTGCTGAGATGGTCGCATTCCGGACAACTGCCCACTTTCCATTCCCGTCAAACGGGTTCGCGATGCAAACCGGTTGGTGGTTCGGGAAAATCCGATTGAAGGTCAGTATGCAAGCATGCAGGACAGCGTCATCGTCAAACGTGATGGTGGTCTGATGTCCCAGAAAGTCGACACATCGTCCATTGGTTTGTTGGTTCTTCCCAATAGTGTTACACACAATGGTCCACATGTGGATTTGCAGGAGATACTCAAACTCATCATGCTGCAAAGACCAGCTTCTGAGTCTCGGGCGTATCTGTAGTTGCTGAGCTGTGGTCTCATACGGGTCGCACATGGTCTGAAATATCCAACCTGACAGCTCAGCAATTTCTGTAACTCTCAAATCCTTCAAAACGTTGTGAATCTTCTCGGGATTCAGTTGCTTACAGGTCACAACAATGCAATCCTCACTCTGCCCAAAAGTGATTTCATTCCTGAGCTCGCGCGCAGGTTGGATGGTCGGGGTCATGAGGACGATCCCCGGTAGCGGTTGGTTCGGGTGCAAGATCAGGCTCGCACTGATGGTTTTGCATGCGATGAGTTGCTCATTGAGTGAGCAATTGTTCCCTCCGAGATTGATTGTCCAAAGAATTCTCCAAAGTCAAGGGTACATGATGGGATATTGCATCTATTCACAACAACAATCCGTTCCTGAAAGAGGAAGGTGACGGCATCTGTATCGGCATCATCGGCTCCTGAGACAATGATTCGTCCTGTATTCAGAGCACAGTCGGCTGTTTTTGGCGTGTCGCATGAGCATATTTGCACGTGAAGGGTCTCATCCTCAATGGATGCATCGTACACCAGCCTTGATGTTCCCCTCCAGCAAGCGAACTTCTGGGTGGGCACACAATCATCGGTGTCGTCCCTGCTTTTGGACTCAACTGAGAAAACATGATCCACATGCCTGACGCTGCAAACCGAGAAGTCAATCATGCTGATTTTCCAGAGCTTGCCGACTTCCTTCATACAGGTGTACACACTTTCAGGGTTGATGAGATAATCGATCTTGATCCATGCCTGGCCTGATTGGAAGGGAACGTACATGTTGCCCAAGAGTCGATAAGCGTCAGTGGGTTCATCAGGAATCTCAAAACCCTTCCCTCGGACTTCTTTCGGCATTCCCAAGGCCGCGGCGATTTCAATGGGATGCAGGAAAAGGTACATCCCCTTGCTGCATTTGATATCCGCGAGCAGCTTGTGGTCCTTCAAGAAGGATTCCTGAAAACCGGCATTCGATCTGTAACTGGCCATGATCGGTCCAAAGTGGTTCTTGGTAGCAACGTTCCTGGCAGCAAGGACATTAAGCGGATTCATGCTTCCCGATGCACCTGCAAAATACTGGGGGTTGGCCAAATTGAACAGTTCCTGTCGTGTGGGTTTCAAGAGGTTCTCATCACTCACGTCCTCATCCAAATAACGAAGAATGTTCTCTGTCTGTGAATTCCCGGGCATGGAAAGTTGCTGCAGCATCTGGATCTTCTCATAAGGGCAATCCCAATCCAAGCGTCTGAAAATGCAAAGGAGTCGTGTCCTCTCATTAGGGAGCCATTTGCGGGTGGTCTGGATCTCCTGATATACCAACCTCAAGCCATTATGCTCGAGGATCTTGACGAGCAATCCGAAATGTGGGTGATTCGATAGCCCCTTGACGTTCTCCAGGGCCAGCAGGCATGGTTGCATTGCGCATAAGAAATGGTTGAGCTCGCAAAAATTGAAGCCCAACTCTGCTGATAACCCATGCTGATTGCTCGCTGAGGACCATGGTTGACACGATGGGCTAGCAACTGCTACTGCAAAATTCCATGTCGCAAGCTTCTGTTGGACTTTCCTGTCGCCTACTTTCGCATTGATGAAGTGGTGTCCGTGGTTGAACTGCTCTCCGGTTTCAGCCAAAAAGGAATCATGGTCCCAAAAGGTTCCCCGAAAGAGTTCAGATGACGCCTTTGCCGTATCTCTGTTGTATTCAATGCTTGCTGTGATAAGAGGTGAGTGTCTTCCGGTTGCCTCGGTCGCCCAATCCTGGCCAATGGCCCACCCGCCTAATCCTGCGAAAAGGTCGACGGCACAGCTGGGTTTCTGCAGGCATGGTCTTGCAAAACATCCTCCTTGTTCGAAGTCAACTCGTAAAACACTCAGGTTGGGTTCCTGGAAGAACGCATGGGTCAAAGTTGCAACAAAATCTTCCGTAACTCCGCTCAAGTACCTGTTGGGAATTAATACCAAACAAGTCATGAAACCGTGAAGTTTACCTTGCGGTCCATACTTCAGAATCTCAGCGGAAAATTCCGTGAAAATAGGGTCCATGTGGGTTGTATGGATACATCTGACAATTGCAGCTCGAGGGCGATCATGGTTGATGGCAGCTCCAAACCAGAGTGTATTATCAAGCAACGAGTCCTTGACTGCGAGCCTTTGCGCACCCCGAATATTCAAACTGTACCATTGTTCCATTATAGGCCGTGAAGGCCATCGCTCAGGTTCATCCATGGCAGGTCCAGACTGTGTCCAATTGGCACTCTAACGGTTCCACCCTCCCTAGAGTGGCACTGTTGCCTCGCGCCGGCTTGAACTAAACAGCCTCCGGTGGTTCCGCAGGACGTACCCCAGTTACAACTTGCAGCCGCTGCTGCTGAAGCGCTACCGAGAACTGGAGGAGGCGCGGGCCTTCAATAACTGGCTAGGCGAGCGCAGGCAGGCGCAGGAGGGGCAGCGGCACCTGGACGACGTGAGCCGGCTGACGGAGGCCGTGCGCCGCCAGGTACCCCAGCTGCGCTACGCGCGGGCCGAGCGCCGGGGCGTGGAACGGGCGGCGGGCGAAGTTGCGCAACAGTAAATGAAGACGCTTCGGGCGCACGGCTTCAATCAGCGCCCGCGCTTTGAGCAGGTGGTGGGCTACCTTGAGCGGAATGAGCCGCTGTTGGACCAGCCGGACTGCAAGGCCACCTCGTTCGTCACAAGCCACTTCTACCTGGACGATTTCGTACAGTCCAGCGAGGACCCCAACCCCCGGCCCCTGCAGCACACGCCTCTGCAGGCAATTCCCGAGGACGGCTTCCGCACTCCCGCAGAGGCCACGGACGAGGTGCGCCTTGCGCGGAGGTACCAAGGCTACGGCGGAACTCGCTTTGTTGAGGATGACCTGGCGGGAGACCCCGAGGCCGGCGCGCTGGCCAGCAACGGGCAGGGGCCGCCCTCCGTCACGGACCGTCTGCGCAGCACTGCAGACGGCGCGCAGGCGGCAGCGCACCTCGTAGGCGCAGGGGCCGCGGGGCTTGCAGCCGCGCAGGCCTTCCGCTCTCATACGTGCGCCTGAACGTGCTGCCCCGTCCGGGCCAGGCGCAGCCGCCTCCGCAGAACGTGGAGCGCCTCCTGGACGAGGCGGGGCAGCGCGCGCAGGAGGTGGAGCGCGGCGCAGCGCAGGCCGTTGAGGAGACGGCGGCCGTGGCTGCGGAGGAGGGCGAGGTTGCCGTTGCCGCCGAGGGCGTGGGCGGAGCCTTTGGGTACCTGGGGGGCCTGGCAGAAGGGGCCGCAGCCCTGGCGCCCACTGCGGGCGAGGTTGCTGGACGGCGGGGCTGGCCGTGGGCATCGCAGGCGGCGCAGCCTACGGCCTTGCGCGCGGCACGGGCTGGGTGCTGGAGAACACGGCCTCAGCAGGGCAGCGAGGACGCGGCCGTGCAGGACGTCCGGTCCGCCAACAACATGAACCACGCCACTCAGCCTCAGCACTTCACGCTGCGCTCAGGCAGCAGCACGTCCGGCAGCCCCGCAAGCAGCCGCGCCCTCTCACTCTGGCTTCCGCGTTCAGGCGCAGTCCAACACGCCGCGCCCCTTCTCCTGGGGCCTGAACCCCGTGGCCCTGCCCCAGTCCCAGCCAAGCTTGCGGGCGAGCTCCAGTTCCGGGCAGTCACGCCGGAGCCTGCCTCCGCCCAGCTTTGACCAGCTGGCGCGAGACATTGAGGCTGCTTAAAAAAAAATAAAAACCCTCCTCCTGGGGGAGAGTTTATTTTGCAACGGTTTTGCGCTGAACAAATGCTATTCTTCTAGGCCGCATATCAATATACGCCCTGTAAGAATAGCTTTTGCACGGTTTTGCGCTGCAAAATGCTATTCCTCCAGAGCCTACGCAAATGTAGGCCCTGTAAGAATAGCATTTTTTGCACGATTTTGCGCTTCAAAATGCTATTAGTCCAGCGCCTATGTCAATATAGACACTGGACTAATAGCTTGTTTTGCACGGTTTTGCGCTGAAAACATGCTATTAGTCCAGTGCCTACGTAAATGTAGGCACTGGACTAATAGCTTTTGCACGGTTTTTGCGCCACAAAACGCTATTCCTCGTCCGTATATCTATATACGCACTGGAGGAATAGTTTTCCTTCGCCGTACGAGTCAAAATGCGTGTACATAAACAAGCATGGAGGTAGTCACCGCCGGAGCCCAGGATGAGCTGATGCAGAGCCTGGACTACAAGCTGAAAACAAGCAACACCAGCTACGTGACGGCGTGGCATGACGTGCAGTACTTCCCCAGCTCGCTGAGCTCCTTCTCCCCCACAACCTCTAGGGTCTGCCGCATCCCGCTGACCAGCGGCACGTCCTTCATCGACCCCGAGTCCATCAAGATCGCCTTCCGCGTCAGGAACACGGACGGCACCAACCCGCTGGCCCCGGCCACGCCCAACCCCGCCTGCTTCGTCCAGCGCGTCCAGGTCTTCGCCAACGGCCAGCGCTGCGACGACATCAACTACTACGGCCGCACCGTGGCCGTGCACGACCTGCTGAAGGGCCGAGAGCACAACCGCAACAAGGCCATGGAGGGCTTCGACGAAGTGAACGACCCGTGCATCGCCCGCGCGGACCAGGGCGGCTACGCGGACGTGCTGCTGCGCCCCACCATGGTGGGCATCCTGCGCTGCGGGAAGATGCTGCCGCCGCAGCTGAACCTGGTGATAGAAATTGAGTTTGCGGACGCCACCACTGCGCTGTGGTCCGAGAACGCCGGGGCGCACCCGGCGGGGGCCACGCTGAGCACCGACTTCGAGATCCAGAACGTCCGAGTTCTGGCCTCCCAGGTCGTCCTGGACTCTGCGCTGGTGGAGTCCTTCAACCGCGTGCTCCTCTCAGGAAGGTCCCTGGTGTTCAGCTACCCCACGGTGCACACGCAGCAGTCCAGCGTCCCGAACGGCGTGGCGGAGCACAACGTCACCGTGGCGCGCGCCTTCACGAAACTCATGGGAGCGTTCGTGACTTTTTGGGACAACGACGCTGGCTCCAAGATCCACTTGCTGGCCAACCCGGGGCAGGACGTGGCCCCCATCGGCGCGGCCAGGCAGGAGGACAGCCTCCTGGAGTCTCAGATGCAGCTGGGCAGCCTGCAGTACCCTCACAACCCCATGAAGGGAGCCTCGGAGCACTTCCACTTCCTCTCCGTCCTCGCGGGCACCTACGACGACACGGTGCGCAACATCGACATCGGCCGCGTGGGCTACCTGCGCCACAGCTTCATTGCCGGCTTTCCCACCAAGCGCGTGCCCAAGATGCCGCTGAGTGGTGTCAGCACCCGCTCGGGCGACCTTGCCCGGTTCACCTTCAAGGGCCTGGACGGCACGATGACGGACCTGTTCATCCACCTGGTGGCCTACCAGCTGGTGACGCTCTCCGGCACGGGCGTCTCTGTGCTGGACTAAAAAAAAGGCCCGGTGTCCCTCTGCATCATTTTTGATGCAGAGTGACACCGCTTTTGAAGTTGAGGGACACCGCCACAAAAATGACAAAAAAAGGCCCGGTGCCACTCTGCATCATTTTTGATGCAGAGTGGCACCGCTTTTGAAGTTGAGGGCACCGCCACAAAAAACAGCAAAAAAGCCCGCTGCCCTTCAACGCCGTTTTTGGCTACAGGTGGCAGCGCCCCAAAATACTCAAAAAAAGCCCGCTGTCCTTCAACGCCGTTTTTGGAGTTGAGGGACACCGCAAAAAAAACCCAGCAAAAACATGGAAAAAATGGACTTGTTCCAGGCCCCTTGGAGGAAGCCACCTAGTCCGGAATGCTCAGCCGCTCCGCAAGCTCCTCCGTGGCCGCGCGCGCAATCTCGTCGCACAGCGCAGCAGGAACGCTGTAGAGCAGCTCGCGTGATTGGCTGACCCTCTCGCGCTGCCCCTCCGTCAGTTGCGGCCCCCGCTGCTGCTTCCTGTACGGAGTTCCGTACTTGCAGTAGGTCACGTCCACCCAGAGCAGACGCTCCATGAACGGGCGGGTCTTCAGCAGCCCGGTGGCCGGGTTCTCTATGACCCACATCAAGGGGTCAAAGTGCGCAATAATCTCAAGGGCGCTGAGCACCAGCGCGTCGCCCTCCAGGAGCCGCCGCGGGCGCGTCGTCAGCGCGCGGCTGTATTCCGTGCAGACCGGGCTGGCCCAGACCATGTCGAAGTGCCCCGGCGGGAACGTAGTGTAGTCCCAGCTCCGGATGTCGCACAGGATGGTGGGCTCAAATTTCGACACGATGTCCAGGGAGACGACCTCCCAGCCCGCCGCCTCGAAGGCCCTGCCCACCGACTTGGTGCCGCAGAAAAGCTCCAGGAGTCTCGGCATTTTTAAAGAGCAAGATCACCGCCACTGCGACGATGAAAACTCGCGCGTTCATCGGACCGGACTTTTTTCCTACGGATAAAAAAAGGAGCCGAACTTCGCATGAAGCTTGCACTCGGGCTGGACGTTCAGACCAATGCCAAGGGGGGGAAATTCATGTCCATACAGGACGCCCATCAGGGCGCGCTGGTGCGATGTGCTTTGCGCGACCAACACCGACCTGGAGCTGTGGACGGAGGAGGTGGAGCAGGGCGTCATTGACAACATGATCATCTTCCAGAAGCCCTTTCCGGGGGCCGCCCGCACCGAGCTTGAGAGCCAGCTGCAGCGCGCCGTCAAGGTGAGCGCCAAGGGCAAGCACGTCAAGTAAGATTGACTTGGAGCGCTGCCTCTTCTGGGACCCGGCCGGCAACCGCGCGCCCCGCGGAGTTCGCGCGCCGCAGCCGCGCGCTTGTGGAGGCCCGGCACGTGTGTGGCTGATGGGCAGGCAGTGGGGCGTGCTCTTTGAGGTGCGCCACCTCATGCTGGAGCCCCTGGAGGCGCCGTGCTGCCCGCTAGGCCGCCTCCAGCAGCTTGGAGCTCGTGGCCCGTGAGGCGCCCACGTACAGGTGGCGCAGCGTGAGGTGGCAGGACTCCAGGTCCAGGCGGACGCGGTTGTGGAGGACAGCTGGCGTAGGTCACTGCGTGGCTCGGCCGGGTGGCCCGCAGCTGGTTCTTCAGCCACATGCCGTTGTCCAGCCTCCGTCCGGCTCCACTTCCGCGCCACAAAGACCCCCTTGCGTATCTTTCCGCCAGCCCGAATGAGGCGCAGCCCCGGCCAAACCCTCATGCTCGTGTCTCCAGCTCTAGGAGCTTTGAGGCCTCCGGCGCCAGGGCCCGGTTCGCCGCTGCGTTGACGGCCATGCGCTTGCTGTGGCTGATGACCAGCGTGGTGTCCGGCCACCCGGGCTTGGAGGGGTAGAGCTCCTTCAGCCTCGCCTTGGCCTGCTCCAGCGTGGGGCACGCCTCCTCGCCGACCCGCAGCCACTTCACGAAGTTGAAGATGCCGGGGTCGGAGCGCATGTTCTCCGTGAGCTCGTGCCTGTGCCCGCCGGCCAGGTCGCGGATCAGCTGGCTGTGCTCCAACGGCGCGCTGATGGGCCGCCCGGCCCAGGAGTCCAGCACGGCCGGCAGCTGCCGGAAGTCTCCCAGCAGCAGGAACTTCTCGTCGGCGTTCAGCCCCACGCAGGCCAGGTCCGCCCAGAGCGCCATGTCCAGCTGCGTGATCTCCTCCACCACCAGCCAGTCCAGCTTTTGCGCGCTGCCCCCGCGCACGTACCTGCGCACCCAGTGGTCGGCCGTCTGCGCCCCCAGGCCCAGGTTCTGCGCGGAGCAGTGCGTCTTGGACACCAGGTGCACCGCCTCGCCCTGCTCTCGCAGCCTCGCCACAATGGTCCGGGCCAGGTGCGTCTTTCCGGTGCCCGGCAGGCCCGTGAGCAGCAGGGAGTTGCCCGCCAGGCAGTGGTTCACGGGGTCGTCCACCCCGTTCCACCTCCGCTGTTTGGGGCGCTCCGCCTCCATGCGCGGCGCCCTGCCGCCCAGCAACGGCTTCGTCTCTTCCACGCGGTAGACCGGCGTGCCGTCCGGGTGGCGCAGCGCCTCCAGCGCCCGCAGCCGCTCCGTGAAGCGCTTCGGCAGCCGCTGCGTCAGCAGGCAGTCTTCACTTGCGCGAGGTAGCGCGGCGGCGCGTCCAGGATGCGCCGGGCCTTGGCCACCATGCAGTGCTCAAAGCCCAGGACCACGTCATGGATGGGGCGGTAGGCGCCGTTGCTCAGCAGCCTCCTGGCGTAGACAAAGTCCCACACCATGCCCCCCTCGTAGGCGAAGGCCTGAGAGAAGTCCGCGCCCGCGCCGTCCAGCTCCGCTGCGCCACCTGCTCCTCCGTGAGGTGCGCCGGGTGCCTCGTCATGGCGCCGCCCAGCTCGTTCACCGGCAGCCAGTCCCTGCGCTCGTAGCCCGCGCGTTCCTCCCGCTGCGCTGCCTGCCCCGCATGATCACCGGCACGTGGACCAGGTACTCGTAGTACTTGTCGCGGAAGAAGCCCTTGCCCAGCTTGGTCAGCCGGTGCTCTCCGCCCTGCAGGGAGCGCACGAGCTTCTTCTGCCCGTTGCGCAGCAGGATGTAGTCGTTGGGCCCCTCGCAGATGAGGGGCTGGTTGTAGTCGAAGTCCCTGCTGGGAGGCCGCAGGCCCAGGTGGGAGTAGTAGCGCTGGCCCGCCCGGGTCAGCTGCCCGTCCGCGCGCGAGAGCAGCGCGTAGGCCCCCGGTCCGCGCCGCAGGTTCAGCACGACGGCTCCATCCGCCCCCGTGCGAGCCCGGGCGCCGCCGTCCGCGGCCTCCGTGATCTGTTGTCGTTGTCTCGCCCAACTTGCCATTCTTTTTTTACGGGGCCAGTTTTTTTTGCTCGGCCGCGCGCATTATCTGTGCAGGTTACAGCCGGGCTCGTTTTGCACGATTTTTTACATGGCATGACATGATTTTGCATGGTTTGATTGTGCTTGGCATGTACCCCCCAAACCCCGAAGTTTTTTATCCTCGTGGCGAAGAAGCGCTGGGGGAGTCTCCAAGCAGGCGTGTAGGAAGGCTAGGAGTGCCGAGCAGGCGCAGTGCCGGGCAGGCGTACGCCGAACAGACGTTTTTTTCGCCCGCCCAGTCCACCGTTCCAGCCTCGCGATTTCCGTCTTCCTCCGAGAAAGCTCCTCGCCCGTGAGCTCGCGCCCGACACCGTAGTTGCGGCGCGTCCGACCGGTGGCCACTTCGGTTCGCAAATTCGTGAGTCTGCGCAAGAGAGGCGACATGTATTGTTTCGCCATGGCGAAATGAAGGTCGGCTTGCTCGCTTTCTGTCACAGCCTTTTAAAGTTTGAGCCTCAGAACGCGCGGCTGAGAACGTCGTTTTTTTGTATGACGGGGCAGCGCCAGTGCTCGGTCAGGAAAGGGGCTCTGCAAGAATGGGGGCGAGTCAGCTTCCGGGTTGGGTGAGTTGTCTTCTGGGAATTGAGGCGAGTCAGCTTCCGGGGGTGCGAAGGGGGATGGGGGCGAGTCAGCTGGAGTTGGGTGTTGTTGTTGTCTACTTTCTTTTCTTGGGGGGCGAGGGGCGAGTCAGCTTCCGGGGGGGCGAACAGGAATGGGGGTGAGTCAGCTTTGGAGCTGGGTGTGAAACTGTTGTTGTTGTTGTCTACTTTCTTTTTTCGGGGGCGGGGGGCGAGTCAGCTTCTTCCGTTTGGCTTGCCCAACCACATGTCAGGAAAGGATTTTGTCAGGAAGGGATTTTGTCAGGAAGGGTTTTTGTCAGGAAGCGGGCTCTGCCAGGAAGGAATTTTGTCAGGAAGCGGGCTCTGCCAGGAAGGAATTTTGTCAGGAAGGGTTTTTGTCAGGAAGCGGGCTCTGCCAGGAAGGAATTTTGTCAGGAAGCGGGCTCTGCCAGGAAGGAATTTTGTCAGGAAGGGTTTTTGTCAGGAAGCGGGCTCTGCCAGGAAGGAGCTCTGCCAGGAAGGAATTTTGTCAGGAAGGGTTTTTGTCAGGAAGCGGGCTCTGCCAGGAAGGAATTTTGTCAGGAAGCGGGCTCTGCCAGGAAGGAATTTTGTCAGGAAGGGTTTTTGTCAGGAAGTGGCTCTGCCAGGAAGGAATTCTGCCAGGAAGGAATTTTGTCAGGAAGGGTTTTTGTCAGGAAGCGGGCTCTGCCAGGAAGGAATTTTGTCAGGAAGGAATTCTGTCAGGAAGGAATTCTGCCAGGAAGGGTTTTTGTCAGGAAGCGGGCTCTGCCAGGAAGGATTGTTGTCAGGAAGCGGGCTCTGCCAGGAAGGAATTTTGTCAGGAAGCGGGCTCTGCCAGGAAGGAATTTTGTCAGGGTTTTTGTCAGGAAGCGGGCTCTGCCAGGAAGGAATTTTGTCAGGAAGGATTATTGTCAGGAAGCGGGCTCTGCCAGGAAGGGTTTTTGTCAGGAAGCGGGCTCTGCCAGGAAGGATTGTTGTCAGGAAGCGGGCTCTGCCAGGCAGGAATTCTGCCAGGAAAGGTTTTTGTCAGGAAGCGGGCTCTGCCAGGAAGGATTGTTGTCAGGAAGCGGGCTCTGCCAGGAAGGAATTTTGTCGAAGGAATTTTGTCAGGAAGCGGGCTCTGCCAGGAAGGAATTCTGCCAGGAAGGGTTTTTGTCAGGAAGCGGGCTCTGCCAGGAAGGATGAATTTTGTCAGGAAGGATTTTTGTCAGGAAGCGGGCTCTGCCAGGAAGGAATTTTGTCAGGAAGCGGGCTCTGCCAGGAAGGAATGCGGGCTCTGCCAGGAAGGTGTTGTCAGGGGCTCTGCCAGAAAAAAACTCTGCGAAGTGTGCTCTGCCAGGAAGGGGGAGTCAGCTTTGGAGTTGGGTGTTGTTGTTGTCTGCTTTCTTTTTTTGGGGGCGGGGGGCCAGTCAGCTTCCGGGCTGTGAAGGGGGAATGATGTGAGTCAGCTTTGGAGTTGTGTGTCGTCGCCGTCTTCTGCGGGGAATGGAGGCGAGTCAGCTTCCGGGGTGGGTGTTGTTGTTGTCTTCTTCTGCGGGGAATGGAGGCGAGTCAGCTTCCAGGGGGGCGAAGGGGGAAGGGGGGCGAGTCAGCTTTGGAGTTGGGTGTTGTTGTCGTCTGTTTTCTTTTTTGGGGGCGCGGGGGGCCAGTCAGCTTCCGGGCTGTGAAGGGGGAATGATGTGAGTCAGCTTTGGAGTTGTGTTGTCTTCTTCTGCGGGGAATGGAGGCGAGTCAGCTTCCAGGGGGGCGAAGGGGGAATGATGTGAGTCAGCTTTGGAGTTGGGTGTTGTTGTCGTCTGTTTTCTTTTTTTGGGGGGGCGGGGGGCCAGTCAGCTTCCGGGCTGTGAAGGGGGAATGATGTGAGTCAGCTTTGGAGTTGTGTTGTCTTCTTCTGCGGGGAATGGAGGCGAGTCAGCTTCCGGGGGGGCGAAGGGGGCGCGGGGGGCCAGTCAGCTTTGGAGTTGGGTGTTGTTGTCGTCTGTTTTCTTTTTTTTGGGGGGCGGGGGGCCAGTCAGCTTCCGGGCTGTGAAGGGGGAATGATGTGAGTCAGCTTTGGAGTTGTGTTGTCTTCTTCTGCGGGGAATGGAGGCGAGTCAGCTTCCAGGGGGGCGAAGGGGGAATGATGTGAGTCAGCTTTGGAGTTGGGTGTTGTTGTCGTCTGTTTTCTTTTTTTGGGGGGGCGGGGGGCCAGTCAGCTTTGGGGGTGGGTGTTGTTGTCGTCTGTTTGTTTTTTTTGGGCGCGGGGGGCCAGTTAGCTTCCGGGCTGTGAAGGGGGGATGATGTGAGTCAGCTTTGGAGTTGTGTTGTCTTCTTCTGCGGGGAATGGAGGCGAGTCAGCTTCCGGCGGGGCGAAGGGGGAAGGGGGGCGAGTCAGCTTTGGAGTTGGATGTTGTTGTCGTCTGTTTTTTTTGGGGGGGCGGGGGGCCAGTCAGCTTCCGGGCTTTGAAGGGGGAAGGGGGGCGAGTCAGCTTTGGAGTTGGGTGTTGTTGTCGTCTGTTTTTTTTGGGGGGGGCGGGGGGCCAGTCAGCTTCCGGGCTGTGAAGGGGGAAGGGGGGCGAGTCAGCTTTGGAGTTGGGTGTTGTTGTCGTCTGTTTTTTTTTGGGGGGGCGGGGGGCCAGTCAGCTTCCGGGCTGTGAAGGGGGAAGGGGGACGAGTCAGCTTTGGAGTTGTGTGTGTTGTCTTCTGCTTCTGGGGGGGCGAAGGGGGAATGGTGTGAGTCAGCTTTGGAGTTGGGTGTTGTTGTCGTCTGTTTTCATTTTTTGGGGGGGCGGGGGGCCAGTCAGCTTCCGGGCTGTGAAGGGGGAAGGGGGGCGAGTCAGCTGTTGCTCTTGTTGTCTCCTTTTTTTTTTTTTGGGGGGGGGGGCGGGGGCGAGTCAGCTTCTTCCGTTTGGCTTGCCCAACGTTTGACACGTGTCAGGAAGTGTGGTTTGTCAGGAAGGGATTCTGTCAGGAAGGGATTTTGTCAGGCAGAAATTTTGTCAGGCAGGAATTTTGTCAGGAAGGGATTTTGTCAGGGAGGAATTTTGTCAGGAAGGGATTTTGTCAGGAAAGGATTTTGTCAGGAAGGGATTTTGTCAGGAAGGGATTTTGTCAGGAAGGAATTTTGTCAGGAAGGGATTTTGTCAGGCAGGGATTTTGTCAGGCAGGAATTTTGTCAGGCAGGAATTTTGTCAGGCAGGGATTTTGTCAGGAAGCGGGCTCTGCCAGGAAGCGGGCTCTGCCAGAAAGCGGGCTCTGCCAGGAAGCGGGCTCTGGAAGCGGGCTCTGCCAGGAAGCGGGCTCTGCCAGGAAGGAGAGTCAGCTTTGGAGTTGTGTGTTGTCTACTTTCTTTTTTTGGGGGCGGGGTTCCGGGGGTGCGAAGGGGGAAGGGGGGCGAGTCAGCTTTGGAGTTGGGTGTTGTTGTCTACTTTCTTTTTTTGGGGGGGCGGGGGGCGAGTCAGCTTCCGGGTGTGTGTGTTGTCTGCTGCGGGGAATGGAGGCGAGTCAGCTTCCGGGTTGTGTGATGTCGTCTTCTGCGGGGGATGGAGGCGAGTCAGCTTTGGAGTTGTTTGTGATGTTGTCTTCTTTTGGGGGGAACGGTGTGAAAAATTGGAAGCTGACTGACGCCACTTGACGACAATGTCAAGTGTACCTTGAATCCCTGAGAAATCTACCATGTGTAACTTTTGTACGTCGTAAAAGTAGAAAGCATCATCATTGCCATAATGTCTAATGTTTTCTTTAAACCCACAAACTACAAACTTTCCCTGGTTGATCCTGCCAGTAGTCATATATGCTTGTCTCAAAGACGGTCATCAACACTTGGCCACAACCAGTGTGGACACGAGGGTCGACTTGGCATGTGTACAATTTCTTTTGCCGCCTGCAGCCACTCTTTGCGCCGTCGTTGCCTCGCTTCCCCTCGCGCCGACGATGTCTGCCCCTGCGGGCGCTTTGACTGCGCACGAGCGCGTGCTCGCCGCCGTGAGCGCGGCTGACGCACTGCCGAGAGGCACCACCTTTGAGAAGGTGAAGGGGGCCAGGGATCGGCTCCGGGGGCAACTCTCCTCCGTGCAGCGCATGGACGGAGACGAGCTGGTGAAAAGCGCAACGGCCTGCGCGCACCGGCTCAACCAACGCCTGAGCCGGATGAGGAAGCTCGGCATGGATGCCACGACTGAGCCCGCTCCTGCCGATGCGCCTGAGCCCGCTCCTGCCGAGGCGCCCATCAAAAGTGAGCCCGCTCCTGCAGCGCCCGAGCCCACTCCTGCGCCCGCTGAGCCCGCTCCTGCCGAGGCGCCTGAGCCCGCTCCTGCGCCTGAGCCCGCTCCTGCTCCTGCCGAGGCGCCCACTCCTGCCATGAGCAGTGCTCTTCGCGCCATCCAGAGTCTCTGGTGCACGCTGGCCACAGAGAGAACGGGCAATATCAAGATGTACAGATTATTTCGGCGCTTGGGCAGCACCATAAGCAGTGCTGACCTACATGTTGAGGATCTCCGGGTCATCCGGCGGGAACTGCCAAGTTAAACAATTTTTCGGCCCTTGCCTTCTCCGCGTCTCGGTGAGCACAGGCATATTTTGCCTCACTAATCTGTTCGCCGAAGTGCAAGCGAGGATGTTGCCCGCGGCAAGAAGCGCAAGGCGGACCGTAGCTTTTCAGGCGAACATGTGGCACAGAGAAAAAAGATCGTGATTGCGTCGTTTGGCAACGAGTGCCCCAAACCCTAAAGGGACATTTGTGCGGTTTTGCGCAACAAAATGCTATTCCTCCAGGGTGGATGTGTATGTCCACCCTGTAAGAATAGCTCGTTTTGCACGGTTTTGTAAAAGCTATTAGTCCAGGCCCTACATAGACCCTGGACTAATAGCTTTTGCACGGTTTTTTCACGGTTTGCCCATGCCAGCCCCCGCTCATTTGATTGGTTCGCCCAACCCGTTGGTTTCCCGAGCGCCCCAAACCCTAACCCAAAAAAAGGAGATGAGCAGGCCCCGGGAATTCCAACGGGCCCACGCAATGTCTCGAAACCCTTTTTTCTCCCAGTTTTTTCGCTCGATCAGGATCAGGCAATTCCAACTTGAGTGTGATCAAAGTTTTTTTTTGCGCCAAAGGGGCTTGCTTCAAGCTTCCCCGGAAACGAGTAGGCCTGAAGAGTGCCTCAAAAAACGGGCCCGCTCAATGTCTCAAAACCTTTTTTTTCTCCCAGTTTTTTTTCGCTCATCAAACAGTTTTTTTGCGCCAAAGTCCGACCAAGGTTCTCTGGACGCAGGGAGGCCGGGTCGTGCCTAAAAAAAATCATTTTCAAAGGAGGCTAGTCGAGGGTCCTGGGCCTCGGAGGCGCCAGGAAGTCGTCCAGCTGCCTCACAGCCGCCGGCCTGCCCCGTCTCGTCAGCCGGCCCGCCGCGTTGCCGCTGCCCTGCGGCGCCGGCAGCGCCAGCTTCAGCAGGGTCTCCCGGCCCTCCGTGCTGCGGACGGTCATGGAGTCCACGGCCCCCAGCTGCTGCGCGTCGCCGGACTGAGGGTTGAAGCTCCTCGCCACGTTCGTCGGCGCTAAGGCGCCCGCGTCCTCCACCGACTCGCAAGTCGGTACAGCTTTCGCGGGTCCCTCACGTTGAAGTCGGCCAGGTCCCTCAGCGCCTCCATTTTAAAAAGCAGCATTGTTGCCCCAAAAAGGAGCTGATCAAGGTTGAACACCGTTTTTTTTCCTACTTGTTGCCCCAAAAAGGAGCTTGAGCAAGGTTCCTCCAAACTCGAGGTGCCTCAGGCAACGACCCGGTTCGTGCGGAGGTCCTGCTGCGTCTTGGCCGTCGCCTTGCACGGCCTTGCTGATCTGTTTGTTCCACATGACTTCTTGGCATTGGCCACTGAGCAGCTCACCGGGACCAGGCCGGAGGCTGCGCGCCCCGCCCTCCTTGGTCTTGAGTACCTCGCACATGCAGGGACGCGCTTGCCTCCCACTGCGGCCTTCGTTCGCAGTGCCAACGGCCTTTCCAGCCGAGGGGAACCAGGGCTCAATCTTGTCCTGCCGAGCAGCCTGCGTGTCTCGCCCACTGCCTATTTTATGAGTGTTGCTGTATGGTACCCTCACCTGTTGCGCATGGATGAGGCAGGCCGTTTGGTTGTGGGGTGCATGGTTGGCCAGGCAGCCGAGGTTGTGGCCACTCGCACTGGTTGTGTGGGGGGGAGGCCGTGCGCGGTGTCAGGCCTTCGGGCTGTGGAGTGGCATCCCCGGCTTCTGTATGCCCGTGGCAAAGAGGTCGCCCTCGGCCTTGCGCCGGAATCGCTTTATGCTATTGACCTACTTGTTGACACCCTGCGCTGCACAACCTGGGACAACCTGGATGGCATCCTTGCAACGGGCATCCTCCCGGGTAACCTTGTGGGAGGGGCTCGCACGCATATCCACCTCACCACTTTCTGCATGGGCACTCGTGGCTTTGCAGAGGCGCGAGGCAAACGTGACGTCGCTGTGGCCGTAGACCTCATCAAATGTCTGTGGCGGGGAAACTCTCCTCACTAGTGGGGCCTCTTTCTCTAGTCCCGCTGGCCTCCAAGTGGTAGGCATTCACCCGGCATGCATCTCGGCAGTGTATGATGCGGCTACGACCAAAGACATCACTGATGAGGCCACGCGTGGGCAGCCGCTGTGGAGCAACACGCCTGTTCATGTCTCCGCATCTGACACCGAGCCCACGTCAGTTGCCTGCACTCCGCTGCTGAATTGCAGGAAGCGTTGGTGTTTCTGACCAGCCAGGTCGAGGCTTCCCAGGCAATGTCCGATGTCCTGGGTGGCCCTACCGCGGCCAGCGCCCCTGACCCTGCTGCTAGCCAGGCACGACCCTCACCCTGGTGGTACCCCCCGGGATGAGGAGTCGCTGCCGGTTGCCATGGAAGTTGATCAGGGCGAAGGCGCATCCCAGTGCATCGCCCCCCGGATGAGGTTGCTGAGGCGTTGACTGGGATTCAGCTCGCACGGCGTGCCCAGCAGGAAACGGCACCAGACACGCTGGCCTCTGATGAGGAGATTGCGCCACAACTTGCTGAGGTGGACAGGATAAGCGTGACCAGTTCTGAGTACCGTGACTGCCTGCCAGATACGGCGGAAGAGGCCCGCCGGCAAGGGTATGCCATTTGAGTTTGTCCCAGGGCCTGGGGATTGTAGGCTACCGGGGACAGCAGGACGATGCAGAGGTTGAGGACGACCTCGACCCGGCGACCCTTGGTGCCTTGGATGAGCTCGCCTGGGATCTTGCCCGGATCCCGGATCGGGCACAGGCTAGAGAGGTCCTCACCCTGCCTCGACTCGGCCTCTTTGCCCAGCTTCCCACTAGCTACCCTTGGGGCGACGTTATGTTCAACACCAGCCCGGCTACTGAGGCCGGATTGCATTCAGTGCGGAATACTCTTGCCCTGCGGCGCATGGCTGCCGACGCGCCTCCGCTCGGTGTGGATGAAAAGCTCCGCTTCCTTCGAGCATGGCTGACAAGCCTAGCCACGTGCTTTGCCCGTGTGTTCGAGCCTCTGGCCAGTGGAGACGCTCCGCCTCGTCTGCGACAGCTGATGCTGGACCGATTGGCTCAGCCTCAATTCTGGGTGGCCGCACTCACCATCGCCACGCGGCAGCATGCCCAGCTCCTGCGCCTCTCGGCCAATACGGTCTACGGCAGGGCCGGTCCGGGTGACTGGCCCTTGCACCGCCTCAAAGTGCATATCCCGGTTCCTGCCCTGGCCTACCTTTGCGCCAATGCTCCGACATCCGCGCAAGGCGGCGGGATCGCGCTAAAAGGTGATGTGCAAACTGTGCGTGGGATGCGCTTTGTCAACGCAGGCGGCCTTCGGCCTGTGTACGAGCCTCCCTGTTTCACGGAGGTCGAGCCCTACCGTCTCCAGCTCCTCCAGCGGCGCTGGGTCTATACGCACTGATCTTTGGCTTCCCCTTCCGGCCGAAGGGCAGGCCTTCGCTGACTTCGCAAGGGAGTCCAGTGTGTCATCCCAGCGTTGGATGTCAGCTGTGCTCGCCACTCCCCCGGTACTGGATAGGGAAGCTGCTGATGTCATCCTACCTTCTGTTGACAGTTTCCATGTGGCGCCTGCTGGTATCACGTTGCAGGAGCTCGTTGGGCGCAGTGCGAATGGACGCGCCCAGACAGCGGCTCTTTTTCGTGACCCCACTCTCCCGGCCTTTAATGCTGTCACCAATGTTGTCCGTTCTCTCCTGTCCCCAAACCCGGCACCCGCTGGGGTGGGTGGGCGCAGGTGAGGGTGAAGGGTAGGGCATTCAGAAATTTCTCTCGCCCTGCATTGTGCGCTACTGTCCATGTAGTATCGGGCCCTGCCTGATCTCATGGGCCACATTTGCGTTGCACTCGCTTGGCCATCACCTAAATGTAAACATTTTTCGCTTGACACTCCCACCCCCGCTGCCCTTTGGCTCAGGCCGTGATCATACATACTGGGACACCCTCGCCTCCGGTGACCAAGTGTGAGCCCCGCTCACCTTGGTTAAACCTTGACGTTTTGGGCTCGCTGTTTAAGTTATACCCAGTCTGCCTTCCCGGTGTGCGCATCACACATCCGCCTGTGCCTAGGGATTGTACGGACACCGGCACCCTTCCCTGTGCGATTATACAAACCAGGACACCTCGACAAATCAAAATTTCACCAAGTGTGAGGTCCGCTCGCCTTGGTTTAATTTTGATTTCTCATTTGTTCTTTTGTAAGGCCTAGTGCGGAACATTTCCTCTCCTGGGAGGTGGTTCAGCAGCTTCTTTTTTGTGACCAGTGCCTGCGCTTTTGGTCCTCGCTGGGAAGGAATCTCGCCAGTGACCTGTGTGCTCTTAAGTTAAAGTGAAATATGGAAGCTCTGCAGCTTCGCCCATCCTCCACACGCAGAAGCACTGATGCTCTCCGTGGCCAGGCAACCGTGCTCATCCAACACAGGATCCGCAGACCCAACATTGGAGGGCCACTTGATCATGTTTTGCACCACAGCCAATTGCAAGTGGATCAGTCCATTCGCTCGGAGGTCTTGAGCCATCAAGGACCCTTGTGGGGGGATGATGAACTTTGGTTCCACTTGTCTCAAATTAAATTGCTGAGGCACAGACTGTGGAAGCCATCATACCCATGGACCCACTTGTTTCGAGCTCTTTAACCCAACATGGAGGGGTGTCGACTTGTCGATCCTGGTTGTATGATCAGGTCAATCTTGACAGGGACTGCTCCATCATCACTGTCGTGAGAATCCGACTTGCTGACCACTACCATTGGGTCCCTGTTGTGTGGGACCTACAAGGTGGTTACCTAAATGCATCCTCTTGTGACCAGTCACCGGACACCGCGCAACATATCCATGCGGTTACAGATGTTCTGACTACTGCTACCGGACTCCAGCCAGGGTACAGAGAGCACCGCGCTAGACTGGTGCCGGAACCTGCGCTTTCGGGAGCTTGTGGTGCTACAGCGATTGCTTGGTTAATAGGCCCGACTGACGGACATCGTGTTATGGGACACGATTCTTTCAGAAGCAATTCGCTCTTAGCCTTCATTCAAATCCTGCTGTACGCCAATTGCATTACCTCGCAGGCGGCCAGTAAAATCCAGACATTTCAGTGATCCAATTGCTGAAGACGACCAGTCCGATGCAAATGACTGAGATCTTGCAGACTCGGCCCTTGACACAGTGGGCATGATACTGACTTGGGCTCGATGTCGGCCGTGTGGAGTCACCCATGGTTGGCAGCTCTCCCATGCCTTTGCTCAGAGTTCCGTGTAGTATCGGCCCCGCCGGTCTTACGGTTCTCTTTGCATAAGTTTCTCTAATGCCGTTGAGGGCCATTTCCACTCCATTGGCTAGGAGCATCATTGCTGTGCTGCTCTGTGAATGTTGGGGGGAAGGGCCGTGTTGTATCGTGCCTCGCTCGTTCTCACGGTCCCTTCCTGCCGCTTTGTCAACCCCACACCCTAACCGCACTGTCCCTTTGTGACCCAGGAAAAGGATCTCTTGCTCCGGAGGTTCCTTTACACATGTGCAACCTGGGCATTGGCGGCGGGGCAGCCGCCTCCTGCCCATTGCCTTGCACTCCAAACCGTAGTGATTTGCAGCTCGCCAATGTCTTTGCGATAGGACCCGGACCGTGTCAGGCCCCTCCAAGGCCTGGGCTCTTAGGGCATCATGCATTTGCGAGACCACCAGATGGCCGGACAGTCTCCAGTTGTAGCGGGACAGCCTGCTTTTACTTCAAAGCAGCAACCTCCGGGCGGGCCTTTGTGCCGGACATTTTGGTTACTGGGGCGGCAGATCTGTGAGTCCTGTGTTCCGATCTGCCTTGCGGTCCCTCTCCTGCCAATTGTCTTGCACCCCAAACCCTAACCATTTGGTCTTGCCAGTTGTTGAGCTATGGGAGCTTGGACAATGTGCTTGGCAGGCCGGCTATGTTGCTCTTCACTCGGGCTCATGGTCCGGTAACTGCTGTCCTGCTGTCCTTTGTGTGCCCTGCTCATTCTCGGCAGTGGCCTACTGCCCGCAGAGGCTCTGTCTGGCCGTTGGGCACATCATCAGGGAATGGCCACCAGTCCTCCCTAGCTGATGCCCCAGCACACAGACACCCCACCGGCCGGCTACACTGCTCCCTGCGGTCAGCCCGTGGTCCACACCCCTTTTGCCGTGTGGCCCTTGCAGTTGGCCCGCTTGTGGTGCTGACCGATGTGTGAGCACTCCTGTGTCGCTGCTGGGCTAACCCGCTGGCTCGCAAAGCCGCGCAGTTACCCTTGGTGATGCCTGTGAGCCGGCTAATTCATGCACGCTTTTTGCCTGTCGCCTCGGTGGCATTTTTGCCTTAATTCATGCACTTCCCATGTTTGTGTGTGCGGCCTTCTGCGTTACCCAATGCATATGCTCCTCTGCATGGCCATGTACGGGGGTTAACGATGCGCAAATGTGCCCCCGGCAGAGTGTAGCGGGCTCCGCGAGTGGATTATGTGGTCTGTGCCCCGCTCAGCCACATGGGTTTCTCCGCGCGCAGCCGGTGCATATGGTGCCACCTTCCGCGTGTAAGTTATTTTTACATGACCTTGCGGTGCTGGCAAAACCCTTTCTCTGTTCTCGGTTTGTTCGTTCGCTGTCCTCTTTGGCTGCTCGTTGTCTGGTTTCTTCGTTGTTGGTTGTGTGGTTTTTGCCGGTATCTTTCAGTGATGTCTCACCTTGCGTTTCACACCTCGTCTCTCTGTACCATTTACTTGGTTTTCACGACCGATGGCAATTGCCTCAAAGCGTGCGGGTGACAAAAAAAACCGAGAAGTCTGAGGTGTTGGTCACGGTGAGCGTGTTGGAGGCGAAGAGCTGCGGCGCGGAGACCGTGCCCGAGCTCGTCACGTCGCCGCACACCACGCTGCCCGTCGACACTCCGCCGCTCGTGGCCGTGAAGGTGCAGTCCAGGCTCTCACAGTCCAGCGGGCCCGCGGAGGCCGCACCGGTGATGGTCAGCGTGGTGCCCGTGAGCGCACCGGTGGCTGCGAAGCTCGCGGCGGTTGCTGCGCCCGAGCGTGGTGAAGTTCCCGGCGTTGGCCGTGTTGTTGATGGTGAGTGTGCTGCCCGTGATTCCGGTGGCGGAGCTCAGCAGGCCCACGCTGGCCGCGCCGGTGATGCTCAGCGAGCTGCCTGACACGGCCCCTGTGGACGACAGCGTGGCTCCGGCGACGGCGCCGGTGGCTGTGAGCGCTGCGCAGGAAATGGCGCCCGAGGCGTCCACGCCCGTCGTGAACACGTCCGTGCAGTTCACGTCGTTGCACAGCAGCTGGTCGCAGCCCACGTTGCCCTGCGCGGTGAGCCGTCCAGCGTGGCCGAGCCCGTGAGGGCCCGAAGGCTCCGAAGTGCAGCTTCGCGATTCCGCCCGGCGGCGCCGAGAAGTCCAGGCGCGCCGTGCAGACTCCCTGCGAGGGCGTGCCGAGGAAGGTGCCGGTGACGCCCACGTAGTCGTTGTCGGCCGCGCTGACGTACATCACCAAGTTGGAGGCCGTGCCCAGCCGGTACCGGCAGCCGAAGGAGTAGCGTCTCCCCGGCGTCAGCGTGTAGGTGCGCACAATGTTCCAGGCGCAGGGTCATGGCGTAGCCCTTTCAGCTGGAAGCCTCCCACAGTGAAGCTGGCCGAGGCCACGGAGCTCTGGCTGTTGGAGCGCACCAAAAAATTTCCTAATGTGGTGAGCGTGGGCTCCAGCAGCACCTCTCCCAGGGTGGCCAGCGTGACGTCGTCGGCCCCTCCGTCGAGGAACTCGTGCTTCAGCAACAGGGCCGAGGCCGCCGTGTCCTCCTCCTCCGTGTTGCCGGCCTCCAGGGTTGCGTCCAGGATCTGGAGGCCGTAGACGTCCACCGTTCCTGCCGTCTGGTTGGGCAGGCCCGGCGCCTGGAAGTGCGCCCCGAAGTGCAGCTTCGCCACTCCGTTTGGCGGCACGGTGAAGTACATCTTGGCCGTGCTCCAGGCGCCCTCGTCTCCCGCGAAGCTGCCGTACAATGGGTCGTAGACGTTGTCGGCCTCGGACATGTACACCACGAAGTTGGAGGCCGTGCCGAGCCGGTAGCGGCAGGCGAAGAGGAGCTCTCGGCCCGGGGTCAAGTTGTAGGTGCGCGCAATGTTCCACGGGTTCGCCGCCAGGGTCAGGGTGTAGCCGTCCACGCTCACTCCCGCGGTGTGCGTGGCCAGGACCACGCTGCAGCCGCTGCTGGGGCGAACCGTCCAGTTTGACAGCGAGACGTCCGTGGGGCCCAGGATCTGCTCTCCTATGGCGGCCACCACCTCGTCGGCCCCTCCGTCGTCCGGAAAGCGCACTGCTATCTGCAGCGCAGAGGCTGCCTCCGTGACTCCGAGCTTGCCGGCGAGGAGGCCGTCTACTTGTGCGATGGTGTAGTAGCTGAGCAGCGCGGCTGCGATGCTCGAGGCCGTTGCCGTGTCCTGGTCTGCGGCTGAGCGGTACGCCGCCACCAGCGCCGAGGTGATTTGGTTGGTTTGAACATTACAAGGAGCCAAGTTACATAGAGCCAAGTTACATAGAGCCAAGTTACATAGAGCCAAGTTACATAGAGCCAAGTTACATAGAGCCAAGTTACATAGAGCCAAGTTACATAGAGCCAAGTTTACATAGAGCCAAGTTACATAGAGCCAAGTTACATAGAGCCAAGTTACATAGAGCCAAGTTACATAGCCAAGTTACATAGAGCCAAGTTACATAGAGCCAAGTTACATAGAGCCAAGTTACATAGAGCCAAGTTACATAGAGCCAAGTTACATAGAGCCAAGTTACATAGAGCCAAGTTACATAGAGCCAAGTTACATAGAGCCAAGTTACATAGAGCCAAGAGCCAAGTTACATAGAGCCAAGTTACATAGAGCCAAGTTACATAGAGCCAAGTTACATAGAGCCAAGTTACATAGAGCCAAGTTACATAGAGCCAAGTTACATAGAGCCAAGTTACATAGAGCCAAGTTACATAGAGCCAAGTTACATAGAGCCAAGTTACATAGAGCCAAGTTACATAGAGCCAAGTTACATAGAGCCAAGTTACATAGAGCCAAGTTACATAGAGCCAAGTTACATAGAGCCAAGTTACATAGAGCCAAGGTTAGGTAGAGCTTAGAGCTTCGGCGTTAGCAGCTATGTAAGTTAGTTTAAGTTTCTAAGGCGCCGGGGCGGGGTTTGATCGTCGCTCGGGATTGCGACCCTCTGCGGAGATTCGCGTGGTCGAGGTTCAAAAACTGGGGACTTTTTACGATTTCTGCGGCGGGCGCGCGACCCTCTGCGGAGATTCGCGTGGTCGAGCTTCAAAAACTCAGGACTTTTTGCGGAGATTCGCGTGGTCGAGGTTCAAAAACTGAGGACTTTTTACGATTTCTGCTGGCCGCGCGCGACCCTCTGCGGAGATTCGCGTGGTCGAGGTTCAAAAACTGAGGACGATTTCTGCGGTCCACTTTCCCGAGAAGCTGTTGCGCAGCAGGGTGTATGAGCAGGCAGCCCGTCGCCCGGCACGGCCTCTCTCAGCGCCCGGCAGGCGCAGCAAGGAGCGCGCAGGTTTGCGACGGGCTCGAAGGCGTTGACGCCGCGCACCTCCAGGCCCGGGCGCCGGGCGGCAGGTAGTGCTCCAGCTTTCCGGAACCGAAGAAGGGCGAATGCAGTACAGTGACGTCGCCCAGCAGCCGGGCCAGCCACGCCTTGCTTCCCATGTATTTCAGACGCATGCCGGCCTTTAGTTTTATCATGAACTCTGTACTTGCCTTTCCTGTTTCCTACCAACAGTTGAGGCTCTTAGTAGGCGACTACTGATTCTTCATAGGTGTGAACGAACGAATCACAAAAAGATAAATTAACTCTTTGTGTTTCATCTGACCCACAGTTCTGTAGGGAATCCAATCCTGTGTGGTTGTTCCAGGTGGCGCATGCGGGAATGTCAGTATGTGCACTTTGGTTTGTGTGGCTTCTGTCCGCATCAGCAGCTTCACCGTAACCTGTGTCACAGCTCCTGGACAAAGGCTCCTCTGTGGCCGGCGCTGCTTTGTCAGTCTGATCGTGCTGCGCACTTCTTTCTACAACACGTTGAGCCAACGCCTCTGACTTGTTTTTCTGGACATTTGCAACCGCAATGGGTTTTATGAAATCTTCCCACTGCTCACAAAGCCAGTGTGGATCGAAGTCGCCAGCCATCGAAGGCCGACCTTATGGTTCGCTTGGAAATGCCGAACGCGAAATCGTTTGAGGGGTGGAGTTCCACCCAGCACTTGGTGGGCATTGTCCACAAATGGCAGCATTATAATCCTGTATCAGGTTGGAAGGCCTGGGTTTACAGGCTTCATTCTGCAAGGAGTGTATTGGATCATGCGGGGCCTTTTGGCTCAAGTATGATCAAAACTGGCTAATTTTAACTTCTGGTTTTTTGCGTGTTCGGCAAGGGTTACTTGTCAAATGTTGGCAGCTACACGGATCGTCCTATCTTGTCCACAGGCGCCTACCTCGACTTTAAGCGCCGTGTGGGCAATTTGCTGCACCGGCTGCTCTGGCTTTCGGCCGTGGAAGTGTTGCATGCCCCCTTCGTGCAAACGCCCCTGCCCGTGGCTGATAGTGGGGAGATACCCCACCTACAATTTGCACCCTGCATTGATGCCCCTTGTGTTCCCGTTCATTGGCACCTGGTGTCGGCGTGCAGTCTTGGTTCAAGGAGGCGCGTCTGCCGCGGAGGCCTGGGCCGGGTGTGCTCCGCGTACTACGTTTGTACTTAAAAGTTGCGATTCTCCAGCCGGAGCTGCGGGGGTGTGCTCCGCGTATTACGTTTGTACTTAAAAATTGCGATTTTCCACTTGGAGGTGCAGGAGCATGCTTCGCGTAATACGTTTGTACTTAAAAGTTGCGATTTTCAAGCCGGCGCGAATCTCCGCAGAGGGTCGCGCGCGCATTCTAAAAATCGTGAAAAGTCCGCAGTTTTTGAACCTCGGCCACGCGAATCTCCGCAGAGGGTCGCGCGCGCATGAAATCGTAAAAAGTCCCCAGTTTTTGAACCTCGACCACGCGAATCTCCGCAGAGGGTCGGCGACGATCAAACTCCCGCCCCTGGCGCCTTAGAAACCTAAACTAACTTACATAGCTGCTACCGCCGAAGTAAGCTCTACCTAACCTTGGCTGTACCTAACCTTGGCTCTATGTAACTTGGCTCTATGCAACTTGGCTCTATGTAACTTGGCTCTATGTAACTTGGCTCTATGTAACTTGGCTCTATGTAACTTGGCTCTATGTAACTTGGCTCTATGTAACTTGGCTCTATGTAACTTGGCTCTATGTAACTTGGCTCTATGTAACTTGGCTCTATGTAACTTGGCTCTATGTAACTTGGCTCTATGTAACTTGGCTCTATGTAACTTGGCTCTATGTAACTTGGCTATGTAACTTGGCTCTATGTAACTTGGCTCTATGTAACTTGGCTCTATGTAACTTGGCTCTATGTAACTTGGCTCTATGTAACTTGGCTCTATGTAACTTGGCTCTATGTAACTTGGCTCTATGTAACTTGGCTCTATGTAACTTGGCTCTATGTAACTTGGCTCTATGGCTCTATGTAACTTGGCTCTATGTAACTTGGCTCTATGTAACTTGGCTCTATGTAACTTGGCTCTATGTAACTTGGCTCTATGTAACTTGGCTCTATGTAACTTGGCTCTATGTAACTTGGCTCTATGTAACTTGGTAACTTGGCTCTATGTAACTTGGCTCTATGTAACTTGTAACTTGGCTCTATGTAACTTGGCTCTATGTAACTTGGCTCTATGTAACTTGGCTCTATGTAACTTGGCTCTATGTAACTTGGCTCTATGTAACTTGGCTCTATGTAACTTGGCTCTATGTAACTTGGCTGTATGTAACTTGTCCAAGGGCTCCGCACGGAAGAGCCCTTCGCGATGCTTTCGGGAAAGCTGATAAATGCTTAAAACACCACGGCCGTCTACGCCGTGCACCAACTACAGTAGCAACATCGTACTGCCTGGGAGTAAAGAAAAGCTTGAGCAAAAACCAACAACTGATCCTTTTCTCGACCCGTTGACTATGGGAAACACAATGTGGGCAACTTTGAACCAGCGCTTTGTGTCCAGTCTTTTTTTTGCTTATGTCGGCTCAGCTTGTGTAGCGATATACTGCGATGAATATTCTCAAGTCCATTTGACCCGCGAGCTTGACGCTAGCAGACACATTGATTGCAAGCTGCAAAACTCCAAGCGCCGAGCTTCATGGCTGCTGATCCATGGACTGCACTGAAGTCCGCATCTTGGGTATAGGCGGGCTGGGCGTTGTATCGTTTGTTGATTTGCATGTTGAACCATTTTCCACGTGTTTTGCCTGTGGATTTGCTTATTGACGTATTACTGTATTGTCTGTTCGCTTTGTCACGTTTTTCCCGCCATTCCTTATCAGTGCTTTGGCAGGCCCTGGGCTGTTTGGAGTGGTGGTCCTTGGCAGCCTCAGCTTCCTTGGCTTAGAGCCTCGGCGAGTTTTTGAATGCATCGAGCGTTGAGTGCATCGGAAATTGACTCGGACACGTCAAGTGCAAAGAAACGAAATTCCTAATAGTTTGTGCGTTGAAGAACCAAAGAATCATGAGTTCGACACGTTGTGTATGTGTTTCAGGATGTTAATCTGAAAGTTTCATGCACGGCTCTTCTTTCCTAAGGTGGTGACTTCATGCGCAGCGAGGTGCGTCTCTCGCTTGTATTGTTCCCCATGTCATGCATGGCGCTGGCAAGGTCGTGTCGGGCAACTTCGTGCTATGCCTTGCTGCTCATAAATGCGGCTGTGTTCCCCAGCTGCACTTTTGTTGAATTTGCCCCAGTTTTCCGTGCAACGCCTTTGCAGGATATGCTTGCTCATTGTAATGCCCAAGGCAGACTCTGACTCTGTGAGTCAAACTCGAAGTCAAAATTGGCACGTGCAGGGCTGCCAGCAAGTTGTGCAGACGATCGGAGTGAATCGTCAGCGCCTGAGCATGCCTGAGCTGCACCACGCACACAGCGCACTCCCGGAGCAAAGCGAATGCACCAAGCTACAAGTGTTTTGACACGATTGCGTTGCACACAGTTGAATCGGTTGGTGTGAGGTCAAGGTCAGTTCTTGGATATTGCTGTCGCAGGACACGCCGTTTTGATCCGTGTCACATCCATGTCACATCCAAAGCGAGTTTATCGTGCACGGCAGTTCTGGGCATTGGGGCCTGCGGCGCAGTGGGCCTGGTGCTGAAGGAGCTCGGGGCTCGACGCTTAATGCAGGAGGCTCCCCTCTCGCCGCCTTTGCCTCTTTGGCTTTTTGCTTTTCTCATGTCGAGGGAGACTGGAGAAATCACAGGCAGTTCGTGCCACTTTTTGTAACTCATTGATTCATATTGATTCCTTTTCGAGTTTTCGCATCGGAAATTTGGGGCAGGCCTTCCTAAGGCTCCTCTGGCTGCGGTGCCCAGAGACGAGCGCCTTGCCGGTTGGCGAGCTGCACGCGTTTGACACGCGTACTCGAAATCGAAAGAGCTTGGAGCAAATTGGAACTTGAAAAGGTTCCAAGCAAAGCTAAGCAAAGAGAAGGTGGGACACGGTTTTTGGCAATTGAAAATTGAAGGTGTCGCTTTCCTCCGTTTCCTCTCGGCTCCAGGGCTCGGCTCTCGGTCAAAGTCTTGGTCTTAGTTCACAAACTTCAACTTCGTCGTAAATGTCTTAGCACTTGCCTTCACTTGCCACTGGCCATGGCCGGCTTCAGATGGGCCTGAGACTCATTTGACTCACGCTGCAAGGCTTGTACAAGGCTTGAGGCTGTTGCACGTGCTCAAATTTCTTGCGCTGAGGTATTGTTTGCACAGGCGCTGAGAGCTTGAATCGAGTTCGAGTTCAGAGCGGGAAGAGCTTCACTCAATACCAAAGCTGATGCTCAGGCAGCTGCGGCAGCTGTGGCATCCTTGTTTCTGGATGGCCACTGCAGCAGCTTGGTGAACGGCGTGTGGGAGAAGGACGGGGAGCTCTTCCGCCACGGAGCGCTCACAATGCGCCATGGCTCCGACGCCAGCAACGGCTCCGACGGCAACTCCTCCGGCTGGGTGGTGGAGCTGGCGGGGCAGATCCTGGCGCGCGGCGACCTGACGAGCTCCACGTGGGAAGTTTGGTGCGGCGGGACCCGGAGCCACGCGCCCTTGACCGTGACCCCTTTCTCGGAGGCGCGCGACGTTGCAACGAATGCGCAACGTGGATTGGCGAATTGCATGGCATTTCAGGTCATTTCATGACATTGCGATATGGCACGTGTTTGCGGTGACTGTCGCAGGCCATCTTTGAAATTTCAGCAGAGCATTGTGGTGAATGGCTCCGCTTCAGTCGGATTGCTGATCTTCCAATCTACTTTGCCCGCTCTCGGGCCAGTGGGTTCTTTCTCTTCTTCAACTGCACGGAGATTGCTCAGTGGCAGATTGCGCCGGAGATCGCGGAGCTCGCGGAGATCGCGGATGCCGACTGCGTCAACGCCTCGTCACCTCGGCCCGGCACGGCGCTGGCCTCCTGTGACAATGAGTTGACTTCGGTGGAGCTGACTCAGGAGCGGTTCTGGTGTCCCTGGCCTCACTTCCCCATTCTCCGAAAGTTCCCATTTGGAATTGTCCAATCCCTGCAGACTCGATGTGCAGGCTCTCGATCCCCATTTTGCTTCTCGCTCTCTTTCTTTCTTTCTCTCTCTCTCTCTATCCCCTGCAGTCTTCTCCTCTGATTGTTTTTTTCGAGGTGAGCCAAACACACGTTGCATCTCACCCTGTGAAGTCTTTTAGCTCGAGTAATCCCTTTAGTTTCACTTTTTCCCTTCCCCTTCTTCCTTTTGTGAATCCTTTCTTTCTTTCTTTCTTTCTTTCTTTCTTTCTTTCTTTCTTTCTTTCTTTCTTTCTTTCTTAAAATCTTTCTTTCTCTTTCGTATCTTCCTCGGTATCTTCCTCGTTGTCGTCTCTTTTGTTTTCCTGAAGTCCTGTTTCGGGTTTGATCCTTTTCTTTTCGTTTTTCCTTTCGTTTTTTCTTTTTTGTTTCTCTTTTCGCTTGTCTTCTCGTCTTTTCGTCTTTTCATCTTTTTGCCTTTGCGTTTTGGAGGCCGCTGTGTCTTTGGAGCTGTGCGGGCGGCGGTTCCTGCCTTCGGGCCACACCATGTCCGGCCCCCTCTATCGCGTCTCGGCGAAGGGGAAGAAGGGGAAGAAGGGGAAGGACGACACGGGAGAGAGGCAGCAAGAGGAGAAGAGAAAGAACAGAAGGAAGGAAGAAGACGGAGAAGACAAGGTGAAAGAGAGAGAGAGAGAGACACGTTGAGAAAAGTTGAGAAGGAAATGGGTAAGAAGAAGGAAAGGCGAAATAGGAAGGGGAAAGCCAACAGTTCGGGGGAGACATCGGCCGAGAAAAGGGAGGTATATTTTGAGAAAATTTGACAACTTTGAAGATTCCTTCGGGTTTTAGGGGTCTAAAGGTGTCCATGTTTTGGGGGGAGAGAAGCGGTGAAGCGGTAACATGGACACTGAAAGTTCCAAAAGTCCGGGAGTCCAGGTGTCGGTCTGAGGCTCTGAGAACCTCTTCCTCTACTTTGAGCCGGCCTGTGATTCCAGGTCACCTCCACGCTGGGTTGTGTCTTCAGCTCCCTCCACCTCAGATCTCAGTAATTTGGATGGCGATGGAGCCTGCAATTACATGGCAGCCCGGTTTAACTCGAAAGGTCTTCGGAAGAGAATGAAGAGCTTTTTGCTTCTTGCGTCCCAATGCATTTTTCGTAGGCATGGGCCGAGTCCAACCTGACAACTGGCCCGCCTCGACATGGCTGGACTGCCTGGTGCTCTGATCCCAATGTGAGTTTTCAGGACGGTCGGAAAGAGAGAGAACGAGTCCAACGAGGGACAGTGTGACAGCGTGAGTCAGGGCAACCTGCAATTGCCCTTGGACGCCTATATCGAGGCCTATCAACTCGAGGCGAACAAATGCAATGACAACTCTCAGAAATTCCGATAATTGCAAGCAATTTGAAAATCCAAATTTCGAAGACACGCAATTTCGATATGCATTTCGTGTTTCGTTCGGAAGATAGGCGGAGACCTGTGCCGCGCCAAGCGTCTCGGATGTGGACTTGGCGGACTTGGCTGGAGGAGATGCCAATTTGGTCAGGCGCACGAAGCACGGCGCATGACGCACCATGCAGACAATGAAAGCAATATCAGAATGCAAAATACAAATAATATTTTTCTAGGCGCCTCTTTGAAGTTCTACCGAGTCATGTCATGTTTTTTGTATGAGAAACGCATCCTGTGCTTTGATATGGCTGGTTGGCTATGCATGTTGCCCACTCCAACCCCAGATGATGCCGGGGATGCCAGCTTTTTGAACGAGCAGCCCAAAAAGAACAGCCCGCAAGCCAGCCCGGAAACGCAAACGCAAAAAGAAACCAAACAAATACATAGCGGCGTTTTGTGGCTGGGGTCGCGCGCGCGCGCCAGAAGGCGCGAAAGCCAACGGGGAAAAAGCAAGGACCGCGCAGCTCACGAGCCAGCCGCAACAAAAGCAAAGCGGACAGAACCACAGCCCAACGCTCAGCATAGCAGTTTTTGACGGTATTTGCGGCGTTTTGTAGAGCGAGGACCCAGCATCGCCGGCATGCCCGGCAGCGCTTGGCAAAATGCGCGAAAATGAGCCTTGCTGACATCCCTTCGGTACCCTCTAAAAAGCAGTGCTTCATGGGGCGAGAGGCTTTTTGGAAGGAAGTCTCGATGATGCAGACCAAGCCCAGCTGAAGCATCACCCAGGCCCAACCCCAGACCCTGATGATGTCAGCCACGCGGCCTAAACCCTGCGTATACACGATGTTTTGCGAGGGCTTCCCACAGGCAAGCAAAACTGCAGGCCCGAGCTGGTGATGCAGAGGTGCCGGATTTAGGCAACGCATCACGAGCAAGTGATGAGGGTCGGCGGCGCACGGGTGCAGCCCCTATAGCTGAAGCTAGCAGGCAAATTGCCTGGCAGCGACATGCTGCCCCAGGAAGCGTAGCCGACCCCCTCGGAGAAGACTGTGCCGTGACACGGATCATCCATCAAATTATAGGCAAGGGCCCTCTGGTGTAACCAGCGGGTATTTCCAATATGTGGCAGTATCAATAGTTTTCGGTTGACCGCGCGCGTTCAAAACTTGGCAGCAACCACTTTTGGAAGTAGGTCGCGTGGAGGCCTCAAGGCTGACTACAAGCGTCCAGGGATTGCTGGGAGTTCTCGCAGCAATAATGCTGGGGATGCTGAGGGTCGGGAGGTGTTGGGGATGCTTTGCCGCGAAAATGTGGGGGGCAGGATTGCCATAACGCAGGGAACGCAGGTCACGTGGAGGTGATGGACTATGCTCGTCATGGATATTCGTTTTCTGCAAACTGCTCTGGATCTGTACAATTCCCTTCTAGATAGCTAGCTGCATGTGCACCATTGCACATGAGGTCCGGAAAGAGACCTGTAACATTCTCTTTTCATGTTAAGTTTACAGAAACTGGTCAAACTCGCGCAGAGACGTTTCACTGAATTGAAAAAGAGAAGCCGTGCGTCCATGCGTGTCGGCATGCGTTTGTGATTGGTTCCCGACCCAGGGATGAAGTTCGCCACGGGCGGCAGGATTACCATAATTAATGCAAGGAATGCAGTTTGCGCGGAGGTGTCAGGGCTGACCTCGAGCAGCCAGATGGCACATCCAAGGATTGCTGGGAGTTCGCCAGCAGCAGCCTCGCAGCAATACTGCGGGGATGCTAAGGGCTCGGGGGCTGTTGGGGACGCTAAACTGGCGCTATGTATTTTTGCCGCGAAAAATGTGTGCGGAAGGATTGCCATAATGCAGGTAAACATGAAATCATCATGAAGATGATAAGCGTGATGACCGTGATGGTAACTATCATCGTAGCATCCTTTGCGTTACCAATGCTGCCTAACGCCGCATCATGATGATGATGATGACCAAGAATTTACGATGATTACCATGATGCTGATGATAAAGATGATGACTGTCATGATAACTATCATCACTGTGATGATACTATCATCGTAGCATCTTCTGCACCACCAATGCAGCCTTATCAGAAATGATGATGAGCATGATGGTCATGACCTAACGTCGCACTTGAAATGTGTATAAGAAACCATCATGATGATGATGGTAACGGTGATGATGATGATGATATAGGAGGATGACTGTGATGGTAACTATCATCGTATCCTTTGCACCACCAATGCTGCCTAGTAAGAGATGATGATACCATCATCTCTTTCTTAGTCTTATATACACTTCTTCAATCGTGGCGGCTAGAGAGCATTGGTGATGCAGAGGACGCTACCATGATAGCTAACATCACAATCCTCAGCCTCACGATCATTATCATCGTGGTCGGGCGTGATGATGGTGACGAGGATAAGGATAAGGGTGATGGTGATGGTAAGGATGATGATGATGGTGGCCATCATCAGGATGATGATAAGGATGATGATGATGATGATGATGACTGTGATGGAATTTATCAGTGTCGCAATGCTCTCCAACGCCACACTTGAAACGCATAAAAGAATAAGGATGATAAGAAAGAGATGATGATGACGATCATGATGGTGATGATGATGACCATCATGATGATGATGATACGGATGATGATGATGATGACTGTGATGATAATTATGATCGTAGCATCCTCTGCATCACCAATGCTGCCTAATAAGAGATGATGACTAGCGCATCCTCTGCGTCATAAGAAGAAGATGATGACTAAGGTGTTCAGGATGATAAGAATGAGGGTGCTGACCGTCATGATGATGCTGAAACGAGCGAACCAGAGATGATGATGATGACCATGATGATGGGGACTGTGATGATAGCTATCATGGTAGCGTCCTCTGCATCACCAAACGAACAAAAAAGAGATGATGATGACCATGATGGTGATGATGATGACGAGAAGGATGGTGATGATGATGATGACTATCATCATGATGATGATAAGGATGATGATGATGATGATGATGGCTGTGATGATAGCTATCATTGTAGCATCCTCTGCAGCGCCAATGCTGTCTAATAAGAGATGATGATGACTAAGATGATAATGATGATACGGATGAGGACTGCGATGATAACTATCATCGTAGCATCCTCTGCATCAGTAATGCTGTTTTGCCACACTTACAAGAACAAGAAAGAGATGATGATGACCATGATGATGATGATGATGGTGATGATAAGGGTGACGATGATGATGACCATGATGATGATGAGACATGATTATCATGCTGACGGCTGGTGATGCTGAGGATGTATCATGCAAAAGATACCGCGAAGTTTCGCAGCAACAAATAGTTGTTTTTCTGGTGCGAAAAATGTATACAGGATTGCCGTAACGCAGGGAATGCAGGCGCATCATGGGAATAATGCTGGGGATGCTGCGCTACGTCGTTTTTTGCCGCGAAAAATGAGGGCTGCAGAGCTTGCGCGGAGGCCTCGCGGCTGATTACGAGCAGCCGGATGGCAGAAGGATTGCTAGGAGTGAGCGTTGGTGATGCAGATTGAAAGTCCAGCAATCCTCATGATAATTATGTCCACGCATCTTTCGCATTTCAATTCAGCTGCCAATCATCACGACGCATCCTCAGCATCCCCAGCAACCATCGTGATAACGCATCTTTTGCATCTCAAGTCGCATCATGACGAATCGTCAGCACCGCCAGCAGTCATGATGATAATAATCATGACGACGCATCCTCTGCGTCACCAATGCTGTCTAACGCCACACTTGAAATGTGTAGTATAGAAAGAGATGGTGACGACTGCGACAAAGATGAGGATAGTGACGACGAGGGTGACAAGGATGCAGTCATCATGATAATCTGTTTAACTGCCCAACAATCCTCATGATAATCATGTCCACGCATCTTTTGATGATAGTCATGACGACGCACCCTCTGCATCACCAATGCTCTCGAACGCCACACTTGAGATGTATAGTCTAGAAAGAGATGGTGGTGACTATGACGATGATGATGATATTGACGGCGAAGCAGTCATCATGACAAGCATGTATCTCTCCAGCAGTCCTCACGCTTCAAATTGGCTGATAATCATCATGACGCATCCTCAGCATCACCAGCAGTCATCAGGATAATCATGTCCACGCATCTTGCGCATCTCAAGTCGCATGATAATCAGCTCTTTCAAAAGTATGCGTGTCAAGTGTGGCGTTAGAGCATTGGTGATGCAGAGGATGCGTCGCCATGAGTATCATCATGACTACTGGTGATGCTGAGGATGCGTCCTCGTACGATGATGATGATGATGATGATATTGATGACCAGGGCTGATAATCATCATGCCTCCCGCGCATCACCAGCAATCATCATGATAATCGTGTCCGTGCAGCTTTTGCATCTCCAATCGGATGACGCATCCTCAGCATCGCCAGCAGTCGTGATCATGACGACGCATCCTCGGCATCACCAATGCTCTCCAACGCCACGCTTGAAATGTGTAGTACAGAAAGAGATGGTGATGACTACGATGATGATGATGCTATTGATGATGAGGGTGACAAGGATGATGACTGTTATGATAATTGTTCAGCAGTCATGATGATAACCACGCATCTTTTGCATTTCAAATCGGATGATAATCATCATGACGCATCCTCAGCATCACCAGCAGTCATCATGATAATCATGTCCACGCATCTTTTACATCTAGCTTGTTCATCTCTGCTACAATTGAAGTCGAAAGAAGAGATGATGATGATAATCATGATGACGATCTTGTTGCCACCCTTCCCGGCGCCTCCCCTGTGGGGAAGGGGTCGGCGGATATACATACTATACATACACACATTGACATCAGCCCCCCCCATGATCTACTTGTTGTGTCTTGAAGATTTGGCAACTACTTCGTATATATATATAATGAAAATACAAAGTTTCAGGCTAGACTGCCTGGTGCTGTGGTCTTTATGAATTGTAGAATGATGTAGAGCCATGTAGAATCCCGAACGTGCATGTACAACCCCTCTGACCAGACAACTCTTACAAAGTGCCAAGAACCACGGTGTTCTGACGTTGTTTTGATATATGCAAGCATTAGGTCTGATATATACATACACGATACCTATGTAAAGACAACTGAGGAAAATTCTTAAAGCACAAAGACATCTCGAGTTGTTTTGCTTTTTGTGCGGGATACTGTCCAAAAAGCTGAGAAAAAAACAAAAAACCCTCGAGAGTATCCGAGGCAAAGTATAATATTATGAGCCATTCGGATGCTGAAGAAGAATTGGGTTGCACTATGGTTTATCCATGTAGTAGATGTGATGAAGCAAAACCCAGAAGAGACTTTCATAAAATGTATGATAGAGTGAATATGACAGAAATATTTTACAAAACTTGCAAGGAATGTAGAGAAAAGGCCAAAGCAACTAAAGAAAGCAAAAAAGAGCAGAAAACAAACCAACAACAGAACCTAACAACAAACATGCACAAAGTCAAACCTTTAATACCTTAGATTGAACGCACTGGACCTTCCCCATCTTTCCATACACATTTCATCATCAATTGACTTATTATCCTGAACTTAAGTTATAAAATTCTATCTACCTAACCTTGCCCATAATATTTCTACAAAATTTATGATAAACATATTGTAAGATAAATTATCCTAATTTTTGGAATAATATTTTTGAAAATTTGTTTTTTGAAAAATATGTTTTGAAGAATTATTTTTGTTTTTTTTATGAATAAACTTAACCTTGTCCATCTTTTCTACCATCCAATAACCATATCCTATGAACCACCCTATACTCCTATTTCCACTCAAGCATCCTAACAATGACAAGAATGATGGAATAGAAAATGAGAAAAATGTGACTTTTTTGATGGATTTTGAGGTTGAGACTGTTATGAAATGTTTTGAGTGGAAATATGCATAATGAATAAGGATGACGATTTGAATAGTAAAAAAAATGGTTAAAAATGTTGTTTTTGCGTAGGGGGGGGGGGCTACACTAGGATACCCAAAAAAGATGGGCAAGCCCTCCTCTAACTGGTGCGGGGGGGGGGGGGGGGGGGCTGGGCATTTGTATATATGCTACCTTCTTGTAGTGCTTTCCACGTTTTTTGTGGTTTAAGGAAAGCAGCAAAAACGGGTGCTTTAAACGGTTTACACGGTTTTGATTTTTCCTCCAATTGACGGCTTAAGCGGTTTAGACGGTTTTGGGTCCAGAGGAGAGGGGTTAAACGGTTGAGCCGGACCTCGTCGGTATAGACGGTTTTGGACCCACCTAACTTATCTGACTGGCTTAAATGGTTGAGTTGGAGAGTTTGTTTCCTTTTGCAGATTGCTGACAGATGAAGACAGACATTGGGTAGGGGGAGGGGGGTGCCACATACATGTATGCATTTACATATGGTACCGCAAAAGCTTAAATTTGTCCTTGACCGAAAAACAGTGGAACAACGCATACTTATCCACCCCTTGCAGGTGAACCGTGACAGAGTTTCCTGCGTAAATCAGGCAATATTGCAACACACAGTGGAACAATGCACGTGGTTTGCATTTTCCGCACTTGTCATAGGCCACATTTTAGTCCTGAAAGTTTACCATTTCCTTTACCCAGTAATGGCAACGTTTTGGACGTATGTAGTTACATCGGGCAGTTTTATTGTTACACCTTTCCACAGAAAGAGTAAAGGCGGAAACAGTAAAGCGATTGGACCCTTTCTGAGCTTCATCGGGCGTGCTAGCGCGCATGTGCAACGCCGCGTTCCAGTAATCAACTTGTGGATGCGTGCTGCGGAGTGGGTTTTTTTCAATTCACAAGAAATTGCAGCCGGTTAAACTTGAAAAGCGTGTTGAGTTTGATATCCTTACGAAATTTGAAATTCAATTTCAGTAGCTGTCAACTACAATGATTGAATTGAATAGGCAAGCGGCGCGCAACTGGGATAGAATCTTTGCAAGTGTTTTAATGAGCTGAGCTCATATGTAAATGCAACGGCACAAGGACGCACTTGTACTTGTCAGTTGCAAGAGGGAATGAATTGCTTTCTCCTGATTTGATAAATATCTTTGCCAAACGAAAAGAACGCACCAAGTAAAAGAGTGCGTTGCAACTGCCAAAGCATTCTTCGCGTACCGCTCTTGTGCTGAAAGGTTGAGCGGGAGCTGTCGCAGTGCACTTCGTAAAGTCCAATGTCACTTGAAGTGCACCTCGAATGTGACTGTCGAGCTGCTTAAACCTGTCAATGCAGTTCAGAGTCAGCTGTATTTTTATGTACATGCACATATGTATATAAACATATTTATTTTTGACCCGCCGCGCCAGCGCTTGAATGAAGCGTTTGTGCAGGCGAATGCTGATCTACGCCCGTGGGCCTGATGACATTGGCAAGCTAGTCAAGGCCAAGACGACTGACAGTTCTGATTGTTTTGCGTTTGGGACCTGGCAGGAAGTGGATGCTGGATTTGTGGCTTCGCAAGGATGGCCCTTTGCTCCAGCCTCAGCACGATTTGCTGGCCTTCCAAAGCTGCAATCCCGAGGCTGCGTTCTTCACGTTCTTGCCCTTTGTTCTTTTCGGCGTTTGCTCAGCCTGCCACTGCTGCCGCTGCTTCCGCTGCTACTCCAAAGAGAGAAGGACTGGCAGCCGCAAAAGGATTGCAAAGCTGGCCATCTCCACGTGCCAGGACCGCAAGAGTCGGGAAGATTGGCTTCTTTGTTGTGCTGGGGCTGTTGATACTTGGCGCGTCTACGTGCGCTGGCGCAGCTGCAGCAGGCTTGCGAACCCTCGAAGAGGCCAACGCAGCCAGCTCTTGCGCGTCGGCGTGCCTCCGAGCCAAGCCTGCTAAGTGTTTCTGAAAGCTTTTAAGCCAGCTTGGAGCGAAGTGGAAGACTCAAGCCTTGAGCCCAAGGCAGCTTCTGCGGGCTGTACTTCAAGGGGCAGAAGAGTTCGTGGGTCTTCAGCCACTGCTGCAGCACATGGAATCTCTTTTGGAGCCATCGCCAGGCATCGCTTGAGAGCTCAAGACGCAATCGGCCCCCCTTCCTGTCAAACCATCTTTCTCTTTTTCCTGCGCTTTATCACACAAATCCTGTTTCCTTCTCATTCATGTTTTGACGAATGCCCGTCTGCATACACACACCCCTTGATACGCGGGACAGAGTGCGGGACAAAGTGCCGGACAAAGTGCGGGACAAACTGCTGGACAAACAACTGTCCGGCAAGTTGTCCGAGTGGTTTCCGAGCGATATCCAAGTGGTTTCCGAGTGGTTTCTAAGTGGTTTTGGCGTGTTGCAAACCTGTCCGCAGACTTGTCCGGCAAATTGTCCCGGGTTTTTGGGCCCTGTCCGGGGGGTTGTCGGGGGTTTGTCCTGGTTTGTCCCGGGCTTTTTGGCCCTCAAAGCTGCCCGGGACGGTTTGTCCGGGGTTTGTCTGGGGAGTTGTCCCGCCGATTTTGTGCCCTCCAGCTGTCCGGAGGGTTGTCCGGGGTTTGTCCGGGGGGTTGTCCGTTTGGACCCAAAATATGAAAACAGGTGTTTATGCAGAACCGCCTCTGTCAAGTAATGTTTCTCTTGTGGTTTTCTTGAAAGAAGCTGAAACATTTGGCGTCGCAGCCTAGATTGCCAGGGCGGCGTAAGGTTCCGGGTTGCACGTGGTTCCGGATGTTCTGCAAGCGGTGCGGGAGTATGCTCTCAGCAATTTTTCACACAGTGCATTCACGAAGGATCGAGCTCAAAAGGATGTTGGCAAATCCACCGGAAATCCACCTGAACTGGTTGGATATTGCCTCGATTTGCAAAGCTTGCTTTGCGTGGAGGTTCTGTGGTCGATTGCGGCCTGGGTCTTCCTCCTATGTTGATCCGCAAGCCGCAGCCAGATCCAGGCCATGAGACACTGCCGCCACAAAAAGGGTATCGCCTTCTGAGAGAGCAGGCTGCGCAGGGCTTTATTGTGGTATCGAATGTTCCAACAACAAGCCGAAGCGCAGGCCGACCTCCACCTCTTCATTGTAATCAGAACTTCGACCCAAGACAACATTCATCCGTCAGGAGGCTCGCGACAGAACATCTGACAAAGGGCAATCGCCAGCACGGGAACAATAGTGACTCTGTCCAAAAGGCGTTCCGCGGCCTGTTCCATCGCCCCTTTTACGCAAATTTGACCAGAGTGTAGAGGAAGCCCGCCAGTCGGCAGACATCAGAAAAGATCTTGCCCTCCAAAGTCTCAGAATGAGCCCTAGGTCTTCAGGTGAGAGACAAGGTGTTTTATTGGCGTGAGGGCAACTCCAACATCCGTTCCGATGGAAGGGAGGCATGGTTAAAAGGGAGCATCGTTTGCTTTGAAGGAGCGAGGATAGGCCTTGATCTTGGAACTCGTCTCAGAAAAAGGTGAACGTGAGAAAGCTCCATGTGGCAAAACCAGGAAAGAAGCCCTGCAAAAGGAACAAGGAGGCTCCTCAACGAGCTTCGAGTCTTTGATGCTGACAGGGAAAACAAGGCCTGAGCCTGTAGTAACATGTTTGCGGAAGACCTCCCAGAACACGCGCGTTGGGACTAAAGTTGGAACCCGCGCTGACATCAGAAATGGGTTTGATGTCATGACCTCCAAGGGACGACGCATGGTCATGGATATCATCAGAGAAGAAAGCTAACGATCGAGATCGCCAAGCGCGCAAGTCATGAGAGATCAGCCGACGTATTGCAGTTATGCGCTGGTCCCAGCCTGCAGCAGCAGTTTGCGACAGCATCCTGCCCAACCTGCAACAGCACCCCACAACTCTGACTCTCGGCAGGCAGCCTGCAGCAGCACCCTGCAATTCGAAATATCAGCCGGGCAGCTGCGCCCCAAACAGCTTCGCAACTTGGGGTCTTGGCGTGCAACAGTCTCCGCTGATCTTGACGTCGTAGCGATTCTCCGGTGCGACAGCCACAATGATGATCGCATTGTGTTCTGCGCAACGTCTCAATCGATCCTGGAGAATCTTGCGCAGCTCTTAACCACTGGTGGCCTGAGTCATGGGACATTCTCTGAGTGAGCAACGGTGCGCTGCGCCGGCAGAGCGCGTCGGAGCCCGATTACTGACTAACCGTCGTTGATGTTGATCCGTCCTGCGCTTGTCCTGGCACACACCTCCATGCCGCCCGAAAACTCGTACTTGCGACGATCTGGATTGAGCGCTGCGCGGCTGTCCTGGTGGCACGCTCACTGGATGACCTGATCGTTGGCGATCTGCGCAGGTGCCGTCATACGCCGGAAACACAAACGCCAGCTCATATTTGGACGTTAGGAAGCGAAGGCAGGGAATAATGTCATGAGCAATAGGCTCGGCTTGTTGCTGGTCGCAGCGTTGCAGTTTGCCCGGAGCTCGCTCGTTTGGCTACCATCTCGCGTTTGGCGTCTGAGAGGCGCGCAAATCCAGCAAAACAGTGGCTCTAAGAGGCAGCGCGTTAAATCAACCAACTCCGGCAAGCGAGGGCTCAATATCATCTGTGCAGGTTTCGGCAAGCGAGTTGCCCGAGGATTCTGTTGCGATTTTTCCCGAAAGCATTGCGAAGGTTCTTCCGGTAAAATTGCCAGCCTTTTCACACAGCCAAACTTGCACGAGCCAACTTGCGCGAGAACAACTTGCGCGAGATATCGCAAGACATGTCGACACGAACGTAACGAGATATCACACAACCAAACCTGCACGAGACATGTCGACACGAGATATCACACAGCCAAATATCACAGCCAAACTTGCACGAGACATGTCGACACGAAAGTAATTAGTTAGTCTCTGAAGGCGGCGCGGCGGGGCCGAACATGCCCTGCGAAAATGACACCCTCTGCAGGGATTCGCGTGGTCGAGGTGCAAAACTGGGACCTCTGCGTGGATTGGCGTGGTTGATGCGCAAAAACAGAAGACTTTTACGATTTCTGCGGTTTGCGCGCGGGGATCGTGCGTGTCAAAGCCCTCTCGCTGTGGCCCCGCGCGAATTCGTCTGAGTCTTGGCGAACCCTCTGTGCAGATCGTGCGTGTCGAAGCGCTCGCGCTGGGGCGCCGTGCGATTTTCTTGTTGACGAAACGGCGTTTGGAAGTTGTCTCGTGGTTTGCTCGCCTGCTTTCCGCGGCAGCTCCGCTTGCTCGGGGAACTTGCTCATGGAAGCTTGACCCGAGCGTGCGCAGCACACTTGTGCGTATCGCAACTTGCACAGAGCATTTGCGCACGCAGAGCAAGTTGCGCGGAAGACTTGGGCCGAGCGCTTGCGCAGAGCAACCCTTGCAGAGAGCTCGCAACACGGAAACAGACACACAAAGAACTGTGTGCGCATGTACATTGCTGGGCTTTGATACTTTCGCTTCACCAGATAGAAGCTAGAAGATGGGTGGCCCGAAAGCATGAGCAGCGGCAGCAAGTTCTCCTAGCAATCCTAGCAAGTTCTCCGCGCAGTTGCGCGCCTGAGCAAGTTGTTGGCGCGAGTTCCTCTGAGCAAGTTCTCCAAGCAAGTTCTCTGTGCAAGTTGCTCTGAGCAAGTTGTCGGCGCGATTTCCTCTGAGCAAGTTCTCCAAGCAAGTTCTCTGTGCAAGTTGCTCTGAGCAAGTTGTCGGCGCGATTTCCTCTGGGCAAGTTCTCCAAGCGAGCTCTCTCAGCAAGTTTAACTGAACAAGTTTCCTCCATTTGCGAAACACTTTCGTACTTAAAAGTTGCGCTTTTCCAGCCGGAGCTGCGAAGGTTTACTTCGCGTGCTACTTCGGTACTCAAAAATTGCGATTTTTCAGCCGGAGCTGCGAAAGCTTACGTCGCGTGCTACTTTGGCACTGAAAAGTTGCCATTTTCCAGCTGGAGCTGCCGCGCGCGGACCAGGCGGGAATCGAACCCGCTACCGCGGGATTGGTTCAAAAGGCTAGTTCGCGAGCAATAGAATCGCACGGCGCCACAGCGAGAGCGCTTCGACACGCACGATCTCCGCAGCGAGACAAAGACGAATTCGCACGGTGCCACGGCGAGAGCACGTCGACGTGCAAAAACGCACAAAACCTAGCGTTTTTGCACCCCGACCACGCCGACCCCCGCAGAGGGTTGCACGGGCACCGCAAAAACGCGAAAAACAAACCTTGAGTTTTTGCACCTCGACCACGCCGATCCCCGCAGAGGGATGAACTCGAGTTTTTGTACCTCGACTACGTCGATTTCCGCAGAGGGTCGCGCGGGCACCGCAAGAATCGCAAAACAACTCGAGTTTTTGCACCTCGGCCACGCCGATCCCCGCAAAAATCGCGAACCCGACCGACGATCAAAGTCCTGCCCCGGCACCCTAGAAAGCTACACTTAGCTTACATAGCTGCTATCGCCGAAGCTATGCGCTTTTCTCTATGCGCTCGGCTCTATGCACTTGGCTCTATGCACTTGGCTCCATGCGCTCGGCTCTATGCACTCGGCTCTGTGCACTCGGCTCTATGCACTTGGCTCTATGCACTTGGCTCTAAACACTTGGCTCTTGGCTCTACTCTGTGCACTCGGCTCTACGCACTCGGCTTTACGCAATTGGCTCTGCGCACTTGGCTCTATGCACTTATGCCCTCGGCTCTATGCACTCGGCTCTGTGCACTCCACTCTATGCACTTGGCTCTATGCACTCGGCTCTATGCACTTCTGTGCACTCGGCTCTATGCACTTGGCTCTATGCACTTGGCTCTATGCACTTGGCTCTTGGCTCTACTCTGTGCACTCGGCTCTACGCACTCGTTACGCACTTGGCTCTATGCACTTGGCTCTATGCACTTGGCTCTATGCACTTACGCCCTCGGCTCTATGCACTCGGCTCTGTGCACTTGACTCTATGCACTTGGCTCTATGCACGGCTCTATCCACTTGGCTCCATGCAGCCAAGTGCATAGAGCCAAGTGCGTAAAGCCGAGTGCGTAGAGCCGAGTGCGCAGAGTAGAGCCAAGAGCCAAGTGCATAGCGCCAAGTGCATAGAGCCAAGTGCATAGAGCCGAGTGCACAGAGCCGAGTGCATAGAGCCAAGTGCGTAGAGCCAACTGGCTCTATGCACTTATGCCCTCGGCTCTATGCGCTCGGCTCTGTGCGCTCAACTCTATGCACTTGGCTCTAACGGCTCTATCCACTTGGCTCCATGCAGTTGGCTCTATGTATTTGACTCTGCGCAAGACAAGAGAAAGAAGAAGAAGAAGCAAAAACACTTGAGACAAGCATATGTCAACTCAGGATCAACCTGAAGAAAAGAAAGAAGGAAAGATGGAGAATACGAAATATGAAACTTGAGCAAGGGTCAACGAGACAGAAAAGGCAAGAACTTTAAACCAAGCAGAGAACAGCTGCCCGTTCACGGGCCGGACGGCCAACGGGCCTGACGGCCCTGACGGGCCTGCCGGGCCTGACGGGCCTGACGGCTTCACAGGCTTGACGGGCTTTGGGCTTCGCAGGTTTGACGGGCCGACGGGCCTCGCGCGTGCAACGCGCAAAACCTTACGGGTTAACGGGCTCGACAGGCTTGACAGGACCGGCTTTCCCGGAAAGATATATCAATAGAAAGACAGGTAGGATAAACAAATAGACTGATAGATGAATTAGATGAGTGATTAGATAGAGATTTACATAGATAGGAGAAAGGTAGACAGATACATGGGCAGATAGACAGTGGTTACACTAGAAGTGGACAGTCGGTAATGGAGACGTGGATGCAGGGCTAGCAGGATAGAGGCCAGGAGATAGGGAGATTGCAAAAGAACAGGCAAGCGGACTAGATGTAGGTTAGGTCGCAAAATTGACTCGATTAAGCAAATATGTTGGTAAAAGCGCAGACGCGTAGATGGACACAGACAAACAAATAGACAGGTGGATAGAGGTGAACGAGTAGGCAGGGATAAGCGCGCGCAACGGTATCTTTGGGCAAGTCGTTCCGTGGCTTCTATCAGGTCTGAACCTGCTTGCCCGTGTCGTTACCATGGCAATGTTCATCAGGCGCGGAACGGCTGCTCACCGTTCACAGGCCGGCCGCATGTAGCGTGCGGATCGTGAACAAGCCACACCTTGACATGGGGCGCATCCTAGGCCTTTCCAGAAATGGTCGACGACGCCCAAGCAAAACGCTGTAGCGCACACAAACATCTCCATTAGGAATCAGAAGACCTGTCTTCCATCATGGGTTTTCGCGGCTCCTTCTTGGGTGTGGGCGTGGTCTTATCGCCCTCCTTATTGACACCTCCAGCTAGAAGATCGCAACTGTTCAACACCAGTTCAGGACGCGGCGTCCACTTTGGCAGCAGCTCCAGCTTTCTGTTTCGCGCTCTGCTCACGTTCCGGATTGCGGCTTGCCCACCTTCCTCAGCCCCGCCCCTGAAGGAAGCAGAATAGCCGCTGTCCGGCAACATCAACTGCGCCATGCTCGAGACGCCAGCCCATCTCTAGCCAGATCTGGGCCCAAGCATGGGGCTCTGAAAGCTCCGCGCGTTGTCTGCAAGCTCGAGCCAAAAGCACAGCTCCAACCACCCCAGCCATCCCAACCAAACTTGCGAACGCAGCCGCAGCCAAAATCAAACACACAAGCAGCCACAGCCAACACAGAATATCCCGAGCTGAAGCCAACCTCAACCAAACCACAAAACGGTAAAAGGGTTGCCACAAATAGTTGACTACCCGTGATTCAACAACCCGTGCAAAACTGCGTGGTGATGCTCTTGCTCTGAAAACTGAAGCTGCTCCAACAGCGCACACACGCACAGATGTCGCATCGATTTCAAAAGTACCAGTAGAGCCGGCAAAGCCGGGAGGCGGAAGTTTCTACAACACATGGGACTTATAGCATTTGCATTGTTGCTGGTTTCAGCGGGGTGCCTTGCTGCTTGAACATGCCATGTCAAAAACATTCGCTCCCAGAACCTCCCAGCCGCACTTCATTTCAAGCAAACGCCTCGCGCGCCTCGCGGCCTGAACCGCATGTGTTGTTCTGCATGCTCTCCCGTGTGGTTGTCTATGCTCTGGCGTGTCTGTCCTGCAGGAACAAGCAACAAACAGTGACTGGAACAAGTTGCCTTAGGCTTGCGCGATGCCTGTGACGAAGTCTGTAGTTGTCGACCACATTTTTTCGTCACCTCTGTTGACTCTAGTGTAGTGTGTTTGGTGTAGACAGCTCAAGTCACCAGAGACTGCAAGCCGAAAAACAACACGCGCGGCAAGAGCTCAGCACGACCGACATCTGCATATCGGTCTATCCATGTCTCTACCCAAATACTTTGTTATTAATCATATCCACTTAGTTATGTAGCTATCTATCTAGCTCAAAAACTACTTTTGATTCGACTTTTGCGAAATTCGACCTGCAGCTGAAAAGTGTAATTACTTCGAATACTGCTTTTGTACTTAACGCTTGCGATTTTCGAGCTGCAGCTGGAAAAGTGCTAATTTTTGTACGTAATTTTCCGATATTGGAGCTGCAGCTGGAAGAGTGGAGTCGTACCTTCGATCACGAAATACTGCGCCTGCCACGAAATCTGTACATGACCTTGCGAGAGTATTGCGCCTGCCACGAAATCTGTACCTAGCCTTGCGAAAAGGCTGCTCCTGCCACCAAATCTGTGCCTGACCTTGCGAAAGTGCTGCGCCTGTCCTTGACCTTGCGAAAGTATCGCGCCTGCCACGAAAACTGTGCCCATCCTTGCGAAAGTGCTGCGCCTGCCACGAAACCTGTACCTGACCTTGCGAGAGTGTTGTGCCTGCCACGAAATCTGTGCTTGACCTTGCGAAAGTATCTCGCGCCTGCCACGAAATCTTTGCCCAGCCTTGCGAAACTTTTTATACTTTTTGACGATTTTGGAGCTGCAGCTGGAAGAGTGGAATCGTACCTTCGATCACGAAAAACTGCGCCTGCCACGAAATCTGCACTTGACCTCGCGCCTGCCACGAAATCTGTGCCCAGCCTTGCGAAAGTGCTGCGCGTGCCACGAAATATGTACCTGGCCTTGCGAAAGTGCTGCACCTGCCACGAAATCTGTGCTTGACCTTGCGAAAGTATCGTGCCTGCCACGAAATCTTTGCCCAGCTTTGCGAAAGTTCAAGCTGCAGCTGGAAAAGTGTGCTTGAAATTGTGCTTAAATTTTGCGATTTTGGAACTGCAGCTGGAAGAGTGTAATCGCACCTTCGATGACGAAATACTGCGCCTGCCACGAAATCTGCACTTGACCTTGCGAAAGTATCGCGCCTGCCACAAAATCTGTACCTGACGTTGCGAAAGTGCTGCGCCTGCCACGAAACCTGTACTCGACCATGCGAAAGTGCTGCGCCTGCCACGAAATCTGCACGCGCCGCCTTGCGCGCCAGTGCCAGTGGGATTTGCGATGCGTCCGTGCCAGCGCTGCGGAAATGGCCCGCTTGCCACGAAATCTACACCTCGGCTCGCCAAAGTGCTGCACCTGCCACGAAATTCTAACCTTGCGAAGCCTCCGCGTTGCCGCGCCAATGGGCCCCCGTCCGAGACCGTTCCGAGACCGTCCCGAACAGGCGCTGCGGCAGAGGTACCTTTTGCGCATCTGCAGCAGCGATTTCCTGCGCCCTGCCACGCTTTTGCGCATTCTCTATCTTTTCGCGCGCTCAGACAAGGTTCTTTCTAATCATCAGCTATCCTTCACTTGGTTTCCGTACCACGGAAGTTTCTTCTAAACTTCCTTTGATACTGCGTATCTCAGATTACAAACATACAAAAATATACAGCCGCTCAAGGAAAATATGAATACATCGACTACCTATGTTAAAACCATAGAAAAAGCAAGCGCAACGGTGACTGAGAGCTACAAAACCATAAAGACAGAACATGTAAATATATGAATACTGTATATGTATGCATTACAAAACGCCACAATATCATAGCAGCTACAAGCAACAACTAAAATACACAGCAACTGCAGCGGTGATTACCGGCAACTCACTCGCTGTCAAGCTTTGCTTCAAGCCGACACATGGGAAGCCCGCCAGAAACTGGAAATTCGTACGCAGGTGGGAAGCGCTGCGCGCGGGGATAATGCAGCGGCCGCAAGAAACCCTAAAGTGCCAATGTCTATAACGGCGTCCTTCTAGCGCACGTGAGTCGCAAACCGGACAAAGAAGGTTGGCTGAGCAGACTATCAAGCAGCAGAGCAACATTATGAGTCGCTACTGCCGACTCATCAAACAGTCTTCGAAAAAAACATATTTGCGAAAACCAGGGACTGGGCCGAAACGAACCTTTCTTGTGCTGCCTGAAGCAAAGCGTGCGCTTTGCTGCGCCAACTGGGGCCCTACTCAAGCATCAACTGCTGCTCAAAACTTTGGGAAACTGCAGCAAGAGCACAGCGGCGATATCTCCAGACACTGCAAGCTCCTGTAGCACAGCTGCCGTCATGGCCAAAACGAAGACAGCATCTCGAGATTAGCGCCGACAGACTCCCTGCGCGGCTGCTGCGAAGATCGCGTCTACATGCTGCGCTGACACCTTCAGTGCGATATCCCTGGCCACAGTGCTAGAGGTTCCAAAAAACATGAAGTAAACGCAAACCGGCTACAAGTGCATGTCTGCCAGCTAGCATCAAGTCCGGATCTCGTGGCCTTTCTGGCAAGCATCAGCTTGTAATCCCCCACCCCAGATTTTTTGTTTAACAGAAATGCTGCAGGCTAGCCTTTCGTGCCCCGCCAGCCTTTCGCTCTCTAACACTATTCACGTGAAAAGGTTCAAGCGGGCTAGATTGCGCTCCACGCTGTCAAGCACCAGTCCCACAAAACTGACGCCCGCCAGACACTGGAAAGCCTAGGCGGGTGGAAAGCCATCTCACCTGCCCCAAGATGGAAACAGAGATATTGCAGGCCAGTCTTTCACGCTTCGCCATGCCGACACTGGGAAGCCCAACTCGCCGTTGATGCTCTAGAGCTGAAGCTTATCAGTGGGCTCTTTGAGCAGTCGTACTAGATGACTTTGTGGAGCTCGAGACGCGTGCCTCTCACGCCCCACAAAAGCGACACCGGGCCCACCAAAGCCTGGAAAGTTGTAGGCGCGTCGCTGGCCAGCAGCTGGCTGGACGCGTCCCGTGGCACCAGAAACGATGGTGTTGACGAGAACCGGAGTCAAAGGCATGAAAGCTTATCAGTGGGCTAGGCCGCACTCTTTGAGCAAAGGGCCGCCGCGCTGTTCAACAACTCGAAACGTCGGAAAGTCAACAAGGCAAAAAGTCAAACCGCAGCGGAGGGGGGGACTACCCGAACAGTCAACAAACAAACACGAAAAGTCAAAAAATGTGAAAGAGGAAAAGTCGAAAAGTTTTTGACTTTTTGACTTTTTGCGAAAAGTTTTGCGTCTTCTCGCTTTGTGCAATGTCCGGCGAGGGGAGCCGATAGCGCAGGCACGCACGCGCGCGGCGCGCACGCACGCACGCACGCACGGCACGGCACGGCACGGCACGGCACGGCACGGCACGGCACGGCACGGCACGGCACGGCACGGCACGGCACGGCACGGCACGGCACGGCACGGCACGGCACGGCACACGGCACGGCACGGCACGGCACGGCACGGCACGGCCCGGCACGGCACGGCACGGCGGCACGGCACGGCACGGCACGGCACGGCACGGCACGGCACGGCGCGGCGCGGCGCGGGCGGCGGCGCGGCGCGGCGCGGCGCGGCCGCGGCGCGGCGCGGCGCGGCACGCGGCGCGGCGCGGCGCGGCGCGGCGCGGCGCGGCGCGGCGCGGCGCGGCGCGGCGCGGCGCGGCACGGCGCGGCGCGGCGCGGCGCGGCGCGGCGCGGCGCGGCGCGGCACGGCACGGCACGGCACGGCACGGCACGGCACGGCACGGCACGGCACGGCACGCACCGCACCGCACCGCACGCCGCGCGCGCCGCGCCGCGCCGCGCGCGCCGCCGCGCCGCGCCGCGCCGGCCGCCGCGCCGCGCCGCGCCGCGCCGCGCCGCGCCGCGCCGCCCGCCCCGCACCGCACCGCACGGCACGGCACGGCACGGCACGCGCCGCGCCGCGCCGCGCCGCGCCGCGCCGCGCCGCCCGCCGCGCCCGCGCACCGCACCGCACCGCACGGCACCGCACGGCACCGCACGGCACCGCACGGCACCGCACGGCACCGCACGGCACCGCACGGCACCGCACGGCACCGCACGGCACCGCACGGCACGCACGCACGCACGCAACGCACGCAACGCACGCAACGCACGCAACGCACGCAACGCACGCAACGCACGCAACGCACGCAACGCACGCCACGCCACGCCACGCCACGCCACGCCACGCCACGCCACGCCACGCCACGCCACGCCACGCCACGCCACGCCACGCCACGCCACGCCACGCCACGCCACGCCACGCCACGCCACGCCACGCCACGCCACGCCACGCCACGCCACGCCACGCCACGCCACGCCACGCCACGCCACGCCACGCCACGCCACGCCACGCCACGGCCACGCCACGCCACGCCACGCCACGCCACGCCACGCCACGCCACGCCACGCCCGCCACGCCACGCCACGCCACGCCACGCGCCCACGCCCACGCCGCGCCGCGCCGCGCCGCGCCGCGCGCGCCGCGCCGCGCCGCGCCGCGCCGCGGCCGCGCCGCGCCGCGCCGACGGCGCGCCGCCCGCGCCGGCCCGCGCGCGCCGCGCCGCCCCCCGCGCCGCGCGCCGCCCCGCGCCGCGCGCCGCCCCGCGCCGCGCGCGCGCCGCGCCGCGCCCCGGCCGCGGCCGCGCGCCGCGCCCGCGCCCCCGCCCGCCCCCCCCCCCCACGCCCACGCCCCGCCCCGCCCCGCCCCCGCCGCGCCACGCCACGCCACGCCACGCCACGCCACGCCACGCCACGCCACGCCACGCCACGCCACGCCACGCCACGCCACGCCACGCCACGCCACGCCACGCCACGCCACGCCACGCCACGCCACGCCACGCCACGCCACGCCACGCACGCACGCACGCACGCACGCAACACCAACTCCTGAGCAACCGCGCCACTGGCAACCCTGCATGTCGGCTCAACTTGCTGGTCTTTGATCCGTTTCTATTATGCTCCCGGGGCACCCGTGGTTCTAGTTTTTGCCCCTCTGGCGGGCGGCGTGGCATGTGTGTCTCTGTATTGGAGTGGGCATTGTTGTTCGTTGGCTGACAACACATGCTTGCCAGCTGGGGTCTGTGCGGTTATAGTCATAGTTGATTTTGATATCAAGTTCCTTTCCTGATTCCAGGCCGCAGCAACTTGCTGGAGCGTACAGAGGTGCTGGAGCAGAGTGCGCAGCTGGCGGAGGCGACGCTGCAGCTGCTGCAGGATGCGCTAGATGTGGACCGGCTGCTTCGTGCCACCGACACGCGGCCCGACCTTCTCCACCGTACCGCGAATGCAAAGCGAACACAGCCAGATGTTGAGAGCGCAGAGATGAGAGATATAGAGGGACAGAGAGAGATGTAGAGAAGGTGTGGAAGAGCTTTGCGCAACATGCCAAAAGACATGAAAGTACGCGGGGCAATCAGTCAAAGGGAACCAGCTTCAACAATCAACTAAAAGGAACAACAAATGTGAAAAGAACAGACAACGAAGTCCGCGCGGGAATGAGAAAACATGAGCATATGCTTCACGAGTTGAAAGTGATGGACATGGAAGGATGCAACATGAAAAGAAGAGCGAACGGAGTGTAAGGCTTTTGTCACTTGTTGTTCCCCATATTCTTGTGTCGGGTTCTTACTTTCACCGCTGCGCGCCCGCCGCCCGCGCCGCCCGCCGCGCACTTGCGGCCCGCAGCACCCGCCGCCGTCGGCCGCGCCCTCACTCATTCAGTTCATCACTTCCGCCCACTTACTCACCCACTCACTCGCCCACTCACTCACTCACCCACCCACCCACCCACCACTCACTCACCCACCCACCCACTCACTCACTCACTCACTCACCCACTCACTCGCCCACTGACTCACTCACCCACCCACCCACCCACCACTCACTCACCCACCCACCCACTCACTCACTCACTCACTCGCTCACTCACTCACTCACTCACTCACTCACTGACTCAGTCACTCACTGACTCAGTCACTCAGTCACTCAGTCACTCACTCACTCACTGACTCAGTCACTCACTGACTCAGTCACTCAGTCACTCAGTCACTCAGTCACTCAGTCACTCAGTCACTCAGTCACTCAGTCACTCAGTCACTCAGTCACTCACTCAGTCACTCAGTCACTCAGTCACTCAGTCACTCAGTCACTCAGTCACTCACTCACTCACTCACTCACTCACTCACTCACTCACTCACTCACTCACTCACTCACTCACTCACTCACTCACTCACTCACTCACTCACTCACTCACTCACTCACTCACTCACTCACTCACTCACTCACTCACTCACTCACTCACTCACTCACTCACTCACTCACTCACTCACTCACTCACTCACTCACTCACTCACTCACTCACTCACTCACTCACTCACTCACTCACTCACTCACTCACTCACTCACTCACTCACGCACTCACTCACGCACTCACTCACTCACTCACTCACTCACTCACTCACTCACTCACTCACTCACTCACTCACTCACTCACTCACTCACTCACTCACTCACTCACTCACTCACTCACGCACTCACGCACTCACTCACTCACGCACTCACGCACTCACGCACTCACGCACTCACGCACTCACGCACTCACGCACTCACGCACTCACGCACTCACGCACTCACGCACTCACGCACTCACGCACTCACACGCTCACACGCTCACTCACACGCACTCACGCACTCACACGCACTCACACGCACTCACACGCACTCACACGCACTCACACGCACTCACACGCACTCACACGCACTCACACGCACTCACACGCACTCACACGCACTCACACGCACTCACACGCACTCACACGCACTCTCACGCGCTCACGCGCTCACGCGCTCACGCACTCACGCACTCACGCTCTCACGCACTCACTCACTCACGCACTCACTCACTCACTCACTCACTCACTAACTCACTCACTCCCTCACTCACGCACGCACGCACGCACGCACGCGTGCATGCACGCACGCACGCACTCACCCGCTCAATCATTCAATCACTTGCTCACTCATCGTGCTGCAGTGTTTTTGAAGTGCCCCAAACAAGAGGTTTGTTTTGGTCGCACTATTTCTGCAACAGCTGCTGACTTGACAACAGTGTCACTACCAAATTAGCTACACGAATCTCGTCGTACCTAGTAAGCCCCACGCCCCGCAGACTTTGTCAAAACAAGTCCAAGCCACGCCCAAGCAGTCAACACAGGCGCCGAGAGCGCAGGCGTGGGCAAAACCTGGCCATGACTTTTAGGGAGAAAGAAGGGGAGACGTGTAATCGTTTCCGTGGCAGCCTTTCAAAGCCCTCGACCAAGAAGCTGAGAACCAGTCGATCCAGGGGTAAGGCCTCAAGCTCCGAACGAAAGACGAAACGGGCTTGGGCGGAAAAACTCCAAAAAACGGGCCGCAAGCAAGCTTGCTAGAAGAACTCGGAAAACAGCGAGACCCAACGACGATCAGATGTGTGGAAAAGGGGCGGGCAAATGTGGGCGGGGATGGTTTGAATTGCATTTTCTATATTCGTGTTTGATTGCTTTTCTTTTCTGATTTCGACCGTACAAGCTCAGCTCGGTCTTTCCAGGCTGCCGGTGGTGCCAGACTTTGGCGGACCTCACGGCAGAGGCCGCAGCTGAGCTGCGGCAGTTCCTAGGTCAGTCAAAGGTGGCGACACGCCGCCGCTTCGAGGGGCTCTTCTCCGCTTCACAGGACAGTTCGGAAAGTTTCGAGAGTTGGGAGACGCTGAAAGATTTAAGCGGTCATTGGATTTCAACCTAAATCCGCTGAACCGAGGGGCGGAAAAGCCAAAAAACGAGCCAGAGAGAAAGAGAACCGCAATGTGTTTCGCTCAGACTGCTTTGCTACTGGAAGCTGAATCCGCTCACCTGCTTTGCTACTGGAAGCTGAACCCGAACTAAACGCAATGGCCAACGCCTCGCTGCTTCCCGGACACATTTTTTCGCAATGCAAGTTGGTTTGAGACCGGCGTTCGTTGCTCGGACGTGCCAGCGCTAGGGGTTGGAGCCGAAAAGGAGAATCTCTGCAAAGGCAGAAGTAGAAGCGAAGAAGAGATGAGATACGAACCGAAACGATGAGGAGCGAGGGAAACGAGAAGGAAGGAACGCCTATGAGTCGCCTAGGAAGTGAAGACGTTGAATCAACAGCAACAACCACATGTCTGAAGACATGAAACTAGGCCCGGAAGCATAGAGGCAAGTTGGCTGCGACCAAGTAGCTCAGTCGTGGATTGCTGGCCTTTAAGGAGGGGGGATTCTTGGAGGGCTTGCAAGATAGGATTTAAAGGCGTTGGTTTGGGCGTTGATAGGTCATAGGGTTTTTGACTTGGAGTGTCGTGTCGTACACTACGACATGAAGATAGTTCCACATGCTTTGTAAGTGCGCAGCAGCCTGACGTGACAAGGAAGCTTTTCGTGCTATTTAATGTGCCATGGCTTTATTTCACTGAAGGCTTGAAGTATTGCGATGCTCTTCTCAGTGCCGGTTCTCCCGGCTCATTGTGATCTTGCCAACCATCATGTCGCTCGTGTGGATTGAGTGGCTCGACATGTGCTTCGGATGGTGCCAGCAGCAGGCGAACAACTGCGATGTACCAACCTTGGTACGGAACCGAAAGCGGCGCCGTGGAGAAACCGCCGCCAGCTGGCCACACGAAACTGGAGCGAAGCTCCTGTGAATGCTTGCCTTGCTCGCGTTGATTTTCTGGCAAGCGCATGGCTGCGTCACTGGCTGACGACGTTATGCTCAAGTGCTGATGTCCGTTCTTGAATCTGCTGGCGTTGCCGGGCCTCACTTCACTTGGGAAAACTTGGAGCCAACGCACATGCTCAAGCATGTCGTGTAAGCAGGATCTTGAAGCGCGTGTTGAAAGATATGGAGGCTGCAAGGTGCGCGTGGCGCCGTGCGTGATGCTTGCGCGCGATGCCGCGCATGATGTTGCACATGATGCTGCGCTCAAGTGCACAGCGCGCAGGCAGCACAAATGCTCAAGCTGCTGATGTCAGTCGTGCCCGGCTTTGCAACTGTCTTTTTTTTGCTTCGCTCGACAAGCAAAACGTGGAGCGTGGTGTTCGCCATTACGACTTTGATTTAACGTGTCACGCTGGAGCGGGGCAGGCGGTGTTGTTCGTGTGCGTTTGTAGCGCTGGCTGCTAGCTCTGCTGAAATTGTCTGCCTGCGCGCAAGCAAGAGGCAAACGCCAAGACCGCTCATGACTGATTGCGTTGCTCTTGCTCCTTGCACGCGAGGCGGGCGTCACGCGCTTGCCGACAGTTTGCCACTGAGAGAACAGAGCTTCGAACGCATTCGCCCACTGATCGCGCTGAGCAACAGACCGTGCATGCCTGCGCGCTCAGTCGCCACTCACGAGCTATGCCACCGACAAGTCACCAATTACCACGTTCGCCAAGCTAGTCCTCGTGGCCAAAGTCTGACCAGAAGACGTTCGATTTTGCTCCAAGGCGTAGAGAGACCGCAGCACGTAGCTACGACCACGCAATGGACAAAGCGCCAGCGCTGCGGTTGCTGCCGCCAAAGTAACCAAATTTAGTTTGAACTACTCCAAACTAGCTTTATTTTGTCTCCTGTACCTAGCGATCGATCTGTGCGCCGTATCTTCCACTGCCTGCCATGAAATCTGTACGTGGCCGCACTTTCCCAACATTACGTGTACGCTTAGATACTACAGTACGAGCGCTTCGCGCGCTACTCTTGTGCTTAAGAGCGATTGTTGCGGCGGAGCCATGGGAATGCACTTTGCGTACTACTTGCGGACTTAGAAGTACCACTTGCGCAAGTAGAAGTTGCGATTCTCGAGCTGGAGCTACGGGAGCACACTTCGCGTACTACTCTTGCGCTCCAAAGCTATGAGCGTGGATCCTGAGCCGCGTGACTGCTCTTTGCGTCCTGCTTACATGCGATTTCATCCGGAGCTGCGGGAATGCACTTCGCAAGCTACTTCTGTGCTCAAATTTTGCGATTTTGCCGCCAGAATCGCGGCACCACAGTTTGCGTATACGTTTAGCCTTAAAAGAAACCAAGGGAAAATCAAAGCAGGTGCCCAAGCCAAGAGACAACTTGCAAAGGCCGCTCCACGAGCAGTGGATGTGAGGAAATTTGCACAGCGCCGCAGCGAGAGCGCTTCGACGCGCACGATTTTCGCAGAGGGTCCGCCGAGCTCCAGGCAAATTCGGACGGCGCCATTCGCGTGGCGCCACAGTGAGATTGCTTCGACACGCATGATCTTCGCAGAGGGTCCGCCGAGCCCAAGGCAAACTCGCACGGCGCCATAGCGAGAGCGCGTCGGCGTCGACAGGCGCACTGTCTGCAAAGGAATCGCCGCGACCAAGACACGTTCGCATTCGCCGCGACCAAGACAGATTTGCAGGGCGCCACAGCGACGGCGCTTCGACCCGCACGATTTCCGCAGAAGGTTCGACGCGGTCAAGACACACGCGCACGGCGTTGCGGCGAGAGCGCTTCGACACACACGATCTCCGCAGAGCGGTGCGTTTCGTATGCTCCCGTTGGGCCTACCTCCGCCAGAAAAAGAAGAAGAATTAGGGGTGCCGAAGAACATGTTGTGCTTTTGGGATAGTGAAGTAACACCCGAAAAGTTGCCCTGTTCTTAGGACAAGTTGGCATGAGAAGTTGGCAGGTGAAGGAACTCTCGAAAAGTTGGCATGAGAAGTTGGCTGGGGAAATCCTCTCGAAAAGTTGGCACGAGAAGTTGGCAAGTGAAATAACTCGCGGAAAGTTGGCAGGCGAAGGTTGCAGCAGAAGAAGAACCCTCCGGAATGTTCTGGGAGAAAAGCGGCGCAGAACAGAAAAATAACAAAAGTATGCAGAGAATGGCACCGCCAGGCTGTGAGGAGCGCGGCTGGGCCAGTGGCATCGCTGCAGCGGGTTGCCATTGAAGCCTTCGATTTCCTTTCCGCAACCAGAGGCCGCTTTTGGAACGACGGGCATGCTGTGTTGTCAGGCATTTTGGCAGCTATGGTCATCGCCCTCTCGGGGATTTTCCTCCTTGCATGTGCCTCGCTGGCTTTATTTGCGCGGGAACCTCGGGAGGTGAGCATTTTGTCGCTGTCGGGCCAGTATGGCTGTGAGACATCCTTGTGCAGTTGCTTCTCCTGGTTCTTGTTCGCGTCCTTCGCGCTCTTCTTATTTGCCGTTTCGGGCACAACAGTGGTGACATACTCGCAAGCGAGCGGTTTTTGTTTGGTTTTGGAGAACGACATCGGCACGGACCTGTTCCGGGCCACAGGGCTTCGCGTGGCCGCGTCGCAGTCCCTTAGCTCTATCGTCGACATCTCCCAGCAGTGCCTGGCAAAAAGCGCCGGACACACCGGAGACCTGGGAAATCTGGATGTGTTGACTTTGCTGAAGGGAGCCGATGGCACCTCAGTCAGGGAGACTTTGGCCAGCTTTGAGCTGCGCAACTCTTCTCAACCCCCAGATGTCACAGCGCTTCAAAGAGCTGTTGGGGACTCAGTCGCTCAGGAAGCTTGCGTGTTCTGCAGATTGGTTTCGTTGGGTCCCAGTTGAAGCGAACTCTTGGCTTGCCCGTTGTTGTCTCATCCCACTTTCCTTTTGCTTTCTCTTAAGTTAAGCCATTGCAAACCACACTCTCAATCGTATGCAATCCGGACTGAAGCGGGGCGATGGAAAGGTCATAGAGCTTCATAGTCCGGAATAGGCCTTGGTGACAACTAGTCACGCTCCAAGCGCTCCCGTGGTGCATAGACTTCACGCGGGTTGCGCGAAGTGTATTCTGCCAACCCTTGGAAGGTTTTCTTCACTTAGAAATGCGATTTGTCTCTTTCTTCTTCATGCTTTTTCCTCTTGAGGTTCGCATCCCGGTGGATGCCCAGCTGCTGCCCAGTGACGGGCTGCGGGGCCACGCGCGGTACGGGGCGATGGAATTGGACGCGCGCACGCGCCTCGGGCTCTCCGCCTCCGTCAGCTGCGCTGACTTCACAGAAGGCCGACGAAGGGAAGCAGGGCAACTTTTGTGGGAGGAACATGAAGTTCTGAAGATGACAATAGAAATAGCAAATATTGGTTAACCAAAGGCGAGGTTCACAAAGTTCGACAAAACGGTCAAAGGGCGAGATCAAAGTCTCAAAGCTGTTTCGATTCACAAATTGGACATCTTGTCATCGCAAAACAAGTCTGGCAGTTAGAGGTTCTCTTGCCAAGTCTTGCCAAGTTCTTCTTTGCCCTCAGGCGCAAACGGCACGTCTGTCACGATCCCGGGGCTGGAGACCTTCGTTCAGTCCTTCCGATCCCTGGGCAGCGCGACGGGCAACTGCAACACGTCTGACCAGGACTGACAAGAGAACAGACGAGAGAAGAGCCTGAAGAGTCTGTGAGTTTGAGAGCGAAAAGTGGTTCTACACAGCTTGTACATGACTCCAGGCCTTGATCTTCACTACTGCATGAGTCCATGGAAAACAGGAGTTGAGCAGACTGACTGTTTGTGTTAACAACATTAAATTACAAGACTTGTAGTTAACAACGGCTTGCTGTATACGTGGTAGCGGAGCCGAAATCCCAAACATAGGGGAGCTTTAGCGCACAGCAGCAAGCGCAACAACAGCGACGGCAGCCAGCTTTTAGCGTCAGCTCAGCGCACTTCCTACAGGAACAGACAACAGGACAACAGCCGCAGAAACAGTAGGAGCCACGACAGGGAACAGGCACAATACAGGAGACTACGCAAGTACAATCTGCCGTTCTTCACTGGTGACTACTCCCAGTATGAAGACAGGCTGTTCCTATGTCGGACCCGACCTGTGCTACAACTGGCTCAAGAGGATACACGACAGATTGGAGCGCACATACGCGATCCCACACAAGCAACAAAAACAATAGACCTTGCAAGAGATCTACACTAAGGAAGAAACTACAAAGGCAAAGGGAAGAGCAAGCGACGCTACAAAGGAAGCAAAGTAACAGGCAAACACAGAAGCAATGGCTACTGCGAAGGGTTCGACAAAGGCAACAAAGGAAGCTGCGGAAATGCAAAGGCTACTCAGTCTATTTATCTTTACGTAGGCGTGTGTGTACGTATGTGTGCTGACCAAATCGCATTCTCGCCTAGGCCCCGTTCCGGACAGACAGCCAACAAAATCCTGTCAGCAGAAAAGCCGCGGGAATTCCAGCTACTTTTTCCACGAGACGACACAAGCTCCAGCCTACAGTGCTGAGGGGATGCTCTTGAGGGTGTGCTTAGCATGTGGCATGCATGGATACAGCGGGTGTGCTTAGCATTTGGCTGGCATGGGTACAGTGCTGAGCAAATGCTGTTGAGCGGGTGTGCTTGCCATGTGGACATGGCGCTTAGCATGTGGCATGCATGGATACAGCGGGTGTGCTTAGCATTTGGCTGGCATGGGTACAGTGCTGAGCAAATGCTGTTGAGCGGGTGTGCTTGCCATGTGGACATGGCGCTTAGCATGTGGCATGCATGGATACAGCGGGTGTGCTTAGCATTTGGCTGGCATGGGTACAGTGCTGAGCAAATGCTGTTGAGTGTGCTTGCCATGTGGACATGGCGCTTACCATGTGGCTGGCACGGATACAGTGGTGAGCGGGTGCTCTTGAACGAATGCGCTTATCATTTGGCTGGCATGGACGCAGCCCTGTGCTCTTGAGCGGGTGTGCCTACCATGTATTTGCTTAGCATGGACGTAGCGCTGATGGGTGCTCTTTTGCCAAATGGTGCTCTTGAGCGGGTGTGCTTTCCATTTGGCTGCCACGAAATGCTGCGCCTGCCGCACAAAATGCGCACAGCCAACGCAAATGCACACACACTTGACCTCCAGCGACCATGAAAGGCTGCGCCTGCTAACAAAAACGCACTACCTGTGACGCAGCAAAAACGCAAGATCCACGGCTTCGCGGCTGCGCGCGCCTGTTCAACGAAACGACGTTCTTTTAGCTCCAACACGCACGAAAAGCCGCGCTTGCCAACGAAAGTGCACACGTTGTGAAGCAGTTAAAGCGGGCGTTTACGCGATGACCGGGCCAACAACAAGAACAAATTGCCCCACTAACCGAAACAGACCAAGGACCACGACGAATCCTTGGTGGAAGCTCTGACTACTGGAAACAGCTGTTGCCCAACACCGCAAGAACGACTAGATGATTGCATCTGACCATCATCAACCGGCAAGGGCCGGATCAAGAACAACTACAAGAGAACACCAAACAACTTTCCAAACAAGAATTACAAAGAAGAAGGAAGACTTGAAGGTGATGACTCGACTGGAGAAACCAGATTCCGAAGAAATGTCTCACCTACACACCGAGAAACAACAAAGACTACACCAATAAGACAAAGCTCACAACCACAATCTACCATGGCAACACCGCCAGGAAAGTCAAAGCTCCAACTACGAACTCCACAAAGATATGGAGACCCAAAGTAGGTAGACAATATAGAACCAAAAGCAACCACACATAGACCGCTCACAGCACAAGACGGCCGCCAAGACTACTGGGAAAGACAAGGTGGACACTGTATAAAACACCACGCAGCACTCAGAGCCGCACTGCTTACACCTACAGATGGACTAGGACATCCACCAGTCAACGCACCTCCAAGAGGACCACGACGAGGAACAACACCACGAACACCACGAAGCTCACAAAGCAAGAGAATTACGACAACCGCAACAACCAACTCCACAAATAGCAGAACACAACCGAACTCATCTACCACACAGAAACTGGTGTCCAAGACAACTACAAGAAACAGCAATCGCGACAACCCAGCATTCAAGTAGATTTTGCCTACATCAAATCGCAACAGGCTCCAAAGTCCATAACAGTCCTAACAGCAGTAGATGTTACTACGCAACTGTGCATGGCGGTATTGGTTCCGGACACAAGGCATACTACAAACTGACAATGAAAACACCTTCACTGCGCTACTGAAAGCAACAGCATCCAAAGCCGGCTCAATGACCATACAACACTCGCCGTCCTACAGCAGTAGCAGTCAAGGAAGCGTTGAGCGACTACGCAGAACTCTTCTTGGACAAATATGCGTCGTCAGAGCCAAAGTTGAAAGCAACTACAGCGTAACACGGTCCACCAAACACTGTCTACTACCTTGGATAGTACGACTTGCAGCATGGACCGTATATCGCTACGTCACCCACTCCGACGGCTACACAAGCTTCGAACGCCGCTGGGAAAGCAAATACGAGTGAGCGATTTGCGAATTTGGCGGAACACTACTTTACCCTCGCCCACTACACAAGAAACTTCCGCAAGCCGATCTCCAAATGCAGAAATGCATATGGCTCGGAAAAGCTTCCGAAACAAACTTCAGACCGCTACCGGACAGCCCATGGCTACTTCACCAACTGGAGGACGACGCCATCGCCTATGACCAACTAAAACGCACAGGACTTCAGAAGACGCTACAATCAGACCAACGGAAGAACCAAAGAACCGCAAGCGCTACGACAAAGAGCCAACGCAGTAACACTTTCCAACGGAACATCCGTCACCTCCGACACAAACGACGACACTTCAGGAGACCAACCTATAATCTTCGACAACGAAGGTTACGACGAAACACAATTACGTGAAGGAATGAAACACGAATCCAAACACATGAAACTACATGATGTTTACAACAAAGTAGATGCGTCTACACTCAATGACGTCGTCATCAGAGGGAAGCAACCCCCGCAAGATGTCCGCAGAAAGAAAGAGCAGGCTTACGAAGTAGAATCGGCGCGCCCGCCGAGAAGACCGAGGACGAAGACTCTGTCTACGCTTCTACACCGATGCTTGCAACGCAACGGATACTTCTCGCGCTACAGATGTCATGAGCAAGCTGGGTAGCGCGACTGGGCGACAAGACTACTGCGTCGACCCATCTTTGAGGCAATCCAGAAGGTACTGCATCGCCTTGAACCAGGTAAACCGCAACAATTTCTGGGAAGAAACACCGAGCGCTTTGGCAACTACTGCGCCATTAGACTTCAGGACTCCTACATCAACACCATGATCGAAGAGACTGGAATGACCAACTGCAACGCAGTGACAACCCCAAGAATTGCCCGCTACAAGCCAACGCTAGAAGACGAAGCGCTTCTCGACCACGAGCGACACAAAAGTTGGCAAGCTACAACGGTTAGCCTACACAAGACATTGCCCACGCAACAACAGAACTAGCGCGAGTCCTCACAGCACCTACAGAACTTTCACAAAAGCGAGTCAAGCACTTACTACGATACCTTCACGCCACCAAGCGCAAATTCACCATAGAACCAACAACAACACTTAGAGCAAACACCAACAACATCCTGGACCTTGATGTCTAGGCCGATGCGGACTGGGCAGGATGCCCTACCACCAGGAAGTCAACTTCAATTTTCAACCTTCATTTCCGTGGAACAGTTGGTTTAGCAGGACACAAGCTACAATGGCACTGAGAATGGCAGAATCTGAGCTCTACACCATTTGCACAGGAGTTAAATTAAACTTACGCATTCACACAGACTCCACAGCAGGCAAAAGCATTGCTACACGACAAGGCGCAGGCAAACGAGCAAAGCACATCGACCTCAATTTTCTCTACACACAAGACATCATCCAACACGACATTAGGTGTGTATGTGTGGAAGATTGGCGTGACTTCTTGGATTTTTTTGTGCTGTAGCTTCTTGTTTTGCTGTCTTGTTATGGTATTAGAAGATGTTCGTCTAGCTCTTACCTTCATCATCCCCAATTTCCAAACCAGTGTGCGCGTCAAACACTGAGAAAGAGGAAACTCCCGAAACTGTGTAACAGTTGTTCGGTGCTCCACATCTGCAATGCTGAAACCACAAACTACCCATAGGTACACCGCCCGCAGTTGCCCGAGTAATATCGTGCGTTTTCTGGCTTTGGTGCCATCTTTCCAAGCCGCGATTGCATGGGGGAAAGGAGAGCACTGTCCGTTCTTCATGTGAGATGCGCCGAGCCAGTGGGGAATTCCTTGCGTTCCCGAATCCCATTGGCACGCTCTGTCCAAACTCAACTAGTGTCAAACATGTTGCTATGTTGGAAACCGGGAACCGCATGCAGAGCTCTTTTCGCAAACCGAAGCAGGAAGGGTTGTTCACCCTCACCCAAAAGCCTCAATGCTCCAAATCGTTTTCGGTTGCAAGCAACACACGGGCAACACACAGCCGAGGGAGAACCAGGCGAAGCCACAAAAGCGGTGTGCGCGGGCGCGGGGGGCGAGGAGGGCAGCACAAGCGACGAGACAAGACCCAGCAAGCAGAAGCTACACGGAGCAACGCAGCAGATGACGATCCCAAGCCGCGCACCAGATGGACCACGACAAAGGAACGTAGACGCCTAAAGCGGAAGGATGGATTGAGAATTCAGTTCTTGCTTCCATGATCAGCGTTTTAGCACAGAAACCAAGCTGCAGGATGCTACCGAGCAGAGGATGCAGGGGACCAGAAAAAGAAGTTGAAAGGGTGGGTACAAAAGATCATGAGATAACATGCGAACATGAACACGGCTAACAGGGCCACGCACAAAATACCACAGCGGCAGCTATGCCCAAAATACAAAATACGGCATGGCAGGAGATCAATCCATACCGGAAAGCCGGCAACTAGATGTCGCAACAAGAAAGCAAGGTGTCACAAGGGAATGAGGTACAGAGACTTCACAAGCATGCAAACCACCGCCCCCAAGCAAACTCCAACTATGGCGCTCCAAGCCTACCTCCAACTCATCGACAGCGAGTTGAAAACCGAACTACGGCCAGCAGATGTAGTCACACCACAAGCGGAAAAGAAGTTTTGCGCCTCACGGCCATCTTGCCAACAGAGAGCAACAATCCGTTCAAGCTCGCGGATGACGCTACATTCTCAGCGTTTGCCAATGCCCAAAAACCATGGCACGACAAACTAGCGTTTTCAGACTTCTCTCAGTCCCGATGGCACGAGAAGCATGACTTCCGTGTTACAGCTGCAGCGATCAGGTAAAGGGAAAGGCAACAAAGAAGGGAAGCTCTTCACTATGCCCGTTCTAAGTAAACTGCAAAAGGAAACTACGGACACGTTCAAACACAAAAGATCATACAAAGGAAAGAGCAAAGGGCACAACACAGCTGCATGTCAGAATTGTCCCACATGGGCTCTATGCAGGCAGAATGCCCATTTGGCAAGTAAGCAAGCAGAAAGACAGCCCGTAAGACTATCTCTGACATAAGGGGCGTTGCCTTTCAGACCACGCTGGCCCAACCTTATTTGGACGATGAAACAATCATATCAGCGCACATCAGCGTGACACCTCATACATCCGCGTCGGAGGAACATTTCATCGTTGGTCACTACCCAGCGCCACAGCGGCAGCAAGACAGCCAACCAGAACGCAAGCTGGGGCGACCGGAGAAGGGGCACCTACTCGCTGCTACAAGACAATCTCAACTCGTTTGCAAAGCTTGAGTGAGACAGCGGTCACAGCAAGGAGTAGTCGCGAATCACGGAGCAGGATTGCGAGTAGAGAGCCCACTCGGACTTTTTGGAGCGTTTGGCGCATTCGATTTGGCTCGATCGCGACCTCGACAGGCGGTGGCGTGCTCGGAGGCGGTGACCCGGGCAGGCCGGGCGTGCCAGGCCGCGGCGCGGTTTTTGCAGGAAGCCAAGGCCAACGTGCGCCTGGTGGCCTTTCCCTGCCCCGACTTCTCCGCAGGCGCCAGAAACGCCCAAAAAACGGATTCACAAACTGTGGGATTCAGAGAGGGACACAAGTGGATCGGAATCGTAGGCAGGGCCCGTGTGCCGTATTTCCAAGTTATCTATCCAGCTACCGGTGCCAGATTGCTGGCCTCAAGGGCCGTCAGGAAATGCTTCGTGCGACGTGAAGGACCTCACCCAAAACGCGGATGGGACCTGGACGAATGTGTGCTCGCCGAGACGGACACCGAAGACCTGCACCTTGGAGGAGTTCACTTTGTACCTCCAGGACTTCGACGCCCGCATCGCCAAGGACGGGACGTGAGTGACGGTGAGTGACGGTGAGTGACGGTGAGTGACGGTGAGTGACGGTGAGTGACGGTGAGTGACGGTGAGTGACGGTGAGTGACGGTGAGTGACGGTGAGTGACGGTGAGTGACGGTGAGTGACGGTGAGTGACGGTGAGTGGCTTGAGGACGCTTTTCCAATTTCACGATCTTTGTAACTTTTGCAAATTGGATTTCGCTTTTTTGAAGAGGTCTTCGCCTTCCTGGAGCACGCCATCGTCAGCACGGACGTGGCGCAGCTGGCGCCGGCGCCGGTCCGTCTGCCCGGCAGCTGTGCGACCCTCGCGCTGCACTGGCAACACTTCATGCAGGCGCGGAGCGAGCGTTTCGTGGGTTTGGGAACACGACGGACGTGACCGGACGCATTCGGTGTTCCATGGTTCAGGCCCTGTGCTACAGCTCCGTGCCTGCCTTGCGCAGCGTGGGCTGGGCATTCTTTTGGGCTGGGCTCACCATGCTGGGCGCAGACACCTGGCCGCACAAGATGCTATCTGGGAGGCCAGTGAAACTTCCTGGTCTGGGGACATTGGCAACAGGCAGACTTGAACAAGATGCAGCTTGTGGTTTGGCAGATGCGAGCTTCACATGTAAGGCCTGTCTGATGTACCTGGTTTGGAGACGTGCCTATGACAATTACTACCGCCCGAAGGACAACTGGATGGGAGGCGATGATATGCCCGTGCGCTCTGCCAAATCTGTTGCTTCAAGTGTTGCTCGGAGCGAATTCAACCCATGCTTTTTTCTTTCTGTTTGAACGTTTTTTCCACACAACATGGCGAAGGGCTGTTCCGAATCACTTGCACTGGCCTTCAGACTGAAGTGACTAGAGAAAGGAAACTGCTCAGAGCTTGTGCTATGAACTTGGGAGAATCCTGCGAGAGCTCGCAGAAAGAGGTCACACAGACCTTGACAAACTTTGCTCAGAGAAACATGCGCAGAGCTGGCTCCAACAGTCACAGAGAAGTAGCGCAGAGACTTGCAAAGAACCTGCCCAGAGAACTTGCGCAAAGAGCTTGTGCAGAGCCCCAGAGGAACTTACGCGGAGCTTGTGCAGTGAGATTGAAACAGAAATGTTGCTGCAAAAATTGCTCCGGCCGCCTCTTTCCTCGTTTGCTTTGCGGCTTCCGAGCACTCTCGCAATCCAAGGCAACCAGGTCGTCGGCCTTGAGTTTCTAACTGGCTGAAGATTGGGACCTCCATACTTTGTCAGTGCCGAAGGCACCGGGACAACGATTCCGACGATTCACGTGTGCAGTGTTCGATCGCACAGATCCAACGTTGGTGCAGCCTTTGACGCAGATTTGGAACGTTTCACTAGAAAAGAATGCAGTTGTATTGGAAGGGCTCGGACTGCGCGTTGGGTAGAACTTTTGGCTTAGCATCATGCTCAAGCAATCTGTGGGATGGACATCATGGATACAAATGTGTGAAGGGCAGGCCTGGATGGGTTGCATGTGGTTCGAAACTGCATATTTTGGATTTCACATGATTTCACATTGACTTTTCGTAGGCATGGGCAATCAGCAAGCCAGGCAGGGACTGAGTCGATTTCGGCTTTCAGTTCTCTTTCTCCCGCGTGCAGCCGCTTGCTTGCAGCTTCTTTTGCGAAGCGCTTCGCGAGGCAGCGCGTTTTGGCCAGCAGAGGAGGCTCAGGACGGGAACGTCGCTGACTGCTCACTTGTTTACTCAAATGTACCATGTCTACTTGCATAGTTTCTCTGTTGCTCGTCTTTTTCTGTTTTGCCTTCTTTTCTTCACATACCTTACAGATTTGCTCACACGAGGCACAGCCCTTCCGATGAACGGCTCGCCCATCTTCACTGCAGCCGTTGCTGCGCCGGACACTCCCGTACCGCCGTACCGCTCAATCGCTAAACCGCTCCCGTTCGAAGCCTTCACCTCAGGACCCCGCGGCCAGCGTGGTGGTCGAGTCGGAGCAGGATGACCGCCACTCTGCAGCATGTCCGATGGTGCCATGCTTTCAAGAAGTTCTGTCGCAGGCATTCCCGTGGTGTTCACTTGGACACACGGCGGTGCTTTCCTCAGATTTTCAGCAAACCGTTTGCAGATACCAAGTGTAGCATGTAAAGGTCAAAACGTGTTCCTGGCGGCCTCCTTCAACCAGTGGAAAGATCAAATCCCCATGGTTCGCTCCGGGCGCCAGCCCGAGTGATGTGTCGTGAGTGTGGGCGTGAGCGGTTCAGAGAGCGAGGCAGGAGTTCTCCGTTGTCCAAGAGCTTCCCAGAGGCGATGTGAGGGACGGAGTGACGCGCGATCGGAATGAACAGAATGATTTGACGGGGATGTGGTGTCCACGGTGTCCGCATGTGTCCACCGACCTTAGGTGTCCACCAGTACAAGTTCATTGTGGACGACCAGTGGCGCTTTGCACCAGACCAGCCAAGTTGCTCGACCAAGTTGCAACGGTGAGAGCTCATTCGCACTCAGTTTCATTGAGATGTTAGTGATTCTGCCCGGGCGACCCGTCACTCGTGTCACTGCTAGGAATGCAAGATAGCCAAGCTGGCAAGTTTTTCGTGACAAGTGAAGCAGATCTAGTGACATGAGCTTGGCTGGTTAAACTGCCAGGCCAGGGAAACATGAACAATGTGCTAGACATCTCTACGTATCAAAGATTTCAGGCGAAGCTGCCTGTGTTTGCGGGTGTCAGCTGTCCCCTCACCAGGTATCGCAGGTCGAAGACAAAGATGTCAGCAAGTTTGGTCAGATGATTTCTGATCCAAATGTTGGCCTGGCATATTTGAGATGCACAGCAATGCTTCGGGAGAATGCGATGCCGGGCCAGGACTACACTTTGGATGCGCCTGTGGTTCCCATGGTAGGAAGCTCATCATGCACATTTGCGAGTCACGCGCACAGCGCGTGAGGTGTTGAGCAAGAGCACCTTTGCTGCCATCCCAACCAGGTCGCATCGATAGTCGATCCGTCCGACTGTCGTGCCTGGTGTTCAGGCTGGCTCCCGGTCAGCTGCCCTGCCGCCTTGTTTTCTGCGATTTCGAGTCAAGTTGCTCCTTTTCTCTCTCTCGCTTATGCGTTTGTGTTCACTTTCCCCCTCCACTGCCTACGAAGACCCATGGTTTTCCCTCTCGTCCTCAAACACCAATTCATGTTTGGACAATTTGACCAGCAAGCGTCCGAATCCCAGCTCACTCGTAGAGCCTGCAGTCATGCCGGTGCCGGGAGGGAGCGGGAGCCTGATAGGGATCCCAGGGAACTAAAATTCTGCAAGCTCAGCCAACTGCGAATGATCAGCGCCTGCTTCACCACCACAACGCTCAATTCCTGTCACTGCCTCACGGCACAAGAGCTCGACACATACGATCCGGGTCGGTCCGGGCTTAGCATCAAAGGTGTGGCACCTGGCCAGTGCGTGTGTCCCGCTGAGCCGACAGCCGCGATTTTGCTGACTGGATCGTTGACGGCCAACCGCCAAGGCCCAAGCCGAAGTGTCCACGCTCGGCTGTCGGGAGCTCCACGCCTGTGAGCCTTGCGCTCCATGGACAGACAAGAAGACAAGGTCACATTGCCCCTACGCCTTGTCGGAAGCCGCAGGGCTTCAGGGCTTGCCCTGCAAGATTTGCCCTGCAAGATTGACACTGACTTGACGCTGACAGTCGGTTCGTGCAGTCAGGCCGCGTTTGTGAAGAGTCCTTTTTGTCAGAGGTTTGCAAGTCACAGCTTTTTTCAATATTCTTTCCTGTTGCCAAGTTGTGTTGAGTCCAGCGTGCGCCCCCTTTGCTGCATATCTCTTTGAATTCTTCTGCCTTTTCTCTCTTTCTCTCTTTCTCCTGCTTTCACAGTGTCTCTTCGTCTCACCGGCTTTCTCCTCTCTTCCTTCTTCTTTCCTTTCTTCTTCTTTCTTCTCTTTTCCTTTTCCTTTTCTTTCTTTTCTTCCTTCTCCTTTTCTTTCTTTCTCCTCTTTTCCTCTTTTCGGCTCTTCGGCTTTCGGCCAGGATGAACATCCCGACGCACTGCCTCTGCGACCACGTCTACTTCCGCGAGCGCGAGGACGCGCTGGTGGCCCGGGTGGCCCAGGCGGAACGGAACGGAAGGCCCGAGGCCCGAGATGGCGAGCCCCGAAGGAATCTCGAAAGAAACAAATGTAAAAAGAAATATATAAAAGAAACATATGTAAGAACTACATATTTTATTTCGAAAGAGATGTCGATGTAAAACAGAATGAACATATACATCTCTGCTACGTTTTAAGACAGTGATTACAACCATACAGCCCCAACCCAAGAAGCTTAGGCTGCAATCGTGCAATCCCAACAGTTGCGGCCATTTGAACACCGGGCTTTGATTGCGACTCACATCCAGTAAGCTTGGCTTTGACAAGTGGAGTCCTCTCAGCTATTTCTCAGCAACACGAAAGCCAACTGCCACCTCTTCTGCCACCGCGAAGACCCTCATGTTTGCGACCATTGCGTCCACTTGCGCCGCCCGCAAACTCCACTTTCCCTCTGCCGGGTTGGAAGTGACGCACAGAATTGCCGAATGCACGGCTTCCGTGGATCTTCACCTCCAATTATTCGACTTTGAGAATCTGGCAACATCTCCATGCAGATGGAGCTATGGGGCAGACAGCCGCAGGCAAGTCAATAACTTGGAAGTTGCAGACCGTGCCCACCTCAAGGTTGCTTGGCTCGCACAGCAAGCCTGGCCGGGCCGACTACAATGCAAGTCGACACGGGGCAATTGCGAGACTTTCTGTTGGAGAATTGGAGAAGCACTCGGCCCGCACAAAAAAAGCATCTTACAGCAAGTATTGATTCCTGTCGCATGCATGTTGGCAGAAGTTGCCGCTTTGCTTGGCACTCATTTAGGTGGCAGTCACGCACCGCTACGGTCAGAAATACTCTACCACAGTCGTTGCCTCAGTGAGAGCACAAGAGCACGCGTGACACCATCGCCGGCACAGGTGTACGTGACGCGAAGCAACTTTGGCGAAGCCGCGGACAGGAGCCAAGTGACGACTTGAAAGCGGAATCAAATGACTTCAACTAGACTTTTCGACTTTCGGAGGACTTCAATCTGATGGGACTCCCGGGCTCAGGCGCGAGACAGGACACAGGCCCGGAAGCTTTCGAACGCCGAGGCAACGCGCCGCAGCTCTGACGGCCGCGAATTCACAGCTCTGACGTCCAGTTCGTTTCAAACTGCGTTTCATGGGGCATGAAAAAAGAGGTTGGGGAGGGTGGATTGACACTTCGCTTTCACAAAGATGATTCCTGAAAATCTCGGCTCTTCAGACACCCGGCAAATCCCAATCTGCGCCGGGTGCGGCCGCCCTTGAAGGCATTTGCGCGTTGTACCACTTCTGCCAGGGTTTTCCTTCAAGCCCTTGCAGGCAGCCCCTCGGTGATGGACTATTTTGCCATAGGTGGCAAACCTTTCTTGCTGTCCTCTCAGAACTTTCAGAACTCGCAGAGCTTGCGGCCTGTGCCCTTGGGGCGCTTGCAACGGCCCAAGGTCTCGATTTCCTCCGCATATTCCTGGTATTTTTAATACATGCACACAGGCACGGGCAAGTAGCTTCACTTGTACCTGCGAGTGTCATGACTAGGAGCAGTCAGCTGAGGCAAGCCGAGCGAGTAAAAGCTGGAGTTTTCAGAACGTTCTGAATCTGAATTGCAGGGCGTGGACAGCCATGCCCTACAAGCACTGCAGGCCGCATCATGCCGTATCAAGGATCGAGTCGAGGCCTCTCGACTCAACTTGCCAGGCTTTCCAGAAGGCGCAGGCCTTCCAGGCGAACTCGAGAACTCAAGTGGAACATAGAGACGGACGTTTCGTGTTCGTTTCAGGGCGAGGGCTATCCGATTGCAAGAGGCGCACGGGTCGATTTCGGATCGGGCGCGGGGCGGGTGCCGAGAGACACTTTTCATGGCGCAGGGGCGGCATCTCGACCCGTCTGGTGCATAGATATTCGCAGGATATTTTGTTTTACTTTCCTGAGCTTTCTCCAAGGCAGAGGACGACCTGGACGGACTTGTTGCAGCTTCATGTGGGCTGGGGCATGAGGGCGCAAGTCTCTGCAGGATGTAGACGACGACGATGGGCATGTCAAAGCGCCCAGAGCACTGCATCAAGGCTACGATTCGAGCCAGGCCAGTGACCGACGTCGCCGCCTGTCGCCGCGTGTCGCCGCGTGTCGCCGCGTGTCGCCGCGTGTCGCCGCCTGTTGCTTTGCCAGGTCCGGGAATGGCCAAGCAGTCGCTTCGAGGCAAGCGAAGCGTTGAGTCGAGTCCTTGCGCGCGCGCGCACGGCAGGTGATCCGAAAGCTGCAGGATGCCACCAGGAACAGGGGACAGGATCGCATCCCCGCATCCCGGATTCCCGGATTCAAGCATCGGCTCGGATCGGCTTGCACTGTTGAATCGGCTTGTGTTTCAGGTTGTGCTCATGAAAGACAATGAAGAGAACAGATTAGTCGCAGTCACGGGCTGGGTATTTCTTTGAGCTTTGGCAAGCAGTTCTCTCAGTTTGCACTTTCTTTTCATGTTAGATTTGTCTATTTGGCAGTCGGTGGACTGTTTGCACATGCCCGGACCATGCGCATCTTAAGGTCAAAATTATGCCGAACAGGCTCGGCTTCGGGTGCAGCGCAGCCCAAGCTTGAGCTCGTTTTGGGTGGCATTGAAGCTTGCTCTGCGGGTGCAGGTGGGTCGGCGTCAGCCATTCCGATTTTGTCATCGACCACCCGTCGGAGACGGAGCTTCCCTGGCAGGAGCGGGTGTGCAAGTGGCCTGTTTCTGTTTGGCAAGGAATGAGAATGAAAGGAATCACTGGAATCGGGAGTCCATGAGGACATTGGCTGCGTGTGCTTTTTGAATGAAGTCGGCTACCCGTACGCCTGCGGCCTCTTGGGGGTCTATCGGGACGCAGAGCACACGTATGCCCGAAAGCTTAGAGAGCTCTCTCGGAGTGTGGTGTGTGGTGCCGCCAGAGGTGGTGACAACTTTCGCAACAGAAGGCGACTTGTTCTCCTGGTGCGAGGACGGCTTTGCGAAATGTAAGCAATGTGAGCTGGAGCTTGTAAAGTTTGTGCTTTGCGAGCTTTGAGGGCTTTGAGAGCGTGTTCTGACAGGGTGGTGTGGCACCAGGCCACGAAAGGGAAATGGTCAGCAGCCCGGGAATAGACGGTGACATGTGGTGGGTTACGCTGGACCTGTCTCTGCGCTTTGCTGCTTCCGTATGTGTCCGAGGTCGTCCAGCCGATTGCAAGGCAGATCATGGAGGGCATTCAGCAGCTCCACGACTTTGGCATCGTTTCGCCCTTAAAGCTAGGCCTGAAGTCACTTAGGGCCAGAGTCAGTTGATCGATTCGAGCAAAGTTCCGACATCTTGGATCGCATGCATAGAGACTGCGAGTTGGGAGTTAGAAGTTGTCCGAGGTGCATAGAGACTTATCCTTGGAGAACGTGCTGATATCAAAACAGGGTGCGCCTTCGCATTTGGAAGAGAGAGACAGAGAAGAAACAAACACGCAGACAGAGACCGGTTTGAAACATCTCTCACGCTTATTCATTCTTATTTGTTTAATATATATATATATATATATATGTATATATATATATAATGTATATATATATATATATATATATACACATATATAATAGCATGTCTTTTGTAGTCAGACTCCGAAGACGCCTTTTTTTCCGCCCAGCCTTCCGGCCAGACGGCTCCGACACGTCCGCCTTCCAGATCCGCATCATCGACTTCTCCATGGCCTCCACCGCCCGGATCTTCAAGCCCCAGAGCTGCAGAAGAGGAGAAGAGAAAAGGGAAAGAAAGAGGAAAGAGCAAGAAACAGAGAGAAGAGGAAAAGAGAGAAACAGAAGAGGAAGAAGAGAGAGGGAGAAGGAGCATGAAGTAAGACAGAGAACGGAAGAAAGGAGAAGACAAAAAAGGAAAACAATGCGACGAGAAAAACACCGAAAGCAAAGAATGAGAAAGTTGTGTCCTGAAGAATCAGAGGCAAAGTGATTCGATTTCAAAGATTCTCCTGAGATTTTGCTCTTCAGAATCCTCTTTTTGCAAAGAGACAAGAGGAAAAGAGAGAAGAAGAGAGAAAAGGAAGGAGAAAAAGAGGAAAATATAAGACAGAGACGGGGAAAGAGAGACGAGATCGAGTTCGCACAGATTGAATTCAATTGGAAGTTCTTGCTCAGGAACTGCATTAGAGGCAAAGCCTCCTATCAGGTTGCGAAGCCATTTTATCCCTTTTGTGCACTTCTTGACGCGCATCAAGTTTGCCAGGCACCAGAGCTCCATTCAGATCAGGAGTACGATGCATATCTCACCGACGCATTCTCCTTAGGCCGGCATGCCGTTCCTTCACGCACGGGCTGACGGGCTGACGGGCTGGCCAGGTGTCACGCTCTATGCTGTACTTCTGAAGGAGATTCGAAGTCGCCTTTGAAAACTTCCGTTGGATCCTGGCAAAAGCACTGCGGATTTGGCGCGGACTCAAGAAATGAAGATACCAACTGAGAGTCCCTTCTCGTAATTGAGAAATCGAAGCATGTGATCTCAAACAATATGTTTGAGCAGCGTTTGCTCAATTTGCTCGATTTTTTCATTTGTTTCTCCGACGCATTGCAACGTCTACCAGACACATGCAATGCCCCTCTCATGCTGCTCTGTTTGACAGAGCGAGGCGGCCCTATTGAAGGTGTTATACAAAGTGTTGCCTGGCAAAGGCTAGTTTTGCTTCCAAATCGCTGTGTGCGCATTAGCGCGAATTGCGCATCACTGTTCCAAACGATCCAACGGCTGGATTTTGTGCGAATTCGGCCAGACAGCTGTAATTTGTTTGTGTGCTTGAAGTGACATGCTGTATTTTCAGAGTTTGCCAAACGTTGCCAAATCTTTGGTTGCCACTTTGCGCCGTATGGCTCTGGCTATCTCTGGCTTTGGACTAGGACTATCCCTGGCTCTCCACGCGGCCTGGGGGCTGCAAGTGCTTCGAGTATGTTCGGAAGCACGGCTTCCGTGCGTGCGCCCGTAGAGCCGGAAGTGCAAATGATGCATCGAGTTTCTGCGACCTGAGTTCGTGAGTTCAGGTATCTGGCAAAGCGCAAGCTCAGGAACAGTACGCAAAGAGCGCGCTCCTCAGTGCGAGCGCGATGTGCACTCTTCCAGCGTCTCGAACCGTCTCCGAGAGGTCGTAGAGTTTATGTCGGAGCCGCTGATTTGCCTTCTGGAAGGCAAGTGGATTTAGACTCGTCTCTCACTTCCTGTCTCGTGTGCGTCCCGTGCGTCCCGTGCGTCCCGTGCGTCCCGTGCGTCCCGTGCGTCCCGTGCGTCCCGTGCGTCCCGTGCGTCCCGTGCAGGTTTGCTGTCCTTTGAGCCCAGTGAACGGCCGGACACCCGGACACCTTCCAGCGCATCGCGTGTCGCCATAGCGGCCTGTCGCGCGTCAGGCTCACCCTGGGCGAGCGAAAGTGGAGCAATAGAAGGCGAGCCTGCCCACCAGAAGCCCACATCCCATCCGACTCATCCGACTCATCCGACTCATCCGACTCCTCCGACTCATCCGACTCATCCGACTCACCCGACTCATCCGACTCATCCGACTCACCCGACTCATCCGACTCACCCGACTCCCCCGACTCACCCGACTCACCCGACTTATCCGACTCATCCGACTCATCCGACTCATCCGACTCATCCGACTCACCCGACTCACCCGACTCACCCGACTCATCCGACTCATCCGACTCATCCGACTCATCCGACTCATCCGACTCATCCGACTCATCCGACTCACCCGACTCACCCGACTCACCCGACTCACCCGACTCATCCGACTCACCCGACTCACCCGACTCACCCGACTCACCCGACTCATCCGACTCATCCGACTCATCCGACTCATCCGACTCATCCGACTCACCCGACTCACCCGACTCACCCGACTCACCCGACTCCGACTCATCCGACTCATCCGACTCATCCGACTCATCCGACTCATCCGACATCACCCGACTCACTCCGACTCACATCCGACTCATCCGACTCATCCGACTCATCCGACTCATCCGACTCATCCGACTCATCCGACTCATCCGACTCATCCGACTCATCCGACTCACTCCGACTCATCCGACTCATCCGACTCATCCGACTCATCCGACTCATCCGACTCATCCGACTCATCCGACTCCGACCCGACTCACCCGACTCACCCGACTCATCCGACTCATCCGACTCATCCGACTCATCCGACTCATCCGACTCACCCGACTCCGACTCATCCGACTCATCCGACTCATCCGACTCATCCGACTCATCCGACTCATCCGACTCACCCGACTCACCCGACTCATCCGACTCATCCGACTCATCCGACTCATCCGACTCATCCGACTCACTCGACTCATCCGACTCACCCGACTCACCCGACTCACCCGACTCATCCGACTCATCCGACTCATCCGACTCATCCGACTCATCCGACTCATCCGACTCACCCGACTCACCCGACTCACCCGACTCATCCGACTCATCCGACTCCGACTCATCCGACTCATCCGACTCATCCGACTCATCCGACTCATCCGACTCACCCGACTCACCCGACTCACCCGACTCACCCGACTCATCCGACTCACCCGACTCACCCGACTCACCCGACTCACCCGACTCATCCGACTCATCCGACTCATCCGACTCATCCGACTCATCCGACTCACCCGACTCACCCGACTCACCCGACTCATCCGACTCATCCGACTCATCCGACTCATCCGACTCATCCGACTCATCCGACTCCGACTCATCCGACTCATCCGATCCGACTCATCCGACTCATCCGACTCATCCGACTCATCCGACTCATCCGACTCATCCGACTCATCCGACTCATCCGACTCATGCGACTCATCCGACTCATCCGACTCAACTCACCCGACTCACCCGACTCATCCGACTCACCCGACTCACCCGACTCACCCGACTCATCCGACTCATCCGACTCATCCGACTCATCCGACTCATCCGACTCATCACGTCATGATCATCCGACTTATCCGACTCGCATCCGACTCATCCGACTCATCCGACTCACCCGACTCACCCGACTCACCCGACTCACCCGAACCCGACTCACCCGACTCATCCGACTCATCCGACTCATCCGACTCATCCGACTCATCCGACTCATCCGACTCTCCGACTCATCTGACTCATTCGACTCACTCATCCGACTCCGACCCGACTTATCCGACTCATCCGACTCATCCGACTTACCCGCTCATCCGACTCATCCGACTCATCCGACTCATCCGACTCATCCGACTCATCCGACTCATTCGACTCATCGGACTCATCCAAAATCAGACTCATCCGACTCATCCGACTGACTCATCCGACTCATCCGACTCATCCGACTCATCCGACTCATCCGACTCATCCGACTCACCCGACTCACCCGACTCATCCGACTCATCCGACTCATCCGACTCATCCGACTCATCCGACTCACCCGACTCACCCGACTCATCCGACTCATCCGACTCATCCGACTCATCCGACTCATCCGACTCACCCGACTCACCCGACTCATCCGACTCATCCGACTCATCCGACTCATCCGACTCATCCGACTCACCCGACTCACCCGACTCATCCGACTCATCCGACTCATCCGACTCATCCGACTCATCCGACTCACCCGACTCACCCGACTCATCCGACTCATCCGACTCATCCGACTCATCCGACTCATCCGACTCACCCGACTCACCCGACTCATCCGACTCATCCGACTCATCCGACTCATCCGACTCATCCGACTCACCCGACTCACCCGACTCATCCGACTCATCCGACTCATCCGACTCATCGGACTTCATCCGAGTTATACGACTCATCCGACTCATCCGACTCATCCGACTCGTCCGACTCACCTGACTCACCCGACTCACCCGACTCACTCGACTCACTCGACTCACCCGACTCGCTGGCAGGTCGATTTGGGACTTGACGTGGCTGCACGAAGGTGGGGTTGGGCTTTCCGCTTTCGGCTTTCGGCGATTGAGAGGCTCGAGCGCCGAGGTCCTGGCAAGTAGCGCGGCTTCGCGGCCTCGCTCTCGCATATCGGGCTCCGATCTGCGATGCGAAATGCGTGTCCGCGTGACTCCGCACGTTTCACAACGGACCCATTGTTCCACGGGGTCAGGCATCCCTCAAGGCTCACATAGATTGGACTTTTGCTTTCAATGAAACTGCTCATGGACTCCGAGCGCGGCGAGTTCAAGTCTAGAGACGAAACTCTGTCACTCTGACAGTCTTTTTTTTAACGCTCTCGTGGGGCTGAAATCAGCTCCCACTTCGTTTGAATGCTCGGAGACAGTGCCGCATTGGGATTGCAAATTAACGGCAGCTGTAGGCAGTTCCTGGTCGGCAAGCCAGGAAGCGCACTCTGCCTCAGAGTTCACACTCGGAAAAGAAAATGTCGGTGAGCTTGACGTCGGAATCTTGGCAGTGGATTGACGATCGTCGGGATCGTCGGGATCCGCATCAAATCGTTGGGATGATCAGAATCGAGCGCTTTGGCTGTTAGTAGTCTGGAGCAATATGGCCAGTCGCTGATGGCAGCTGCCTCAGAGACGGATCGTTGATGCTGGGCTCGTTCTGGGTTGAACTCAAGCAGCTTTAGATCCGAGCAAGGCGCCCAAGAGTTTCCAAGAGAGACGTGGACAAGAAATGCCAAGGACAATCGCACAACCCCTCAGCGACTTTTTAGCATAGAATTCCACTGCACCAGCCCAGCAGCACTGATTTAGTCATGCGAGAGACAGACTGGAATCTCATGGAGAAGCTGTGCATATTCAAGACTGTCCGCTTTGCAGTGTACGACATGTGATAGGGATGTGGTGCCGCATGTGATGGCATACCAACTGGTGACAGCGTGCCCCATTGACTCAGTGTGCGTGACACTGAGTGCACGACACCTCAGCGCACACCAACGTGACACGCCTTGACACGGGACACCCTGGCGTGACACTACTCGCATGACCCTCGTGCACAGCAAAGCTTGACCCCGTGACACGAAGTGACGACCTGCGCTGTGTGACACTGACAAGCCATGGATGGGAAACATGAAGACAGCGTACAAGAAGGTGTTCCAAGCACCAACTGATCGTTTTCCGGTAGCTCTGTTTCCCGGCATGGGTCATTGAATAGGCGCTCGAATGCGCCGCACCTTGCCCACACAAAAACTCCAAGAGTTACCGGCAAAATATATGTAAGCGTCGGACAGCTGTGACCGCGACACGTGCGACAAGCGTGACCGCACCATGGTGGGATGCGATGGGCTTTTTCTGGCGCAGAAAACGGGATGCAGCGCGTAGCACAAAGTTGCATCCGCAGCAAGCGGTTTCCCGAGGAAGGAGCCTGCCGGTTGCAGGCAGGGAGTGCGCTTTTGACCCAGTGCTTTTTCTCTGGACAGGAGCATGCGAATCTTGCGCAGGTTTTGGGCACCGAAAGCTTGGCCATTGCAGGGGCCTCGCTGAGGTATGCGTGGGAGAGGGCGGGGAGAGGGCGGGGAGAGGGAGAGGAGAGGAAGAGGTTCTGGCCGCAAGATTAGCAATGGGTTTGGGTCTCAAGCTCGCTGGTCTTGACGTGTCCCAGAACCCACGTTGACCTTCGCGGGCACCTGGACTGCGTACGGGAAGTAGTCGCTCTTTCCGCATAGTGGCTTTGGGAAAATCTTTGTCCGGGCCCGGGCAGCGAATCACGCACAAGCGGAACCTTGAGGCTGAGTCCTCATTCACCTTACACTCCTCTCCCTCTCTCCCTCTCCTCTCCCCCTCTCCCTCTCCTCTCCTCTCCTCTCCCTCTCCTCTCCCTCTCCTCTCCCTCTCCTCTCCCTCTCCTCTCTCCTCTCCCTCTCCCTCTCTCCTCTCCCTCTCCTCTCCTCTCCTCTCCCTCTCCTCTCCCTCTCCTCTCCCTCTCCTCTCCCTCTCCTCTCCCTCTCCTCTCCCTCTCCTCTCCCTCTCCTCTCCCTCTCCTCTCCCTCTCCTCTCCCTCTCCTCTCCCTCTCCTCTCCCTCTCCTCTCCCTCTCCTCTCACTCTCCTCTCCCTCTCCTCTCCCTCTCCTCTCCCTCTCCTCTCCCTCTCCTCTCCCTCTCCTCTCCCTCTCCTCTCCCTCTCCTCTCCCTCTCCTCTCCCTCTCCTCTCTCTCCTCTCCCTCTCCTCTCCCTCTCCTCTCCCTCTCCTCTCTCTGGCCGTGGACGGCCAGGGCGCGCGGATGTATCTTGGACGGGCTTGGGCGTCACATGTGGTAGTCGGGATCTGGGTTTTTGATTACTGCGGGCAACAAACATGAAAGCCGGCGAAAAGGGCGCCGAGAACAAGACCCCGCGGCCGAGCCAAGAGTGTGTTTCGGTGTTTCATTGATGGTGAAGGATTTCAGGGCAGCGGAGGAGCCGTTGCGATCGTCGGCGTCACCAGGGACGGGCTGAGATGAACGCGATGCCAAGATCGTGAGATCTTTTCCTGAGCTAACCGCGCTCGTCCATGCTTTCCCAGGCCACCGGGCCGATGTGGCGCTTGAAACGGCGCGAACAGTTGTAGACCCCGACAGAGATGCCTTGAGACGCGTTTGCGCAAGTGGCTGCGCAGCCTGGCCTGCCCTACCGCACAGAGCGAAGCAAAGAAGCGAGACATAAAAGCGCTTCACGTTTCTCGAACAGAACAAACTGACTACCAGCTTTCGTCGCAGTAGCAGCAGAAAGCTTCTAATTCTCAACACCATGGAAGATTAGGCGCCTCAAAGCTGTTACCGGGAAACTGTCGAAGCCTTTTTAGGCAACCTCGTGCGCAGCAGCGCGTCGCCTAACGCGCTGTCCGTGGCGCAGCTTCGTCGCGGACACGCCTTGCGAGCGGCGAGCGGCGGAGTTGCCGGCGCGCCCGAGCATATCCGTTGAGCCACCTGCGCTTCTTGCTCTTTGCTCAACAAGCGATATGTCCTTTGAAATTATAGGGTCTCACAAGCAGTTCTGCTTCCTAGTGTGCAGGTTGGCAAGCGCGGAGAAGCTCGGCTGGCCGGACTTGCGGCTCTGCTGATGCGCCTCCCAGCACTCACGCAAGACAGAAAAGTGAATGCGACCTCAGCGCGTATGGGACTTTTCCAACGCATCTCTTGTAGTTCAAGGCTTGCTCACAGATCTGGTTGAAAAGACCAGGACCTGTGCCGGCGTGGGGCTGTGTTCTCTTGCGCTCATCATTGGCGTGACGTGGCCAATCTCCGCGTGCTAGACAACGCTGCTCAAATTCGTCTTTGTGGGAGACGCGCGGAAAGCATCCTCGTTAAGCCGCGTGACTGCTCGCCCTGCAACATGATTGGAGTAGACGAGTGGCCGCTTCCGGGCGGAGAGGACGGGGTGAGGGTAGGGGAAAGAGAGGAGAATGAGACGAGCGTCAGACTAGGTCACGCTGCCGAGCCACGGCGGAGAGGCGCGAGCTTCGTGTTGAGATGGGGGCCCGGTTTGGTTCCGTTTTTGCTCTTTTCTTGCTGCCTTTGCGCCCTCCCTTTGTTTTTGCCAAGTGGCTACCTCGCCGCCCTGAGCTGTTGTCCATTTTTGGGTCTGCTGGCGTTGCCGAGGCGCCGTTGGTGTGACTTGTTCGCTGCTGGTGCAAATGATGACAAAAAGGCAGGCTCACGGGCATCTGCGTAGCTGAAGCCATGCTTGCGCAAATTGCAAAATTCACTGTGACGCACATCCACAGCCACTGCGCCCATGCCGGCGCAAGTGCTAGAAAGCACGCTCGCGCCCACCAACAACCACTGCTCCCATGCTGGCACATATGCTTGACTTGCTCATGCTCTTGCCCATCCTTCTCGTGTCTTTCTTGTTTCCGCTTAGCGATTGTTTTGACTGCTGTGTCTGTTTTGTCTCCTGTAAGTTCTTTTTCGGGATGAGCATCAAGAAACACGTATTTAGGGGGTCGACGAAAATAGTACCCTGGTTACCCTGGTCTCCTACTCCCCTAGTCTCCTGGTCTCCTATCCCTGGTGTCTCCGAAGCCACGCCCGCCTCGCTTCATCCAGCCTCAAACCAACCCTAAACCAGCCCAAAACCAGCCCTAGGCCACCCCCAAACCAACCTGGGCCCACCCTCTTCAACCCCAAGCCCAAAGCATCCCTAACAAACCCCTAAACTCACCCTAAACCAACCCTAAACAGACCCTAAACCAAACCTGCACCCACCATAAACCTGCCCTACCTTAACCAACCTTAGCCAAAACACTAAAGCGGCCCTAAACCCAGCCTAAGCCCGCCCACCCTAAAACTACCCTAAACAGCCCCTAAACAGCCCCTAAACCACACCTACACCCGCCAAAACCAGTCCTAAGCCAACCCTAAACCGACCCCAAGCCAACCCTAAACCAATCCTAAGCCCGTTATCTTCGTGTACTGCGCTTGTACTGAAAAGTGCCTATTTTGGAGCTGGAGGTGAAATGTGCGCGCTGTTGCCTGAAGATTATGTAAATTACAGCGTTTTTGCACCCCGGGCGAATAATTTATTTTGATCCCGTAATTTTTTTTTGCTGATCCGGCACCCTTCCTTTTCGTTCACCTACCCATCATTGTTCTCTTGCCGGCTCTGTTTGGCCCACTTCCTTTGTTTTTCCTTCTTGCCCTTCCTGCCTTTCGTTTTCTTTTTTTAATAACACACTTCCCCTCAGCTGACAGCCACGCGTGAGCAGTTGGTGGTTGTGGAAGGTTGTGAGAGTTGACGGAAGATGGCGGGCTCCGAGAGAGATGCGGAGCGATGGCATGGAGGGCTTGCGTTGTGTCTGCTGCTTGTTGCTTGCTGCGAGTTGTCTTTTTTCGCGGCGGTTGCTTGATTTTTCTTCTTGCTTCTCGTTATGTGATTTGCTGTCCGCTTCCTGTGCCCTTTGGGTCGTGTTATGTTGTGTTTTGTATTTTTATGTTTGTTGCTTTGAGTTCACAGAGTGGCGTTGCCCGAGGTTCCCAGAAGGTTTTTGCACGAGAGGAGCGGTTGCAGGTTCCGAAGGTTCCGAGTTGAAGGTTTGGACCGCGGTTCCATGGACCGGTCCTGTTCCGTGCTTACGTGTTTTCAGGCCTACATCGTACACATGTTTTGTGTCCTTCTTTGGTTGTGCTTCCGTGTTTCTTGTGCTGTTACGTACTTTTAGTATATCCTTTCTGAGGCCTTGGACTGGTTGGCCACTGCCTTGCCCGCGGCTGGCAATGCTGGCGGCGCCAAAGGAGGTCCTGCACTTAGAGAAGCTGTCCATAGCGGCGCTGTTTCGGGCAAGTTTTGCGCCGGAGTTTCACTCTTTTTTTTCCCGTGCGTGGAGTGATGGTCCAGGTAGATTCCCTACCTCGACCAATGCAAATGCTTCCACTTCAGCCCACCTCGATGTTTGTACATTGTCTCGCTTTGCGTGGGTGTTTCTGTTTTCTTCGTGTTTTGACCTGATGTCTTCAACGTCTTCGTGTTTGGGCTGAACGGAAGCCTTGTTCTTCGAGTGCTCAACGTGGTCCGGAGAGCTCCGGATAGTTTTGGAGGGGTTTGCATTGGGAGTTTCAAGTTTAGGCCTAGCCGCCCTGGGGTGCTGGGGCGAGTCCACCGCAGTGGTGGTGCCCGCGCTGGCCCCGGGCCTCGTTGGAAGTGCAACGGTTCAGTTTTGAAGGCTCAACGTGTTGAAATGCGGCCAAGGAGTCCGCGATACGTGCAGTGGCCCCTCCCGCCAAGTCCTCCATCGTCGGGGCCCTCAGCTCACTTCAAAGCGACCCAAGTCCCACAAGTTTGTGCTCGTAACCGGCACAGCTTGCAAGTTCAAGGACAAACCTTGGGCTGCCCTTGAAGTGGTGGCAAAGCCAAGCGCTCAGTTGAGTGAGCGCAGCTGGTTTAACTGGCGTGTTGCGAAAGCCGAACAAGATCGGGAAGGGATGCGAGCGCGAATTTGGGAAACGGATTTGATGGGAGGGGACACGGATTGCTAGTTTGGGACGGCCCAAGGCGAATTGGATAGAATTGGAATTTGGGAGGGATTGGAACGGTCAGACGTTAGTTGAGTGGATGGAACTCTCGAAGGAGCGCCGTGGCACTGGCTACCTTGGGGCCCATTCTGGCATCGGCGGCCGTCCGTTGGTGCCTGACCTCGGTTTCAGAGAAAGAATCACGGGTTTTCGACTACTACGCATATTGGTCCCAAACCTCATCATGACTCCTTCACATCTCCGCAAATACTTTCGCTGACAGGACTAGGCACCTCAGTTTGATTTGGGGATGATGTTATCATCATCGTCCAAGGTGCTGGTACACGTGCTGTGTATCAAATTTATCTTCAACATCATCTCGTTTTTCTTTGTCACGAAGTGCTGCACATCTTCTAAACCAGCACAAAGGGAAACCCACACACACACACACACCGAGCTATGCTCAGCACATGTGAGCACAGCCTACGATTGCTGTAAAGTAAAGAGCCCAGTCTTGCATGCGAAGCATGCAAAGATGGGCAATATCCTACACGAACACACATTCAACATCAAATCAACTGCAGATCATCATCTGCCAAGGAGAAAAACAAGCTGACGTTTGTTTCGTGGGTTTTGAACCTCTTTTCTTTTCATTTCTTCTCTTTTGTTTATTGATTTCTCTTGTATTCTCCACTCTTCCCTTTTCTTCTCTTTTCTTATTTTTTTGTGTGCTCGCTTCGTTTTTTTTGTTTTTGTTTTGTTTTTAAATGTATGTTTTTATTATTTTATTCTTGTCTTTTCGATTCTTCTCTTTTCTTTTATAATCTTTTGTTTTCTTCTCTTTTCTTCTGTTGCCTTTTTCCGTTTCTCTTTTCTTCTCTTTTCTTCTCGTGTCTTATCTTGTCTTATCTTGTGTTCTCTCGTCTCTTCTGTTCTTTTCTTCTCTGGTCTTTTCTTTTCATTGTTACTTGTTCTTCACTTGTTTTCTTCTCTGTCCTTCTCTGTTCTTTTCTTTTCTTCTCTTTGCTCTCTTCTTCTTTCATCTATTCTTTCTTTTCCTTTTCTTCTCTCTTCTTTTCTTGTCTTCCTTTTCTTTTGTGGTCTAATATTCAGGTTTTCTATTCGCCTCTTCTTTTTCTCTTTCTTTTCTTGTGTTGTGTTTTCTTCTCTTTGCTTCTCTTGTCTTCTCTTTGGCTTGTTTTGCGTTTCTTCTCATTTCTTTTGTTGCTTCTCTTTGCTTCTTTTGTTTTCCTTTCCTTCTCTTTTCTTTTATGTTCCAATCTTTTCTTCTCCTTTGTTCTCTTTTACCATCTTCGTTTTTCATGGCTTGTCGTCTCTTTTCTTTGCTTTTCTTGTCTTCTCTTGTTTCTCTGTTTTTTTTGGTTTTGTCTGCTTTTCTTCTTTTCTTTCCTCTCCTTCTCTTGTCTTCTCTTTTCTCCTTTTTTCCCCAAACAGCGAAGCATTGGGGTTCTAACTTGAGGTATAGAGAATAGGAAAGTGTGACGCCGATTCCGGGGTCCTGTTTTCCGCTTGTCTTCCTGTCTCCCAGTGCGTGTCTCCCGCTGTGTCTGGATGCCAGATGCTGTGACGCTGGCTCCGGGTCGTGTCTCCCGCTTGTCTCCCTGTGTCTCCCTGTCTCTGCGGTCAGATGCCAGATGCTGTGACGCTGGCTCCGGGTCGTGTCTCCCGCTTGTCTCCCTGTGTCTCCCTGTCTCTGCGGTCAGATGCCAGATGCTGTGACGCTGTCTCCGGGTCGTGTCTCCCGCTTCTGACACTGGCTGTGTCTCCCGCTTGTCTCCCTGTGTCTCCCATCTCCCGTTTTTTGTGACGCTGGCTCGGGGTCGTGTCTCCCGCTTGTCTCCTAGTCTCTGCGGTCTGTGACGCTGGCTTCGAAATCGTGTCTCCTCCTTGTTTCCCTGTGTCTCCCAGTCTCTGCGGTCGGATGCTAGATGCTGTGACGCCGGCTCCGTCCCGCTTGTCTCCCCGTGTCTCCAGTCTCTGCGGTCAGATGCCAGATGCTGTGACGCTGGCTCCGGGTCGTGTCTCCCGCTTGTCTCCCTGTGTCTCCCTGTCTCCGCGGTCAGATGCCAGATGCTGTGACGCTGGCTCCGGGTCGTGTCTCCCGCTTGTTTTCCTGTTTCTCCCTGTCTCTGCGGTCAGGCGCCAGATGCTGCTCCGGGGTTGTGTCTCCCGCTTGTCCTTCTGTCTCTCCCATCTCCGTTTTTTGTGATGTGGCTCGGGGTCGTGTCTCCCAGTCTCTGCGGTCGGATGCTGTGACGCTGGCTCCGAGGTTGTGTCTCCCGCTTGTCTCCCTGCATCTGGATGCCAGATGCTGTGACGCTGGCTCTGCGGTGACGCCAGCTGCGTGTCTCCCGAAACGTGTTTCCCGCTTGTCTCCCTGTGTCTCTCAGTCTCTGCGGTCAAATGCCAGATGCTGTGACGCTGGTGTCTCCCGCTCGTCTTTCTGTGTCTCCCGCTTGTCCCTCTGCGGTCGGATGCCGGATGCTGAGACGCTCCCGCTTGTCTCCCTGTGTCTGGATGCCAGATGCTGGGTTGTGTCTCCCAGTTTTTGCGGACGCTGTGATGCTGGCTCCGGGGTTATATCTTCCGGCTGTCTTCCCCAGTCTCTGCGGTCAGCTGTGACTTGTCTCCCTGTGTCTCCCAGTCTCTGCCCCCTGTTTCTCCCAGTCTCTGCGCTCGTTGCTGTGAGCTGGCTGCTTTCCTGCTTACAGCCCTCAACAGGAAAAATGAAGTTCCTGCACATCTTCTTACCCAGTTTTGAGGCTGACCTGGCTTGCTTGGCATCCAGTAACCGGCGTTCGGCTCCCTTCGGCTCCCTTCTGCTCACGTGGCAGCAGCTCGCAAGCGCAATTGAGAAGCATCAAGCTAGAAACATAGATTCGACAAGTCAGCAGGAACCACTTGCAACAATGTGAAAGGGCATGTGGCAGATTTTGCTGCTAACCTGCGTGCAAAGGATGTGCCTCTCTCTTGGCCAAGCGCAGGTTTGCATCCTGGTGAAACATCGTTGGAGCTAGAAACAAGCAATGTCGAGCCTTAATTTTTTGTCGTTAAACAAACAAATCGTGACATCCGGCTGATTGCTTTGCTCAGGAAACTGAGCCGCTGTTTAGAAGCCAGTGCCGCACTTCTTGGTCAAGTTTGCATCCTTGTGGCGCACCAGCAGGGCCCTGTCGAGCCTTTCTATGTTTCTCTCGATAAAAACCGTTCTTCAAGTGTTCTGTGTTTGGCTTGTCTGCGCTTTTGTTTCTCTTCACCAGTCTTCTTTGTTCTTCTCTTTTCTTGTCTTATCTTGTCGTCTTTGTTCTTCTCTGTTCTTCGATCCTTTTTCGAGCTTGTCTTCGCCTTTGTCTTTTCTTTCCCGATCTTCTTTTTGTCTTATCTTGTCTTCGTCTTTTCCTTTTTCTTCTCCAATTTCTTCTTTTCTTTCTTAGCTTGCCATCTCTGTTCTTCTCTGTTCTGCTTGCTCACGGTCCCAGGGAAACGATTTGTTATCTCGCTCGGAAACCATTCCTGTTTTCTGTGTGTGCCTGGCGTCACGTGCGCATCCCCACGGGTTAGGTGTCTGTCGGCATAGGACGCCGCCTTAACTAACGCAGAGCCGGCGAAGCCGGTTGCCGGAAGGTTTGAAACCGTAACAACTATAGTTTTGCTCTTTCTTCTTCTCTTCTTATGTCTTTCCCTCTTTCTTTGCTTGTCGCTTCTTCGCTTTCCATATTTTTCAATTTTTTTGTCTCTTTGCTCTTTCTTGTTTACTTTCTTTCTTTCGCGCGTTCTTTCGATTTGCCCTTTCTTTTTTTACATTTTGCATTTCTTTCTATGCGTCTATCTAACTATGTATCCAGCAAATTTCTTTCTCTCTGTCTCTCTCTCTCTCTCTCTCTCTCTCTCTCTCTCTCTCTCTCTCTCTCTCTCTCTCTCTCTCTCTCTCTCTCTCTCTCTCTCTCTCTCTCTCTCTCTCTCTCTCTCTTCTGTCCATCTATAGATCGTTCTATGTGTTTATCCATCTAACTACCTACCCATCAACTCCTTACTTCTCCATTTCCCAGCTACCCGCCACCTGCTCAACATTTGTGTGTATCTTCATTTAGCCACGCATCTCCCCATCTACCTGTCTTTCTACCTCAATGTCTCTCTCTATCTCTATCTATGTACCTGTCTGTCTGTCTATCTACCTAGCTGTCCTTCTATCTATGTCTTTCTCTGCCTAACTATCTGTCAATTTGTTCTCAGCGTTAGCAATCTGGCCATCAATCTTGCTCTTTCTATCTACTTGTCTATCTCTCTGTCTCTCTGTTTCTTTGTCAACCTTATTTCTTCTATCTCTCTATCACTTTACCTCTTTCTATTTATCTCCCCATCTACCATACTTCTATATACCTGCATCTGTTCTTTCTCAAGCAATCTATCCTCATTTAGCTTGCTATCTCAATCACTGCATCTATCTATTTATCTATCCATCAATCCATTTCTGTCTCTGCCGAGACATCTGTCCGTGTGTCTTGCTATCTATCCATCCGGCTATCTTTCTATCTGTCGCTACCTTCTCTCTATCTCTGTTTTTCTCTGTCTGCATATCTATCTGTCGACCTGCCTATCCATCTATCTGTTTCTTTGTCTATCTATCTATCTATCTATCTATCTGTCTCTATATATCCTTCCTTCTCTGTCTGCCTACTCATCCGTTTCTCTCTTCATTAAGCTACCTACCCTTCCATCTATGTGCGTACCAATCTATCAATCAACCCCTCTCCTGCCTGGAACGAAAATCCTAATGGCACGGCAACGAGAACACACAGCCTTCCAAAACACTGCGCCTGCGAAGCGAAATAACACGCAACGCTGCAAACGCTCGCGGACGCTTTCGGACGCTTGCAGACGCTTGCGGACGCTTTCGGCCACACGCGAGCCGACCAGCAAACACAACCTTATCCCCAGCCCCCACTTAATAACGGGAACCCTTCGCTACGCATTCGGGAAAAAAGAAGACAAACGAAGGAGAGAAAAGAAAAGAGAAACAAGTCAGAAGAAAGGGCAAGAAAACAGGAAAAAAGAGAAGACAAGAAAGCAAAAGAAAACAAAGCGAAAGAGAAATTACACCAGCCTCGGCCCCAAACAGCAAAAAAGCACGACCGGTCTGTATAGCCCAAAAAAAAGCTTGTCTCCTTCATGTGAGGTGCGAAATTGTGTAGCTTATGTGAGCAACACATAGTTACAATCAGTCCATGTGTGTCCCTGCAGGAAGTCCCCTTTTTGGGAAGAGGACACATCGGGTCCATCCATCTCCTTGACGCCGGGTAAAAGCATCGATGTTGTTCATCGACTTCGAGGAGAAAATTCCATGTCAATGCCATGTTCGAGAGTGAAGGCCCGGGGGTTCGGGGTGAATCAACCTAACACCTGGCATTAATCAAAGGAAGTTTCGAAGGAACTTTCGTAGTACGGACACTCAATGCACTTTTCCATCACCGCAGCATTTGGTGGCCGTCTCGCTACTCTGCTGAAACTTGCGCATCAGTCTCAGCAGCCTGCGGCCGAGACTGGGCACATGCCAATTCTGTTTGCTATCTTCTTCTCGAGCTCGGCTGCTAAGTCTTGCCACAAGCAAAGCGAGAGAGCACTTGCACAAACTTGCAGACTGCGCCTTGTAGCGTTACGGCCGGGACATCCTTGCCTAGCAACGCAGACACACGCCGCGCCAATTGGCAAGCGTCAGCAAAGGTGCCCGTTTGGCGCGCACCTCTGTCACCCGGCGCAGCTCCAGAAAATCCTCAGTGTTTGAGCCGGCAGTAGCTTGGTCATCCGGGGTCTTCATCTCCGTCGTGTCCAGCGCGCCGCATGCTCCCAAGATGGCCAACGCATGGCTTTGCTCCATGCGTCCAACGCCCCTCCATTCTGGAGCCCTGCTCCATCTCGGAAACGTGTGAGAACTTTGCCCCAACTTTCCAATGCTGGCTGCACAGTGGACACCACCAGCTTGGCTGGGTTCATCTTGGAGTTGGCGCTTATGGCAGATTGGTGCTAACATGTGTGGTGAACGACCGGCGGCCGTCATTGCCAGCGCGCAGCAACTTCTGGGCCTTGCGTTCACTCAGCTCCAGCAGCACAGTGATCATCTGGCCGGGTTCATGAACTCTTTCCAAGTTGTCAAGGTCAGCGAAGTAGGTTGCCAGGAAAAGGCTCCTATGCATCAACCAAGTTTTGCGAGGAGAACTCGACAAGCGCAGGACGATGCGAACAACTCTTACAAGCTAATGGTGGTTGGGGACCCGACTCACCCAGGCTTTACTTCCAGGACCATTCTTTCTGGAAACCGGTCAAAAAAGCCTTGGAGCTCGGACCTCCCCACTACGACGCAACAAGATGATAAGCACGCCTGCTTGACTGTGTGTTCGCTCGTCCCTCTCTGCGATAGCACCAGATCTACAAGAGCAAGTAACCAGGAAACCACCAAGCCACTCTGCGATTGGCGAAACGGCTCTTGTCGATGGACCCGAAACGAAACCATCAAACACCGCGTCGGCGTTAGCAACTCTTATTAGATGATACAGCCACCGAACATGTGTCGAAACATGGCCATGACCGTGTGTCCCTGTTGCAATCACCACATTGAGCACCAGAGCCCCGCACGTAATGTTCCGTAATGTTGCTGAGGAGTTCGCCACGCACGCAGAGTGTCCAGCAGCACCGAAACCTTTTGCCTGAACAGGTCGGAATCGATGTTCAAGGCGTAGTGGAGGCGAAGACGTCAAAGAAGAAATGGATTGACCATGTCTGTAGCATGTGTTGGTCTTGATGCTATCAGCACATCCCTCCAGCTTGGTTTCCCGACAAGCCACGTATGCTGCGAGCAAGTAAATCAGAATCTCGCCCAGAGCTGCCAAATGCAAGTCGAGATCTTGGAAAAGAACGTTGATTGCAAGAATGAAATGGAACTGCTCGGATTTCCAAAAAAATCACTGCGGGAGGCTAGCACAAGCGCCATGCAACACAGCTACGTTGACCCCTTTGGTGTTCCATTGGTCCAGAGACTGTAGGGAAGCTAGCGCCGCAGAGAATGGCACCTTACAACGTCCCGCCATGAAACCCTTGAGCCCTCGCACTTGCAAGCCCTGGGCACTTTCGGACAACTGCAAAACAGCAGCGTCCATATTGCGGAATATGTGGAAACAAGGCTGAGAAATCTGTTTTCAACCCTTCTGTCAGGGGGCAACGAGATATGTCAAAGCTGCGACCTTGCCATCACGAAGGTGTGAAATGCTTGAGCAAAATGCGTTTGTCACAGGTTGCAATGCGGAAGAAGGTGCTAAATACTGGCAACAGGATAGGAGGCAAGGTTTACAACAGCACTGCCAACAAGAAAGGGTGCTCGAACTACAGTGATGCTACCAAGAGGAGACTAGAAGATGGGTGGCCCGAAAGCATGAGCAGCGCACGGCGCCAAGTAATCCTAGCAAGTTCTCTGTGCAAGTTCCTCTTAGCAAGTTGTTGGCGCGAGTTCCTTTGAGCAAGTTCTCCAAGCAAGTTCTTGGCACAAATTGTCTGAGCAAGTTCTCTCAGCAAGTTTCTCTGAACAAGTTTCAATGAGCAAGTTGTCTGAGCAAGCTCTCTGCGCGCAGCGCTTGCCGCAACACACTGCAACTTCCTAGCGCAACTCACTACTGCAACTTGCTAGCGCCACTTGCTGGCGCTACTTGCTAGTGCCACTGGCTAGCGCTACTGGCTCGTGCATCTCGCTAGCGCTATCTTGCTCATGCTACTGGCTTGCGCCATTTTGCTAGTGCAATTTTGCCAGTGCAACTTGCTAGTGCTACTTGCTAACGCAACTTGCTTGCGCAACTTGCTGGTGTCATCCGCTGGAGGTCTAAGACGGTGGCTGACCCCACAAGCCCTCTGGCCACTTGGCTGGGCTCTGCTGATGCGCCACAAGGATGCAAACCAGTCAGTTAAGGCCACTTGGCTGGGCTCTGCTGATGCGCCACAAGGATGCAAACCAGTCAGTTACGGCCACTTGATTGGGCTCTGCTGATGCGCCAGAAGGACTTGACCAAGAAGCACGGCACTGGCTTCCAAAAAGCAGCTCAGTATCCTGAGCAAAGCAATCAGCATGTCCCAGAACATTTGTTTGCCGAGAGCAGACACATTTAAGGCTCGACAGCCAGAAGGATGCAAACCTGCACTTGGCCAAGAAGTGCGGCACTGGCTTCCAAAAAGCAGCTCAGAATCTTAAGCAAAGCAATCAGGCAGATGCCACGGTATTTGTTTGCCGAGAACAACAGTACATATTTAAGGCTCGGCAGGGCTCTGCTCATCCGCCAGAGTGCAAACCTGCACTTGACGAACAAGCGCGGCGCTTCCAAAAAAGCAGCTCAGAATCCTGAGCCAAGTGATTGTTTATCGAGAACAAAATGGACACATTTTAGGCTCGACAGGGCTCTGCTGATGCGCCAGAAACCTGCACTTGACTAAGAAGTGCGGCACTAGCTTCCAAAAAACACCTCAGAATTCTGAGCAAAGCTACTCAGGCAGATGTCACGGCATATTTGTTTATAGAGAAAAATATGCAGATTTAAGGCTCGACAGCTCTGCTGATGCGCCACAAGGATGCAAACCTGCACTTGACTAAGAAGTGCTTCCAGAAAGCAGCTCAGAATCCTGAGCAAAGCAATCAGGCGGATGTCACGGAATTTGTTTATCGAGAGCAAAAGTACATATGTTAAGGCTCGACAGGGCTCTGCTGATCCGCCACACAAGGATGCAAACTTGCACTTGGCCAAGAAGTGCGACGCTGGCTTCCAAAAAGCAGCTCAGAATCCTGAGCAAAGCAATCAGGCAGTTTTTTTTGGTTACCGAGAACAAAATGGACACATTTAAGGCTCGACAGGGCTCTGCTGATGCGCCACAAGGATGTAAACCTGCGCTTGACCAAGAAGCGCGGCGCTGGCTGCAATCCTGCACTTGACCAAGCATTTAAGGCTTGACAGAGCTCAGCTGATGCGCCACAAGGATGCAAACTTGCACTTGACCAAGAGGTGCGGCGCTGGCTTCCAAAAAGCAGCTCACAATTCTCAGCAAAGCAATCAGGCAGATGTCACGGCATTTTTGTTTATGGAGAACAATATGCAGATTTAGGGCTCGACAGCTCTGCCGATACGCCACAAGGATGCAAACCTGCACTTGACTAAGAAGCGCTTCCAAAAAGCAGCTCAGAATCCTGAGCAAAGCAATCAGGCGGATGTCACGGTATTTGTTTATCGAGAACAAAAGTACATATTTTAAGGCTCGACGACAGGGCTCTGCTGATGCGCCAGAGTGCAAACCTGCACTTGACGAACAAGCGCGCGGCGCTTCCAAAAAAGCAGCTCAGAATCCTGAGCAAAGTGATTGTTTATCGAGAACAAAATGGACAGATATAAGGCTCGACAGGGCTCTGCTGATGCGCAAAAGGATGCAAACCTGCGCTTGACCAAGAAGTGCGGCGCTGGCTTCCACAAAGCAACTCAGTATCAGCCGGATGTGATGCGCCACAAGGCTGCAAACCTGCCCTTGACAAGCATTTAAGGCTTGACAGAGCTCAGCTGATGCGCCACAAGGATGCAAACTACTGGCTTCCAAAAAGCAGCTCAGTATCAGCCGTATTTGTCTATTGAAACCAGTCTACATATTTAAGGCTCGACAGGGCTCTGCTGATGCGCCAGAGGGATGCAAACCTGCACTTGACCAAGAAGTGCGGCCACTCGGCCCAAGCCGGCTCGTGGTAGTGTGTGCCACCCCAAGAAGGGACGGGGTGCCAATTTGGGCGCGGTATTTGCCTAGCCATGGTTTCTGACTGGCCCAATAACATGCTCCGGAATGCTTGGTTTGACGCCAATGCTCATGAGACCCTTTCTTTTGGCATACAGAAGCAGCTGATGGATGCTTTTTTCTGGGATGGGGTTGAGAGGCTCCCTTCGACACGGCCGCGATCTATTCTTTTTGAGGCATATGATGAGAGCTGGCATGATACCACTCAGACCATGATGAAGATCAACCTCTTGCAGTACAGAGATGGCCATCGACTTGAAACGTGTGCGTCCTTCGACCTCATGACGCCGAATCATTTGATTGCAACAACCTTGGAGTACCCCTTCAGAGCAACAGCATGTGACGTTGTTTTCCAGCATGACTCTAACGCCTGCTTTTTGAGGACTTTGCCATCCGGTGGGATTTTCCCTCGACCCTGTTTGTCCTTGCCTGGAACCACGGTTGACCTTTTCTCAGGAATGGGAGGTTGGCATTTTGGACTCTTGCTTGCGGAGAATAGCATGAATGTTGATCTGCCTCCAATGCGTTTTGCAATCGACATCAACCAACTCGCGAATCAGACATTTGCACGCATTTTTGATGCCACAGTTTGGACAGAGCAGCAGATTCAAGATATTTTCTTGGAACAGATTTCCACTGGAACACATGCTTTCACCACGAGTGTTGACAGTGTACAGCTTCTGAGACAAATCACTCTTTGTAATTTGACCTTTGCCACTGCATCCCCTTCTTGTCAATCATGGAGCCTCGCCGGAAACCAAAAGGGTCTTGCCACTGAAACAGGAATGAATATGGTGCAGTTGACTCGCTTTTTGGCGTTGGTACAGCCTGTTGCAGTTTTTATTGAGAATGTTGTTGGATTGATGCAGCACCCGCACTACCGCCTCATCACGCAAGTGTGGAATCAGCTGGGACTAAGAGTGGTTCTGCATCATACTCTGGGGACGAATGGTCACCTCCCCACAGATCGACCGCGATATTTGGGTGTTTTGCTCCGAGTTGACACCAATGTGCCACATGACGTGTTACGTGCAATGCAGCAAATCAGAATCCCCCAGGCAGTAGAGAATGAGAAGGCAGTGCCGATGAGTTTCATTTTACCCACGCTGCCAGCAAACTGGAGATCCTTGCAGCCGACACCATCTGAGATCCTCCGGTTGTCGGACCCTGAGCTGAGTGCTGGAGGTGCCAGTTTGACACCCGAGGCAGTACTGGGAAGGCGCATGATAAATCAGTCAAGCAAGCAAGTAACCATCATGGCATCTTACAGGCAATCAGTTCACTACGACTACCAGTACCTCAGGCATCGCAAACTCCTGGTCAGCCTGGTTACAGTTTCAGGTGTTGTGAGGTTCCTGCACCCAGTTGAGATTGCAGCATGTCTTGGTATCCCGCCCGAACTTCATTTCAGCTGCCTCTGGATTCGAAGGCAGCGTACCGGCTTCTGGGAAACATGTTCGTTCCTTGCCAGTCAATGCTTGCCATGTTGATGATGGGACTCCTGCACAGTTTCTTGCGGAACCATTCAATTGAGAATTTTGACATGCGACATGCTCTGCAATATTGGAAGCATCAGCTCATCGATATCTGCCAGGTTTGGACACGTGCCCAGGTGGATTCCAGCTTCATGACCATTTCCTGTGCTCCGGATTTTTGGTCTCAGACTCAGAGTTTCTCGCCAGTCACAATTGAATCAATTGCTTTTGGCAGTACCCACTTGCGGGTTGTCCATGATGCTGACCTGGATACAGACATCTTGCATCTCTGTTTGAGCGACAGCGAAAACCAGGACACTGCAGACAGTTTCTCTATTCTGGAGTTTCAGCCCTCGGGTCAGGCTCGTGATTTGTTCGTTGTGATGCACCCATCAGGAATTCTAATCCTGCGAAATGTGATTCTCCCACCACACGAGGATGTTGAAAATCGGGAGTCATTTCATTGGTGCAATGCTGTGGATGGCAAACCTTGGACTCCCAAGCCCATGGCATCAGGCCTGGCACTGCAGTGACATTTGTGCCCAATGAAGCCAGGACATGTCTGGACCACACAGAGCTGGAATTTCTCATCCAGGTTTGGTCTTTTGGTGCGCTTGCCTGTCCTCGTGGCCTTCATGATCGTCCTGTCGTTTTCGGAGGACAGCAGTTGGGTTGGTCGGAGGCCACAGATGTGGAGATCCAAAATGAAGTTGCACGGCTCAACGCACATTGGCCTGAGGCATCCTGGACGCTCACCGCAGGTACCATCGCAATGGGGCCATCTGGCCAATTTGCTAACAGTCAGGAGCCAATGCCGACCCGCACGGCCACTCACATCGTTAGGACAGTTGCGAGTCACATGCGCTGGACCTTGATTGAGCCCATTGGCCAATTCGACTCAAGCCTCCTTGGTATCTCTTGCTGCCCTCCCGGACCGCTATTCCAGGTGCACAAGGCCGAGTTGCGAGCCACTTTGCAACATGACACTGCATTTCACTTTGTCCAGCAACTTGAGCAAGGCCAAGCGATTCACCTCCTGCAGAAATTTGGACTTCAGCTATACTGGTCAGAAGCCCAGACGGGCACAGTGCGCTTGAAGGTACAATATGCTTCAACCCGCAATGGTACAGACCTTGAAAATGATTTTCTGGCATGCCTTTTCCAAGCCTATTGCAGTGAATCGGCCCGACGGTGGACAATCAGACATGTGGGACCCTTGGTACCAGTCAGCGTCAGGACGGTCAATAACTGCAAGGTGAACCTTGCCGTGCCTCATACCATGCATGTGTCGGATTTGCAGAGTTTGTGGGAGATGTCTTGCAGATGGGTTGGACGATCCCCTGAAATCCGATGGATCTGCGGAGCCAGAAGTCGCACTCAGATCTGCCCTCTCAGTGACTGCATACATCAAGGCAAGATCACCTTTTTCCAAGTCATGAGACTGCATGGACGCGGACACAAACAAGACAAGGTTGTTGAGACCAAAACCCAGCTGGCGTCTTGGATGGCTCTTGAGGGCATTAAGGTTGATGACACCACGAGGCTCATTGAGACTCTCCACTCCAAGGCCGGGTTGCCTCAACTCCAACATGTACTTGGAGTCAACGCTGCAGACAGATGGAACGCCTTGGAGTTATTGTGCCGGAAAGTCGATGAACCGCTGCCTGTGCCACACAAAGGCCCACCAATCCCGAAGATGAAGCCGAGCAAGATCGTATCGAGTGCACCAGATACAATTCAGGCTGCAGCACTTTTCCTCAGGCCAGGTTACTTCATCACGCCAGATGATCAGCCAGCTCAGATACTGCGATCGGTTGCTCCGAGGAGCACAGGAGTTGTGCTTGCAGATTTGCAGATGTACAATCATGGCTTCAGAATCAAACCAAGATTTCAGCTGATGCATTGGGCCTAATCATCCCTGGCAAGCATACCGCCAACACTGTACGGGAGGGAGCAGAGGTCAAAGTGCCAGTTGCTGACGCTCAACAGCGGCAATTTCTCATTTCAGCCACAATGTACCAGCTTGGAGAGGCACTGCAGCGAGCTCAGGAGACAAGGTTGACACAGATGGAGAAATTCATGTTTCATTTTATCTGTACAAGGAAGACTTTGCAGCGAATATTTGGTCGGAGTTGCTCCAGAACCCGGTCCGCACTACGAGACGCCTTTTAACTGAGGCTGGATGGAACGCAGGCCTTTCCAAGGTATGGGGACGTTCTTTCCTTAGCAATCACGTGAAAGACCCTTCAGAAAAATGCGATGTTATTGCATTCCAGGCAACCATCAAATCAGAGGACGAGAATGATCTGCTTACTCACTCAGGAGTTGCTGGACCGTACATCACTTCCCGTGACCCTCATGGGCGACCTTGCAACAAATACAGAGTTCTTTGGCTCCCGGATGCAAAACCCGACATGCAGGTCAAGGCAGCGTCCATGAATGCTTTCGGACTGGTCAGGAGCAAGACCGGTTTGGGAATCCGAGTTTTGGCGGTTGAATATGTGAAAAGGTACGAGGCCCTTCATCCGGGAAAATCTGCCCCTGCTCATGTACCAGTGCGGTTCCGCTACAGACTGGAGCAGATCCCTCAAGGCATTCAGACAACAGGACTCCAGTCATGGGCGACGTCCTTGAGCTGGGCAATCAAAATCCAAAAGTGGAATGGGCCGCGCACTGCGATTATTGGTGCCGAACATCCTCCCCCCTCTGGAGTTTTGGCAATCAACGGAGAGCCTGTCATTCTGCACGAGCTGCATTTTACCCGCAAGGAGCCGGAGCGAGTTTCTCAGATGTTACAACCGGTCAGCAAGGACGCTACACTTGCAACTGACATTTTGCAGACAAATGACCCCTGGCGCAAATCGGATTCGGTTGATACAAGACCACCTTTGCCGAGGCGTCCACAACCCACTCCCAGTGCAGGTCCTTTCGAGGCCAAATTGAAGGAGCAGGAGAGCGAGATCTCTAGCATGAAGAAGTCGATTGCGGCAATGTCACAATCCCACACCCAGTTTGCCGGCCGGCGCGAAACTGAATTCAACCGACTGCAAACTGGTCAGGACAATATGCGAAAGGAGCTGAACCTTTCCCTGGAGACTGTCATGGCCAAAAGCCAGTCGTCCTTCGGGGAGCTCAAGATGCTTTTGCAGGCCAACATGAGTCAGCAGCATCACCGCCCTGCAAAAAAGGCAAAGGACTGTCACCCTGGGGAAACGGAGAGAATGGAGCTTGAGTCTTGACTAGGACTCGCGCTCCAAATGAAATCTATCCCAGTGCATGCATATGGACTCCGAGTACCTGACGGTGCATATTCAGCGAAGGCCATGTCATCGTTGAGATCTCGGAGTAAATTCGGGGAAGCGATCCAGGAGCTCTGCAACTGCAGTTTTGTTCGAGGATCCAATACTATCTTTTTGGGAATTCACCACTCAGATTCATCGCAATGGAGTTTGTTTGCACATGCAAACTTGGGGTATGTTCGCAGCCGGCACGAATTGGGACGCGAGCATTTCAGTGCTTGTGGTTTCTTTTCAACTGGTTAGGTGAGTAATTCAATCAATGATATTTCTTCAGGCAAGCTTGGTGCAAACCAGGCCGGCCTGAATTCAAAAGATCATGGAATGGACCGGCCATTCCGCAATCGACCAATCTTTTACTCAAAATGGCGATCTCAGGTGGTCTTTGCGAGAAATGCTGTGAAGCATCACCTTGGAGCCATTTTTGCATCCGACGCCCAAGGTCAAGGGGTTTGGCCTAAGGCGCAACTTTCGAGAGTCCGTGAAAGGAAAAATAGGTCCGCAGCCTTGGAATCAGGCTTTTACTTGCAGTGCAGGCAGGTTGACTCATTTTCAATTTGGGGGCAATCCCGCTCCTTTTTTAGTCGGCATCCTACCTGGCAGATTTCATACACCGGAATTCGAGTTGGCGAAGCTTCACACCCGGGCCCTCCTGCCCCCGAACATTTGCCTTGTATCTTTGCATGTATCAATCCCACGGCGGTTCACGGAAAAATCCGCCAAATCACAAATTGCGGCGACGTTGTGGTCCTCGCTGAAACCAGTGCAACCCCAGCAGCTCAACGAGCTGCCACAAAGGAGGCTTTTTCTCAAGGCTATAGGACTGTATGGGGATCACCTGTTGCACCTATGAAGCAGGTTGAACATGATCTGAATTTGCGTGGAGTTAGTGGTGGTGTTGCTTGTCTTAGCAGGTATCCGATCCGGGAGACAAGAGACCCCTTTCCTGAATCCTGGAAGGCAACCACTCGCATCCTTGAGACGTATGTGCAGATTGGTGGAATTACTATTCGGATTATCCCTATCTACGCCCCCCCTCATGCAGGAGATACATCAAGGGCACTCGCAGTGACGAATTTTTTGCTTGAGATGGCCATCCAACGGATGAATCTGAACGCAACCCCCACCATCATTGCTGGAGACTTCAATCGCGCAATTCATACACTTGAGGCTTGGAGTTTGCTGAGAAAACGAGGATTTGTAGATCTACAATCTCACGCAAGTCACATCTACGGAACTCCATTGCCACCCACATGTATTCCACGTAATTGCAAGAATGGAGGTACTAGGAATGACACCTTCCTGGTCGACCCTAGGTTGATGCCCTTTTTGCAAAACATTGATGTCCTCCAAACCAATGAGTTCAATATCCACCGACCCATCCGAGCACACTTTGCATTTCCAGCGGTACAGTTGCTGCAACCCAAATGGAAACTCCCTCGTAGCTTTGCTGACCTTCATGTCGACCCGACACGACTGGCGGATGCATATGCGGCCAATGCACCTCGCAATATTGTGCCTACTGCAGACAATGCTGAGCAGCATCTTCGTGACTGGAGCTCCTGTGTTGAGCATTCTGTTGACAAAGCAATTGCAGATCACCACTCAGCCGATCCTTTGCACCAACCGCGAGCTTCGATGCCCGGCAGCTACCAAGGCCGATGTGTGCCAGTGGAGGTGAGACAGCAACCGGTTGCAAAACCGATCCGTCCTGGCCGACACAATGACTACCAGCCACCGGGTGAGGCCATGACGATGAGATCTCGGCATCGGGTACGGCAGCTTCGCCGCACACAATCCCTCCTGAAACGACTCCAATCTCATCGGGAGCAGTCACAGGCGGAGTTAAGCGCTGAATGGCAAGCAATTTGCAAGGCCAAAGGATATACCACTTCCTTTGTGGACTGGTTGCTCAATTGGCCAGATATGATTGCTGTTCCGTACCATGTGCCCACCTATGAGCAGCTGTTTCATATTGAGCAAATTGTGCGATTTGATACAGATTCCGCCGTGCTGCAAGAAGTACAGGTCCGCCATCAGCTCAGAAAGTATGCAAACACTCTTGATGAGACGGTTGCCTTTCGCCGCAATCAAATCCGAACTGCTCGGGGACCACAGACACCGATGATCACGTGTCTGACAGAGGAGCAGACCCTCGAGATCCAACTATCACGCAGACGGCAAGCCAAGGGCCCGCCGGCATATTTCTTTAGCTTGCCCGGCCAATACGATCCTCAGAAAACCACCTATTGTGGAGTGCATTGCGTTGTGATTGAATTTTTACCTCACGGTTCTTTTCAAAGTTTGCCAGTCCTCCAACACGTGCAGCTTGAGCATCCAATCTTGAGTTTGGTCCAACGCACAGAGCACGTGAGTCCGGCTGCAATTCAAGACAACGTTGCAAAATATTGGAACAAGTTTTGGCAGCGGGATGAGGCTGAAGAGCAAGAAACCGATTTGCCCTGGAGGGACTTCCTTGAAATTGCCGACCGTGCCCCACCAATGAACGTTCAGCACCAAGTTGAGCTCACCAGCTTGTCAGTATGGAAAGATGGAATCAGACGGTTAAAGAACGACTCAGCGCGTGGAGTATGTGGATGGAGTGCAGCAGAGCTCAAGCTCCTTCCTGACCTCGCGATTGAGCACCTTAGCCAGATCCTAAATTCCTTCACTGCAGGATGGCCTTCCTGGCTCCTTGTCGCACGGGTTGTTTTGCTCGCCAAAGACGCCATTGTTCTGACCGCTGCAGCGGTACGTCCAATTACCATTTACTCTGTTTTATGGAGGCTATGGGCGGGTATACTCGCCAGACAACTTTTGCAGGCATGGGCCCGTGCCAAAATCCCTGGTGTACATGGAGCTTTACCAGGCTGGTCGGTTTCGGATGCGTGCATGCGAATCCAACTTGCCATCGAATCCGCCCATGAATCAAACACACCAATTGCCGGATTTACACTGGATCTCATCAAAGCCTTCAATGGACTGCCCCGACGCCCTGCATTGCACATGCTTAAGAAGCTAGGCTGTCCTCCATCCATTGCGGATTCGTGGTACGCTAGTTTGCTCCGCATGAGACGCGCTTTTAGTGTTGGCGCCGACATCTCCATTGCTGGTGTCGCAGAGGGATGCCCCATTTCGGTTGTGATTATGAACTGCTTTTCGTACCTTGCAGCTTTTTTAATTTCCTCAGTCGGGGCCACGCCCACGACGTATTTCGATAATTGGGGGTGGTTCTCCAACACAATGAACTCAAACCGGGAGGCGCTCCGTGCGGTACTTCGCATGTGCAACAGCGCTCGCATCGACATTTCTTACCCCAAGAGCTGGGCTTGGGCTACATGTAAGAATTTCAGACAGCAATGGCCTGCAATTCTGTTTGAGACCATCGGCCAGCAATCAGTACCTGTTCTCAACGAAGCTGCGGAGCTGGGTGTGGTTTTTCACTACGCTAAGCAACACGGGCTGTTATCTCAATCTTCGCGACTAGATCAGGTCCATGCAATCCTCAGCAGAATGACCGCGCTCGAAACCGGCCTCCAACAAATTGGGACTTTGGTACAATCACTTGCATGGCCCCGCGCTCTTTTCGGAATAGAATTCCTGCCTCTTGGATGGAAGCACTTCGAACAACTCCGAACCAAGGTGACACACCTGATGTTGCCCCGGGCGGCATCAACTACTTCTCCTTGGCTCGCTTGTAACTTGCTTGCTCCAGGCCTCCAATACGCGCGCCTGTCAGTGCTCCGGAACCTGAAGCGCTATGTGACGCGCGCTGACCCAGAGCAGCAAACAATTTTGTTCAGCCGGATCTGCAATCACTCAGGCCAATTTTTGCAGATACACGGTCCTGCAGGTGTAATCAAGCGGACACTCCAGCGAATCAATTGGACAATTGATCAATCAGGTAACATTGTTACCAACACCATGATCAGATTCCAACTTGCGAAGACCCCTTGGAGGAGAATTTGCGAGTTTCTGCGAGACGCTTGGATGATGTTTGTCTCCACACAAGTGGCTCACCGGAAGGAATGTCAGACCATTTCTTCCCTTTCACGCAGGGCAACGTCTACTGCATTTGGTTGCCTGGAAATCAGCTTCCAGCGTACTGCTGCGCTCCAGATTTGTGGAGGCTACTCCTCTGCAGCCAGGACCACACTTTGGAAACCAGACGAAGAGGGCAACTGCCCATTGTGCGGGCAACTTGCTGACTCAAAGCACATCATTTTGCACTGCCCGGCCCTTGCGACTGAAAGGGAGACGTATCGTCTTTCAGACATCAATCGTTCCGCCGATGATACCATTTGGAGAGTCCCAGTAATCCAACGACACGCAGACGCCCCTACGTATGTGCTCATCAGCGAGCACCTCTGCCCAGGCGAGCTTCCCGCGCCGGGGACCAAATCCATTTTTCTTCATTGACGGCAGTGGCCACAATCAGAAGGTGCCTGAAGCACGCTTATCCACTTGGTGCATCATCGGATGCGATGCGGATGAGGCAGACTTTCGAACTGAGCACTCGAACTACAAGAGAACCAAGCGGATGCCGCCGTGCTTTACCATCCTCGCTGCAGGCCAAACACAGGGAAGCCAGACCGTTGCCCGGGCAGAGCTCACTGCCCTGACAATCGCTGTGGAGTCGGCAGCAGCTGCCACCATCTACACCGACTGCCAGGCCAATGTAGACACCTGGGATTGGTTGGCTACCATTCCAACTAATGCCCAGATTGCGGCCCGTGCAAACGAAGATCTGATCTTCAGGTTGGCACGCCGATTTCCATTTGTGCAAATCCGGGTTCTCAAGGTCAAGGCGCACGTTGACCCCGCCGGACTTCCGGATTCACCACAGGGTTTCATTCACCTCGGAAACATGTGTGCAGATGAGGGAGCCAAGCAGGCCATGAATCACATTGACCCGCAAATTCTACAGGCATCCAACCGAATTGCAGCAGGATGTGCTCATGTCATCACCGAGTTGACCGGAATCTTGACTTTTGCCGCACAAATGGTTATTCACTATTTCCGAAAGGTTGCAGATAAGCAGAAGCAAGACGGATTGCGCAATACTCCGGCTCAAAAAATGCGGTTTGTGCTCGCTTGGAACCCAGTTGCAGCGGCGTTGCCACAACCCGTCTTTGACCAGGCTTTTTGTGATGCATTCATGCGGGGTACTGCATATCTGCAGTCTGTGCAGCAGTGGATGGCAGAGCTCAAATGGTCGGCAGCACGCACAGCTGAGGATCCCGGAATCAGCCACTTGGAGCTCCTTGTGAATTGGATGGTTTGCAGTGGTATGGAGGTGCCCGTTGTCACCCCTCGGACAAGCGATCCAAGCGCCCTCGCTTCTGCGATGCATATACAATCAGGGTTGGGGCTCAGGATCCCATTGTGTACGCCTTGCCATGGTCCTGGAAACAGGCCGTCAACAACTTTGACAACGCACTTCGTGTTTTGCAAAGGCGTTCCAACGTACCGTTTTACCATGGCATCAAAAGGCGAGACGTGCTGGCTGCCTGACACTTTTTGGCGCATCGCAGCCGGGAGCCGGATTTCACATCAGGCCGGTGCTTCCACACTTGTCGGACACATTGCAGGCCATGCAAACAGGCTACAAGAACAGCAAGGAGTTCACGCTCCCGAGAGATTGGCATATAAACGCAAATGCATCCCGCACTTGTCATGTCATCATGAGTGAAACTGAGCTCCACGAAGGTCCTTTTCAGCGCTTTGAGCGATGGCGTGCTTTGCAGATGAGTGAAAAGAAACAGAGAGCCGGACGCCCATAACCCTGTTCTCAGTCTACACGGCAGTTCCCTTCTGCACTTGCATATTTACACAGGCAGTGGGATTTCAAGACGAAATCATCCATTTACTTGGCAGAGCATTTCTCTTAAATCCCAGCACTGACTTGGGCAGGGCCGAGACCCATGCTTCTGGCCCGCACTTTGATGAGCTGGGTTTCCCCCCGTGTACTCCGTTTTCAGTACGAGTTTTACTCAGAAGATGCTGGATTTCAGATCGGCCCTGATTTGTTTCACTGTACAGATTTTCGGCCTTAATTTCCGGTACATTTGACCTTGAGTTCTTTGCGATTTCATTTGGAGTGGAAAGAGTGCAGCTCCTGCGGCTCGGAAGGTATTTGCAGACATGTGCTGCTTTTTTAGGGTACGACCTTCTCTGACGATGGGCTTTTTGACCTTGCCATTTTCCAGGTCACTCAGGATTTTCTACTCTACGCGCCACGGATGGCTCACGGATTGCTTGCAAATCTGAGCATAGTGGCGTACGTACAAATCATTGACCCGAAATGGAGCTACAGGAATGGACCTTGATATGCAGTGCTGCGCTGCTCTTCTTGCTTACGCTTGCCTGTAGCCTTGGATTTTCAATCTGGCAAACTGGTGCAGTGATCCTGTGCGACGCAAACTGTGCCGGCTCTTTTGCGGACACTTTGTACAGTCCTTTCATTGACTCTTTCGATGGCCTGTGAGTCCGACTCACTGCAATGCTTGAGATCAGCTTTGGCCCGATTTTTCGCCTTGAAGGCGAAATCCGAACGCTGGCTTTGGTTAGGTTTGTTTTTCCTTGCCCGGCAATGTCCGGGTGAGATGGAGTTAGATCCGACGAACTGGTCGCCTTCCGCATTCGCTGGGGGGCGGCCACAAATAAGGGGGGTGACCAAGAAGTGCGGCATTGCTTCCAAAAAGCAATCAGCGGGATGTCACGATGAAGAACAGAGATGACAAGCTAGGACAAGAAAAGAGAAGAAAAGATTGGAGAACAAAACCAGAAAAAGGTGAAGACAAGCCAAAAAGGAACAGAGACGAACAGACAAGAACAGAGATGACAACATAAGAAAGCAAAGAGAAGAAACATAAAATTGGAGAAGAACAATAATACAAGTAAAGACAGGCGAAAAAAAAGAACAACAACAGAGAAGAACAGAGATGACAAGAACAGAGAAGCAAAGAGAAGAACCAAGAAGAATTCGAAGGCAAGCAAATAAAAGGGCCGGATAACCCCACAAGTCTATGCTTATTGAAGTATGCGACACTTGCATCTGCCGAGCAGCGCATAATCCCAAATCCGAGACACGCAAAGACCCTCCCATGCAAAACCTTCACGCAGTCAGCTATCGAAAACTCTCAGCACTTTGTTTTTCGCTCTGGCAGATTAGACAGCTGCCAAATGCTGCTCCTGCCACGCAAACACACACTCTCAGAATACTGCGCCTGCCACACAATGGCATCTCCAAAACTTTTTCTGCAATGGCATCTAACAGCTGCAAATGCACTTTTCGAGCTGCGCCTGCGCGCGATTTCGCGAGCCCCGAGCCGCGCGCGCGACAACATCCCAGCCCTTTAGACAGCTGCCAAATGCTGCCCCTGCCACGCAAACACACACTCAGATGCACAGAATGCTGCGCCTGCCACGACTTCGGCAATGGCATCTTCAAAGTGTTGCGGCTGCCACGATTTCGCGAGCCCCGAGCCGCGCGCGCGACAACATCCCAGCCCTTTAGACAGCTGCCAAACGCTGCCCCTGCCACGCCAACACACACTCAGATGCACAGAATGCTGCGCCTGCCACGACTTCGGCAATGGCATCTCCAAAGTGCTGCGCCTGACACGATTTCGCCGCGCGCGCGACAACATCCCAGCCCTTTAGACAGCTGCCAAATGCTGCTCTTGCCACGCAAACACACACTCAGATGCACAGAATACTGCGCCTGCCACGACTTCGGCAATGGCATCTCCAAAGTGCTGCGCCTGCCACGATTTCGCGAGCCCCGAGCCGCGCGCGCGAGAACATCCCAGCCCTTTAGACAGCTGCCAAATGCTGCCCCTGCCACGCAAACACACACTCAGATGCACAGAATGCTGCGCCTGCCACGACTTCGGCCATGGCATCTTCAAAGTGCTGCGGCTGCCACGATTTCGCGAGCCCCGAGCCGCGCGCGCGAAAAATTTTTTTAGCCCTTCAGACAGCTGCCAAATGCAGCCCCTGCCACGCAAGCACACACTCAGATGCACAGAATGCTGCGCCTGCCACGACTTCGGCAATGGCATCTCCAAAGTGCTGCGCCTGCCACGATTTCGCGAGCCCCGAGCCGTGCGAGCGACAACATCCCAGCCCTTTAGACAGCTGCCAAATGCTGCCCCTGCCACGCAAACACACGCTCAGATGCACAGAATGCTGCGCCTGCCACGACTTCGGCAATGGCATCTCCAAAGTGCTGCGCCTGCCACGATTTCGCGGGCCCCGAGCCGCGCGCGCGACAACACCCCAGCCCTTTAAACAGCTCCCAAATGCTGCCTCTGTGGGTGAGTGAGTGAGTGTGAGTCAGTGTGTGTGAGTGAGTGTGTGTGAGTGAGTGACTTTGTGCGGGTGAGTGAGTGAGTGAGTGTGAGTGAGTGTGAGTGAGTGAGTGTGTGTGAGTGAGTGTGTGTGAGTGAGTGTGTGTGAGTGAGTGTGAGACAGTGAGTGTGAGTGAGTGGGCGGCGGGGGCGGCGGGGCGGGCGGCGGACGGCGGACGGCGGGCGGCGGGCGCGGAGCGGTAAAAGTAAGAACCCCGCACAAAGATGTGGGGAGAAAGAACAGAAAAGAAAAGAACAGAGAAGAAGAAAGAAGACAAGATAAGATAAGGGAGGAGCAGAGACGATTGGAGGACAAGCCACAAAAAGAGAGATAAGAACAGAAAAGAACACAGAAGAACGCAGAAGAACAGAGAAGAACAGAGATGACAGCATGAGCAAGAAAAGGGAAGAACAAAGAAGATTGGAGAAGAAAAGCAACAAAACCAGGACAAGCCACAAGAAGAACAGAGAAGAACAGAGATTAAAAAGCAAGGAAAGAACAGAGCAGAGAAGATTGAAGAAGACAACGAAAACAGTGAAGACGCATCGCCCAGCCCCAAAATTCGGCGTCACCAGCGGGGCGGCCATCCATGGCCCGCCAGTATAGGTTCTTTGCTCTTTTCTTTTTCCCCTCCAATCTTCTCTGCTCGTCTCTTTGTTTCTTTTCTTTGGCTTGTTTTCGACTTCTTTTCCAATCTTCTTCGCTCTTCCCTTTGCTTTTCTTTTCTTATCTTGTCATCTCTGTTCTTTGTTTTTTTTCTATGTTTTCGTCTTGTCTTCGCTTTCTTCCGTCTCTGTTCTTCTCTTTTGTTTTCATATCTTGCCTTCTCTGCTCTTCTGTTCCTTTTTGCTTTTTTTGCTTGTCTTCGCTTTCTTCCGTTTCTTCTCCAATCTTGTCTTCGCTTTCTTCCGTTTCTTCTCCAATCTTCTTTGTTCTTCTCTGTTCTTTTTGCTTGTCTGCGCTTTTTCTTTTTCTTTAGTCTTCTTTGTTCTTTCTTCTTTGTTTTCTAACTTTTCATCTCTGTTCTTCTCTGTTCTTCAATTTTTGGCTTGTCTTCGACTTTTCTTTGTCTTCTCCAATATTTGTTCTTCTTCTCTGTTTTTCTCTGTTCCTCTCTTCTGTGTTCTTCGTTGGCCTTCTCTGTTCTTGTCTTTTTGTCTCCTTTTTTGGCTTGTTTTCACTGTTTTGTTTTCGTTTTTGTTCGTCTCTTTTCTTTTCATATCTTGTCACCTCTGGTCTTCTCTATTCCTCTCTATTCTTCTCTGTTCTTCTCTGTTCTTTTCTGTTCTTCTCAGTTCGTGTCCTTTTCTTTGGCTTGGCTTACCCTTCTCTTCGCTTTTCTTTTGCGTTCACTGTCCTTCTCTGTTCTTTCCTCTTCTTTTTGACTTGTCTTCAATATGTTCTTCCCCTATCTTTTTTGTTATCCCCTTTTCTTTTCTTTTCTTGTCATCTCTGTTTTTTCTGTGTTTTTTTTGGCTTGTCTTCGCTTTAATTTCTTTTTCTGTCTCTGTTAGTCTCTTGTCTTTTCTTTTCTGTTTTTTTAATCCTTCTCTGTTTTTTGCTTGGCTTTTTTGCTTGTCTTCGCTTTCTTCTGTTTCTTCTCCAATCCTCTGTGTTCTTCTTTTTCATTGCTTATGCCGTCATCTCTGTTCTTTTCTGTTCTTTTTCTCTTGTTTGTTGGTATTCGTTTTTTTTTCAATCTCCTTTGTTTTTCTATTTTTTCTTATTATCTTGTCATACCTGTTCTTCTCTGGTCTTTCGAGTTTCTTTTTTTTGTGACTCGTCTTCCCTTTTTCGTTGTCTTCTCAAATCTTGTTTATTTTTCTCTTTTCTCTTCATATCTGATGTTCTTTGTTCTTCTCTGTTGATTTTTTTTCTGGCGTGTCTTCGATATGCTCTTTGTTCTGCAATATTTGTTGTTCTTTTCTTGTCCGTCTTATCTTGTCATCTCGGTTCTTCTCTGTTCTTTTGTGTTCTCTTTGCTTTTTCTTTTCTTGTCATCTCCGCTCTTTTCTGTTTTGTTCTTACCTTATCTTTTTCTTTTGCCTTTCCGGTTTTCTTGGTTTTTCTCTTTGCTTTTCTTTTCTTGTCATCTACACGCTGACGCGACACAGCCGGCCACCGGGCACCTTGCCCTGCCCGTTCTGTCACTTCCCTTTCCGGTAAGTCCGATGAGTAGATGTTAAGATTTAGAAATTCTAAAAACTTTGAGATTCTAAAGGGTCTCAGATTTGAAGACTTTTGGAATTTAAGGTTTCAATGGTTTAAGAATTAAGGTTTTAAGATTCAAAGATTTAAGGTTTTTGAAGGTTATAACAGCCAGGCCATTGCCCAGCCGTTTTCCATCCATTATGAGATTTCGAAGGCTTTAAATTTTTTTGTGAGATTTTCAGATTTGGCGACTTTCGGAATTTAAGATTTTAAGATCTTAAGATGTCAAGACTTCAAAATTTCAAGATTAAGAGTTTAAGAAATTTAGAATATAGCCCGGATCGAAGGAAGTTTACCATATTTTACTTGTTTATGAATTTAAGATTTTCAGATTGCAATAGTTCGAGATTTAATGAATTTAAGTTTTTGAAGCTTTTAAGATTCTGATTTTAAGAGTTTGAGAATTTAGGAGTTTCATATTTTAAGATTTTAACATCTGAAGATTCAAAGACATGAGGGTTTCTGTCACTTCCCTTTCCTGTAAGTCCGATGAGTAGATGTTAAGATTTAAAAATTCTCAAAACTTTGAGATTCTATTGGTCTCAGATTTGAAGACTTTCGGAATTTAAGGTTTCAATGGTTGAAGAATTAAGGTTCTAAGATTCGAAGATTTCAGGTTTTTGAATGTTATAACAGCCAGGCCATTGCACAGCCATTTTCCAGGCTTTAAGCTTTTATTTTTTGAGATTTTCAGATTTGGCGACTTTCGGAAGTTAAGATTTTAAGATCCTAAGATTTCAAGGCTTCAAAATTTCAAGATTAAGAGTTTAAGAAATTTAGAGTATAGCCCGGATCGAAGGAATTTTACTATATTTTACTTGTTTATGAATTTAAGATTTTCAGATTGCAATAGTTCGAGATTTAAAGAATTTAAGTTTTTGAAGCTTTTAAGATTCTGATTTTAAGAGTTTGAGAATTTAGGAGTTTCATATTTTAAGATTTTAACATCTGAAGATTCAACGACATGAGGGTTTTAAGAAGTCAAGATTCGAAGACTTGAGGATGTTTATATTTTCAGGTTGCAAGATTCTATCTTCTAAGGTTGTAATTTTAAGATCTTAAGGTTTCAAGATTTCAAAAATTCAAGATTAAGAGTTTAAGGAAGTTCAAATATAGCCCGGATTGAAGGAATGTAATGTTTTGATAATTTAAGCTTTTCACATTTCAATTGTTCGAGGTTTAAAGAATTTAAGTTTTTAAAGCTTTTTAAGATTCTGAGATTTTAAGATTGTAAGACTTATCTAATTTCATATTTTAAGAGTTTAAGATCTCAAGATTCTAAGACATAAGGTTAAGGTTTCAAGATTCGAAGACTTTAGGAAGTTTTTATATTTTCAGATTTTAAGATTCTAAGTTCTAAGATTTTAAGATCTTGAGATTCTAAGATTGCTTGTTAGATTTTAATTTAAGATGTTAAGAATCTAAGACTTTAGGATTTTGAGATTTCAATCCAGGCCATTTTCCATCCACTTCAGATTTTAAGATTTTCAGGTTGCACGTTTTCGGCAAAATTGGCCCGACTTGGGGGACAACATCCCCAGCATCCCCCGCATCGCCAGCATGCATAGCATCATCCGCATCATCCGGGATGATGCTGGCAATGCTGGGGGTGTAGTCCAGTATTAGGCACCCCCTAAAAGTACTCGTTTTTGGACTCGTTTTTGGGCGCTGCAAGGAGATGCTACAAAAATCCTCAGAAATCGCCTAAGCCAATCCGCAAATCCTTCGCTCCTTATAAGGGTGGGCCCAGCGCAAAACGTATGCGCATGGTCCGAGCATGGTCGGCGCATGTTCTGCGCATGGTCGGCGGCATGGGGCGCGCGGCCTTATACCTGAAGGTAAGCCCTAACGGGCTTTGGCCTGCGGCCCGATCACGTCCGGTGGCCGGATTTTGCATCCTTTTTGTCCATCCGTTTTGTCCGGATGATGCAGGTGCTGCAAGGATGGTGTCCACTACGGGCACCCCCCCAAAAAAAACAACAAAAAAAAGCACGCTCGGTTTTTTGACCCCGCGCGGAAATTATCATTTCCTTTTCCTTTAATTCCTGCTAGTTCCCGGGATTTGAACTTCATTTCCGTTGCATGTCATGCAGTGTCCTGGCATTTCCCTGCACTTCCTTTCGCTCATGTCAGCTCCCTTCATCTCCTTGAACGCCCCTTCACTGCTCGCACTCCTTTCCTTCAGTTTCTCTTCGCAACAACTTCTTTTCGTTCCCATCCTCCGGCTCCCTTCGCGTTCTGCCTGCATTTTCCAGCATTTTGTTTCCTCTCCAGTGCCTTCTTCATGCTGTTTCCCTTGCATTTCCCCTAAGCCCCTTGTTTCGCATCGCCAGCATGCATAGCATCATCCGCATCATCCGGGATGATGCTGGCAATGCTGGGGGTGTTGTCCAGTATTAGGCACCCCCTAAAAACGCTCGTTTTTGGACGCCGCGGGGAGATGCTACAAAAATCGCCGAAACCAATCCGCAAATCCTTCGCCCCTTATAAGGGCGGGCCCAGCGCAAAACCTACCTTCATGGTCCGCTCATGGTCGGCGGCATGGGGCGCGCGGCCTTATACCTGAAGGTAAGCCCTACCGGGCTTTGGCCTGCGGCCCGATCACGTCCGGTGGCCGGATTTACACGCTGACGCGACACAGCCGGCTTCAGCCATGGAGAAAAGGCGATGGTCGCGCCAGCCAGGGAATGCGCATGGTGTCAGAGCCGAAAAGGCCGCAGTTGCTTCCGTTGGATGTTTCCCGCCCTGTCACTTCATTTTCCTGCATTTGAAGTGTCATCTGTTTCACTGCCCTTCAGTCGCTACTCGTCATCTACCGGAAAGTTGCCCGCAGGGTGCTTCCAAGTCGAAAAAGAAGTGGAAGGAGGGCGGGGGCCAGCCCGTCAGGCCCGCTCCTGCACTTCCAGTCCCTGCACGTCCTTGCCTTTCCTGTTACTTGAGCCCCGTCCAGGTTCCCATCCATGTCCGAGCCATCCCATCTGCTTTCTCCTTTAGTGTACTTTGTTTTTTTAGTTGCCATCAATCATCCATCCATTTTCCACCAGTTCCATCCCTTCCATACATTATTATGCATCCATTCTCCAACACTGTTCCACCCGCTTCCACAAGCTGCCAGCAGTGTCGCCATGCATGTTGCAAGAGCAGTTTGGCAGTTGTAAGGGAAGCCGAGTGAAGCTAAGGGACGCCAGACAGCACAAGCAGATTGATCACCCCGCATCAGTTGACCGCGCGCTGCACAGCGTCGCAAGGCATTTTGCAAGCGCAGTTTGGCAGTTTTAAGGGAGGCCGAGTGAAGCCAAGGGAGCGCCTGAAAATGTTCGTTGCACAAGCAGCAGCATGTTTCACATAGCAGCCACCAATAATGTTCATCGTGCTTGCAGCAACATGTTTCACGCGGCAGCTCTTGATGACGTTCGCCGCAGAAGCAGCAACATTTCTCGCGCAGCAGCTTTCAAAAACATTCGTCGCATCAGCAGCAACATGTGTCACACAGCAGCTTCTGAAAACGTTAGTCGCTCAAGCAGCAACATGTGTCACGCAACAGCCACGTCGGACTAGCAGCAATCACACAACAGATTCGTCGCACTAGCTGCGATGGAACTTTTTTTTTTGTCGCAAAGCCTTGCAGGCTATTTACAAGGGACAAAAAAAGCAACAGTAGGAAGCAAGGTCCACTTCAGTAACAAGCCCTTGGCTTGGCGCCAGGTTTTTGGAAACCAGCTCTGCGGGCAAGCCAACCCTCGAACCGTTTCAGCCAAGCAAAGCGCCGCAAACAAACCTGTCGTTGAGGGTTGTTTCAATAGTCTGGTTTCACCTGAACGTGGCGCGACTCTTTCACTGTAAGACACGAAAAAAAGAATATGAAAACACCTTGGGAATGTCACATGTTGCGCATGATTACTCACAAAGGCAGGGCCAACTTGCGGTGCTTCTCTCGCAGCAGTTGCAGCTCGCAGCTCAGACTTGTCCAAACTGTTAGACAGCTGGGGCCGCGCCCGAAACACGCCAACAGGCTTCAGCCACAGGAGTCAAGCATCACGCACGGTCTAGCGCCGGAAGAAGGGGAAAGTTGCCCGCGGGGCGGACAAGGAGCTGCAGGCTGGTGACAGTTGCCCATGGGGCGCTGGTAAGTGATTTAGCAGCGCATGGCAAGTGGGGCTGGGCACAGAGCCGGGGGTGTAGTCGTGGCAGTTCCTGGAGATGGCTGGTGCCTCTTCCATGCGGTGGCAAGGTACGGGGCCAGGCCTGGAGCAGGTGCTAGGCCGCGCTGGTGTCTGCGTGCTGCAGCGGAGATCTACTTGCAGGCGCTAGAGTGGCTGTGGGCGGCGCTGGCTGGACCAGATGCCGCAGCAACTGAAGCAGCTTGCGTGCCAGAAACGGAGGCGGAGTTGGAGCGACACCGAGACTTCGTTCGACGGCGCGGTGGCGTGGAGGCACAGGTTCCAGACGCCAAGCTGGTGCTGTGGAGTAAGGTGCTGGCTGTGGTGGAGCAGCCTAACGGTCTGGACTCCTTCCATCATGGGACCAGCGCAGAATTGTGGGCGCTCACCCAGCAGTTCGACTTCGATGCTATAGTAGGATAACGAATCGGCATGCCGGATCGTTATAACTGGGAATAATCCCAACATGCGCTATATGTCAAGGACGCAGCGCATTGACATCTCTTGGCTCAACGAACGTTTTAATGATGGAATTTTCCGGTTCGTTGCGTGCCCGTCTCACTACCAAGGTGCAGACATTTTCACTAAGGCCTGCATTGACAAGGTCGTGTGGAATAGAAATCTGCACACCCTTGGTATGTTCCTGCCGGGATACCTGCAGGAATATTTGGCCCAACCCACCCAACCCTGTCTTAAGCCCCTGCCGCTCCTGGACTGCCCCCGCTTAGGGGGGTACGCATGGAATCAGGTGCAAAATCCGGTTTCAATCGACGCGAACTACTGGGCACGAACTCAGACTCGTGTCACGGACGAAGAATGCCGGACGGCAGTGGCTCGGCTCCCGACCGTGCTGCAGCTGCTGCACCGAGAGATCGGCAACGTGGGGCACTATGATCTGCTCGGGACCGATGCCGTGTCTCCGCAGCCGTTTGCGCGGACACCTTGGGTGAGGCGGTGGGCCGAAGGCGGCAGTGAAGCCATGTGGGAAGTGCTAGGCATGCCAAGGCGGCCCGAGCGCATCCATGCTCCAATTCCTGAAGTGGGGACGTCTGGTCCGAGCCAGAAACCAAGTGTGACGTGGTCTTGTCAGACAAAAACTCTGACAAAATAGACGTGGAAACCGATAGTGTGCCAAGGCAGCCCGAGCGCATCCATGCTCCAATTCCTGAAGCGGAGGCGGACGTCTGGTCCGAGCCAGAAACCAACAGTGACGTGCCCTTGTCAGACAAAAACTCTGACAAAATAGAGATGGAAACCGATAGTGTGCAGTCGTGGGACTCGCAGGATGCCAGCGACGAAGCTGAAGAGCTCGGCCCGGTGGCGGTGGAAGCCAGCAAGACGTGGACCACCCTGGAAGACACAGACGTCCACCTTGCCGAGCAAGTGGCATCCCTGCTGCGGCCGACGCCGCTGCTGCCGCCGCCGCTCCCGGCCTGGAGTGCCAGCATGTGCGCGCCTGCCTCAGGAATAGTCTACCCCGCCGTGCATTGCGCGTTTGCAGGCTGCGCTTGGTGCAGCGAGATGCAGCCGTGTCAGGAGGCCTCGGGGCACGCTGGAGCGCGGGTGGTGCCAGACTTACACTGGACTCGCCTGAGTGGCGCCTGCTGCGGCAAGGCGAACACGTGTCTCTGGGCTCACTTGGCCGCGTGCCACTGGGACAGCCTGTGTGCCGGCCAGGCAGGGCAGGAGTGGTGGCAGGCCAAGAGCCGGTACATGCGAGCCCTCGTTTGCCGAGAGGAGGCATCCGTGCCTGCAGTGGGCTGGAGCGTGGATCGGCGCACGCTACGCCGTCTCCGACAGGAGAGGCGCGAGGAGCACTGCGTGGCCTTGGTGTGCGCCTGTTGCGCGGGAGTGCAGCCTGGAGGTCCTAATGGCAACGTAGGATACGTGTCAGTGCGCGAGCTGTTCACAACCGTGTCAGCCGAGAGCTTTGCCGCGAACTGGAGCTTGACAGAGTACATTCGCAAGTACGGCGAGCACGCGGCCGTGAGAGATCGGCTTCCGGAGCAGGATTGGCAGCTGTCGCTGCCGCCCGATCTGTTTGAGGGGCAGCGAATTCTGTGCTGCCCAGAAGACCGCGTGTGTGCCGCGTGTCCAGCCACGCAAGAGCAACTGTGCGCTGAGTGCAAGCTGCCACTGTGCCGGACATGCTGGAGCCGCTTGCGGCAGAGCACGTGCCCGCAAGTCCCGCAAGCTCTTGCCAATGACAACTGGTACGGGTATCCTCTGAATTTCTTATATCAAGAAAAGGTGCGGTGGATTGAGGCCGCGGCAGCATGTCCCGTGTGGACGTCCGTGGTGAGTTTCTATATAGAGGAAGATCGCGGGCACCTGATGGAGGAGGAGCTGCATCGCAGCGACTTCCGCGTGGCCGTGCGAGGCAATGTTAGCTCCTTCAGCATGCCTTGGGAGGAGATCTACGGCAGTCTCCACCGCTTGGGGGCGGAGGCTGTGCTGCATCAGCTGCCGCACGCAGTCCCGGTGCGGTGCTCAACACCATGATGAAGTTGACAATCAAGGGCATGCGGCACGCCGAGATCGTGGAGTGGGTGGCTGGTGCAAAGCTGCGCCCGTGGATCGTCGTGAGGTTGTTGGAGCACCTGATCGACAGCGGACATCCCATGTGTGAGGCATGGGCAGACAAAGCCGCGCTCAAAGAAAGCTTGAAGCAGCGGGTGTTCAGCAGGTACGGCAAAGACGAAATGTCGCCGGTGACCATGGAGGCCGCCCCGATGGCGCCGGAGGAAGCCGACCAAAGCGGCGGAGGGCAGAAAAAGCATGCCACACCTGAAGCGGCCAGCGTGCATGAAGTCAACGGCGAGGCCTTTGCTGGCATAGTGCGGCCGCACGTGTTGTCGTCCGACTACACTAGCTCCCAGGTGCACGACGTAGACGTGCAAGAAATTGTGCAGCTAGCCAAGCTCACCGCGCACGTGAAGGTGCAAACCGGGCAAAGCTTTTGGGACCAGTGGCAAAATCGATTCGTCAGCTGGGCGTACCCTTTCAGCCTGCCCGCGCCAGTGGGCGGTCCGGATTTCCCGTCCAAGCGGGACCGCAGGGGCAGTGAGGCTGCCGTGCTCACGCCCTTTGCATACATGCAATCGCTGGCCCGGCGCGTGGAGAGCTCCATCCGCAACTCCTGGGATCTAGTGCCCGGGGTGCGCCGCATCACGATGAAGTGGCATTCGGTGTGGCACTCCGACCTGTGGCGTCGGCTCAAAGGCAAGCGGGCCGAGCTGAAGGAAACTCCCGATCAGGCATGGGTGGAAGCCGCGCAAGGCCTGTACAAAAAGTTGCAGAAAGGGGTGTACACCGTGCGCCGCAATGTGTGCAAGCCCATCAACTACGATGCGCGGAAGTTGTGGTACGCCAAAGACTTGACGCTGCCTGAGCAGGAGCTGCTGCGGGAAGTGCGGCACACGCAGCAGACCTTGCCGGGGACGGTGGAAGTCCGTCGCCGCATCGGCCGGTTCTTGTTCGGGGCCCGGGTGGAACTAGGAGAGCCGCTGTTCCTGACATTGTCGCCCACCACGCGGCACAACGGCCTCTGCCTCAAGTTCTCGCGGTATCGCCGTGCGGACCCGGCAGCAACAGGCATGTCCGGGCCATGGTTTGCACGAGACTCGCCTCAAGTATGGGACACGGCCGATGTCCAAATCGAGCTGCCGAATTATGACGTCCGGCGAGAGCTGACGGCCAGAGACCCGTGGGCGGTTGTCGTCGCCTTCCAGGCCATGGTGCGCTTCGTGTTTGGCACCCTGCTCGGCCTGCGCATGTGCTTCCGATGCCCAAATTGCACGTGCCGCGATCAGACAGGGCACGGGTGGCACGTGACGGGCGGCGTGCTGGGCCTGGTCCACGCCATGTGCGGCGCGATTGAGTACCAAGCAAACTCGACACCGCATTTTCACTGCAACGTGTACTTGGCATGCGTGTGGCAGCAGCCCCTGCAGAAACTTGCCGACCTGCTGCAGGCCGAAGTGCTGCGTGTGGCGGAAGTGTTCGACTTTCAGCAGTGGCTGCATTGCGAGGAGCATGTTCTGCACGAGAAGCACCAAGCCGAGGTGCAGGCAGTGGAAAAGTCGTGGCTGCAAAACTACCGCGGTCCAGAGAAGGACGCTTTGTGCTTGTGGCCCTGCTTCCTACTGCAAGACACGCAGCCGAGCGCGTGGACGCAAGATCAAGCAGAACAGGCGGCAGCCACGGATGCAGCGAGGTTCAAGGCAGCCTACGATGCAGCTGTGCAGCAAAAGCTGACGCATCAGCAGCATCACGTGCACCCGTGGAGTGCCTCGCAGCAAGCCCGCTTGCCGCTGCCAGCATGCCGCAAAAAGAACGCTCCGAATAAATGCAAGCACGGCTTCCCGCGGCCGCCCAATCCGCGCTGCAGAGTCATTTGCCGCGGCAACGCGCGCAAGTTCAAGCTCAGCACCCGGGGTCGCCGTAATGCGCTGGGCACTGTGCTCGGTCGCCGGCACGATCCGTGGCTGTCTGGCACCTGCCGAGCGTTCGCCTTGATGCTGATGGGCAACAGTCACACCGGCCTGAACTACCGCGTGCCTCTGGCGAGCAGCACGCATGATCCGGACTGCGCTCGGGACTGTCTTGGGGCGCAGACCGTCCGACGGCTCCAGCGAGCCATCGCCCAAGCGGCTCGCCGTGCCACCAAGTATTTCACGGGGTACTTACAAAAACCGCAGCCTCTGGGCCGGAAAGAGCTGCAGCACGCGGCGAGGCAATTGAGCTTCTTGGACACCAAGCCGTGTGAGGGCAAGGAGCTGCAGCGATACAGGCAAGTCGTCAACCGGGTGCTGGGAGACCTCGAGTTTCGTTGCTCCGTCCGACCACTCACGGAAGAGTTCATGCTGGCTGGCTTTTGGGACGTGAGCGAGCCGTCTTCGGCCGAATGCATTCGCAGCTTCTGTGTGGCCCCATTCGTGGGGCACGAGTGGTTGACGCAGCTTGATGCAGTCACCGAACAGCGGAAGAAACTCAAGCCACACAGCAAAGGCAATGCAGAGTTCAAGCTGTCTGAGCTGTACGGGTGGCGAGGCACGGACCCACGCGTGTACTTCTTGTCTCCATGGGAGTTTGTGAAATGGTGGGAAGTGAAGAAGCTGCAGCCGCCTTCTGCGGCGGCCGAAGGGGACGAGCGCGGCCTGAGTGAGGAGCCCCGGACGCTCCCAGAGCATGGCGCAAGGCCAGGCGTCTGCGCCCGCAGACGGCTGGAAGTTCGGACGGGACTATCGCTGGCGCGACCCCTTGCCACCCCGTCTCGCAGCGAGCGTCCTGCGCCCGCCGTGCAAGAGCCAAACCCAGGCGGCCGCAGCGCACTACCTGCAACGGCGTCAGGAGCCTGTGGTGCCTTTCCCAAGCCTGTGCCCGCTTCCAAAAAGTGACATGCCCGCAGACACACAAGCACGGTTCCTGAACGTGTATCTGCGACCTTGGACCTTGGATGCGGCAGACGCGAGCCTGCACGTGCCGCACATCACGGCGCTGGACCTGCCCATCTCCTCCTTGCAAGCAAGTAAGCCACGGCGACGGCTGCTACAAAAGACAGCCCCTGCAGACAGAAGCCACAGCGCAGCTTGGCGAGACTATGCGACGCAGCACGCGGTGTCCGAGCACGCTGCCAGGACAATCCGCAACTTCTTGGCCGCGGCCGAGTGCACGCCTGACGAAGAAGACTTGGAGCAGGACAAGAAGGAGAAGCAATGCGCCGAAGTGGACACGACTTGGGTGGATGTAGCCACAGTTCGCCGACTCAGTGAGGGCGGCGGCTTCCAGTACTCCAGCCGCACGGCCCCCGCAGTGCGCAACATAGTCCAGCAGTGGCGCACCAATGCCGATGCGGAGCAAGTGGCGGACCTCGCACGGTGCGCAGGGGTCCCAGATCCCAAGGAAGCCCTCGGAGCCGGAGCAGGAGATGCACCGCAGGAGCGGCCGGGCGAAGCGCGCGCTCAGCCGGCAGTGGCGTGCGTGTACGGCAAGCTGAGTGCACAGGCAGCTGCGCTGTGGCTGCGCAACTTGCACGACCCCAGCACTCTGGCACGGCCCAGCGAAGAGCAGCAGGCCTTTTTGCAGGCCGTGATAGATCGCTGCCTGCGGGAAGCATGCGAGGAGGCAGAGGACAAGCCCTTTCGTAGCGAGCCACTGCGTGCCTTCTTGCACGGCGTGCCCGGGGCGGGCAAGAGCCAGACCCTCAAGTGGCTGCGCGGCTTTTTCGAAGAGATATGCGGGTGGATGCAGGGGCAAGAGTTTGTGTACTTGGCCTCACAAAACACCCAGGCTGCGCTGATCGACGGAAACACGCTGCACTCGTTTGCCGAGCTGCAAGTCAAGGCTCCCAAGCAGAGCCGACAAACGCAGTTTGGCCCCGACAAATTCGTCAAGTACCAACGACTCCGGTGGCTGATAGTCGACGAATGCAGCACCGTCGCGCTAGAGGTCTTGGCCGTCTTGCAAAAGCGGCTGGCAGAAGCGACCCGCAAGAAGCGCTCCTGGAAGTGCAGAGACACCACGCACGAGCGGCCGTTCGGCGGCGTGAACTTCCTTTGCGCAGGGGACTTCTGGCAGTTCCCCGCGGTGCGCGCCACCTCGCTGTTCCAAAACCCTTTCAGCAAAGGGGTCAGCGTCCAAGTCGCCAACCTGCACCGCCTGTTTTGGACGCACGGCGAGGACGGCATGCAGCGCTTGTTTGAGCTGACAAAAGAACATCGCTGCGTGGACCCGTGGCTGAGCCACGTGCTCTTGCAAGCCCGGTATGGGCGGCTGTCCCAAGAGGTGTGGTGCTTCCTACACGGCTATCCCACGCTGCACGCAGGCAGTTGGTGCCCGAACAGCGGCCAGTACGACTGCAAGCAGGACCGGTGCAACGGACTGGCCGCAGCGTGGCAGCGGGAGATCCAATCCGGCACCCCACGCTCGTGGGACGTCCGCGCGAGGGAGGAGTGTGACGTGTGCGCCACCGAGCGAGAGCGCCGGCGCATCGTCGCTGGCTCTGCACGTGAGACGCCTGATCCACAGGCAGCTAAGTTTCTAGAAGGACCTTTCGTGCACGGCTTCAACGCGGCCAAGTATGTAGCTGCACTGCTGCGAGCCCGATGGGTGGCCCACGAGCGGCAACACGTGCTCCTTTGGGTTGTGGCGCAGGATACACCTCTGTTTCAGCTCGAGCCGGAAGCTGCGATCGGGGAGCTGCAAGCTCGCAAAGAAAACTGGCTGCAGCGCCACGACCAGGCCACTGGCGGCATCATGGGCTTGCTGCCTTTGCTTCCCGGCATGCCGGTTCGCGTCACGCAGACTCTGCCCGAGCTGCGGCCACTGCGCTTGTTCAAAAACAGTCGCGCGAAGCTGTTGAACTGGTGCTTGCAGGATGCGGATGCTGCGGCGGTGCAGGCGACTACCGCAACCGAAGTCGTTCTGCAAAGCATGCCGACATGTCTCCTGATACAAGTCGAGGGTGCCACTTGGAAACAGCTACCGAGCCTCCCCGCCGGGGTCGCATGCATCCGGCCAGTGCAGCAGCACTGGAAGGTCGCTGCGACCGGCAGTGCCACCGTTTTGCGAAGAGGCTTCCCAGTGGCTTGTGACTATGCCGGCACAGCGCACTCCTTCATGGGAGCCACACTGCCCGCCTGCACATTAGATCTTGGGTTCTGGGACAGCACGCCCTCGCGAGACGCGCAGCTCAGTGCCTACATGTGTTTGTCTCGCGTGAAGCGCGCCGAGGACTTGTGCGTGAGCCGGCCATTTGGGCCCAACCTCTTGGGCCAAGGCGATCTCACAGGCCCGCGCACGCTGCTCGAAACGCACCGGCAGACCATTACCTTGGAAGAAGCCAAGGTGAGGTTCCAGCAGGAAGCCAAGCAACGCAGCCGGCACCCGGAAGTGCTGCTGAGCTGTCGCCTCTGCAGCGTAGCGCGCGCAGGTCAGGAGTCGCTCAAGCCCCTGACCGCTTTCTTGGCGAACGAAGACGCCGCCCGCTTCAGCGTCGTGGCGCAGGGCATGGACAGGGTGTGCCGCGCGTGTCGCGCAAAGTGCCCGGCCGGCCAGTCCCGCCAAGCAGAGTGCGGTGATACTTTGTGCGCATGGTGCCAAGGAGTGCCAATGACACAGCCAGGTTTGTGCAAGATATGCAGCACCAAGCCTCTCGCCTGCTCCAAGTGCGGCGATGCCGCCAAAAAAGGCCAAAAGCGCACACTGGCAGACTTCAACTTAGATGAGATTCTCAGAAAGAAACGCACGAAGGAGCTGCGCCGCGCACGCTGCAAGCAGTGTGAAGCAGATGCACCGATCAGAGCCACAAAGGCAGCCAAGTGCAAGCAGTGTGGTCACTGGAAGTCTCGAAGCCACGTGACCGGGCTCGACTCAGAAACCAACGAAGGGATCTGCAGAACCTGTGCCACGCGCAATGCCAAGCCGCCGGCACAGCCGCCGGCCAAGGCGTGCCAGCAATGCGGCAACGCTTTGCCCAAATATGCAACGCCCGGCACATGGTGCGACAGCTGCGCCTTCCCGCCGTGCCAGGGCGGGTGCGGACACGCGCGCCCGCGAAAAAGTGCGTACCACGCCAAAAATCGCCCCACTTGGGTCTGCAACAGGTGTGCCGCCAACAAGTGCAGCCAATGCGGTGGAGACTTGCTACAGACAGCAAACGCAGACTCGTGGTGCGAGAGCTGCGCTTTCCCGCCATGCCAGGGCGGGTGTGGACAAGCCCGTCCACGCAAAGGCGAGTGCCGCGCCAGAGTCTGTCCCAACTGGACTTGCAACCAGTGTGCCGCAAACACGTGCAGCCAATGCGGCGGAAGCTTGGCAAGGACGGCCAACGCAGACTCTTGGTGCAACAACTGCGCCTTCCCGCCATGCCAGGGGGGGTGTGGGCGAGCGCGCCCCCGCAGGGATGAGTACCGCGCCAGACGTTGGCCCTCCTGGGTGTGCCGTGAGTGCGCGCGCAAGCCAAGTGAGACTCCCGGCCAAAAGCGCCACAAGCGGGGCTGAGCTTCGACACAAGTCAGACAGGCCGGACCAAAGTTATGCTCAGGTTGCGCAGGGACTGGCCCGCACGAAGGAATTAAAACTGAAAAGCGAAGTTTCAAGGCAAGTGAGAAAAAAGCTTCCAGCCAACGGAGCAGAGCCAGCCAGAACGTGGCTCCGGCCATGCGAGCATGCAGCTCGGCCCAAGCGTGCTGCTCGGACAAGCCTAGCTTGGAGCAAGCGTCATGATCGTTCAAGACGTGTTGGCGCGGCAGAAAGAAAAAGGCCGTGGCAAACATGTGATGTGATCATTTGAGACACCTCTTCTGTTGTCTGCGTCCCATTGTGTAGCGGGCCGTTGGCAGGTTTTTTCGTGCTAGGCTTCTGGTCTAACAACCAAGGCTTGTGTTATGATCTCGGTGGGTTTGGTGGTCTCGCAACAAGCCTTGTGGCGGGTCACCCAAGTTGGGGCACGGGGAAGTGCAGACCATGGGGAAGCGCAGGCCGTGGCCAACATGTGACCGTTTCAAAGGTCGAGTCCGTTGTCAGCATCTCTTTGTCGGTCCACCTGTCTGTCTAGCAGGCTGCCGAGAGTTTGCTCGTGGTCCACCTTCCCGCCATTTTGCACCCATTCCACACATACCCATTTTCCATCCATGCTCCATCAATATTCCAGCCATATTCCACCTATCTGCCAGTCATTCCATCCCTGCGAATCCATGAATTCCCACATGTCCATTCGCTGTTCATTCTCCAGCCATTTTCTAGCAATGTTCCATCAACGGCCTATCCTTTTACCATGACGGTGCAGCAATTTTATTTTCCACGAATGTACCATCCATCCATTGTCCATCAATGTCCCATCCATTGCCCATTCATTTTCCATGAAGTGGCACCAATTTTCCACACATCGGCCAGCAATTTTCCGCAAACTTTCCATCAATTTTCTATCAATGTCCATCCACATTTCCCTTCATTTCCCCCATTTCCCTTCATTTCCCCACAAACCCCCTTCACCGTGGACAACATCCCCAGCATCCCCACCCCCTGCATCGACTGCATCATCCGAAGCAATGTCCGCCATGGATGCTCAGTTGTTGCTCCCTGTTGCAATCCGTTTTCCATTCATGCCAGCAATGCCTTGTCCAGGAACTTTCCATCAATCCTCCACACCTTTTCCATCATCCCTTGTCCCTCCAAATTCCTAAATATTTTCATCAACGCCCCTTCATTTCCATCAATTTTGCAGCCTTTTTGTCCATCCTTTTTGTCCGGATGATGCAGGTGCTGCAAGGATGGTGTCCACTACGGGCACCCCCCCAAAAAAACAACAACAAAAAAACACGCTCGGCTTTTTGACCCCGCACGGAAATTATCATTTCCTTTTCCTTTACTTCCTGCTAGTTCCCGGGATTTGAACTTCATTTCCGTTGCATGTCATGCAGTTTCCTGGCATTTCCCTGCACTTCCTTTCGCTCATGTCAGCTCCCTTCATCTCCTTGAACGCCCCTTCACTGCTCGCACTCCTTTTCCTTCAGTTTCTCTTCGCAACAATTTCTTTTCGTTCCCATCCTCCGGCTCCCTTCGCGTTCTGCCTGCATTTTCCGGCATTTTGTTTCCAGCCCTTTCGTAGCGAGCCACTGCGTGCCTTCTTGCACGGCGTGCCCGGGGCGGGCAAGAGCCAGACCCTCAAGTGGCTGCGCGGCTTTTTCGAAGAGATATGCGGGTGGATGCAGGGGCAAGAGTTTGTGTACTTGGCCTCACAAAACACCCAGGCTGCGCTGATCGACGGAAACACGCTGCACTCGTTTGCCGAGCTGCAAGTCAAGGCTCCCAAGCAGAGGCGACAATCGCAGTTTGGCCCCCACAAATTCGTGAAGTACCAACGACTCCGGTGGCTGATAGTCGACGAATGCAGCACCGTCGCGCTAGAGGTCTTGGCCGTCTTGCAAAAGCGGCTGGCAGAAGCGACCCGCAAGAAGCGCTCCTGGAAGTGCAGAGACACCACGCACGAGCGGCCGTTCGGCGGCGTGGCAGTTCCCCGCGGTGCGCGCCACCTCGCTGTTCCAAAACCCTTTCAGCAAAGGGGTCAGCGTCCAAGTCGCCAACCTGCACCGCCTGTTTTGGACGCACGGGACGGCATGCAGCGCTTGTTTGAGCTGACAAAAGAACATCGCTGCGTGGACCCGTGGCTGAGCCACGTGCTCTTGCAAGCCCGGTATGGGCGGCTGTCCCAAGAGGTGTGGTGCTTCCTACACGGCTATCCCACGCTGCACGCAGGCAGTTGGTGCCCGAACAGCGGCCAGTGCGACTGCAAGCAGGACCGGTGCAACGGACTGGCCGCAGCGTGGCAGCGGGAGATCCAATCCGGCACCCCACGCTCGTGGGACGTCCGCGTGAGGGAGGAGTGTGACGTGTGCGCCACCGAGCGAGAGCGCCGGCGCATCGTCGCTGGCTCTGCACGTGAGACGCCGGATCTACAGGCAGCTAAGTTTCTAGAAGGACCTTTCGTGCACGGCTTCGCGGCCAAGTATGTAGCTGCACTGCTGCGAGCCCGATGGGTGGCCCACGAGCGGCAACACGTGCTCCTTTGGGTTGTGGCGCAGGATACACCTCTGTTTCAGCTCGAGCCGGAAGCTGCGATCGGGGAGCTGCAAGCTCGCAAAGAAAACTGGCTGCAGCGCCACGACCAGGCCACTGGCGGCATCATGGGCTTGCTGCCTTTGCTTCCCGGCATGCCGGTTCGCGTCACGCAGACTGCCCGAGCTGCGGCCACTGCGCTTGTTCAAAAACAGTCGCGCGAAGCTGTTGAACTGGTGCTTGCAGGATGCGGATGCTGCGGCGGTGCAGGCGACTACCGCAACCGAAGTCGTTCTGCAAAGCATGCCGACATGTCTCCTGATACAAGTCGAGGGTGCCACTTGGAAACAGCTACCGAGCCTCCCCGCCGGGGTCGCATGCATCCGGCCAGTGCAGCAGCACTGGAAGGTCGCTGCGACCGGCAGTGCCACCGTTTTGCGAAGAGGCTTCCCAGTGGCTTGTGACTATGCCGGCACAGCGCACTCCTTCATGGGAGCCACACTGCCCGCCTGCGCATTAGATCTTGGGTTCTGGGACAGCACGCCCTCGCGAGACGCGCAGCTCAGTGCCTACATGTGTTTGTCTCGCGTGAAGCGCGCCGAGGACTTGTGCGTGAGCCGGCCATTTGGGCCCAACCTCTTGGGCCAAGGCGATCTCACAGGCCCGCGCACGCTGCTCGAAACGCACCGGCAGACCATTACCTTGGAAGAAGCCAAGGTGAGGTTCCAGCAGGAAGCCAAGCAACGCAGCCGGCGCCCGGAAGTGCTGCTGAGCTGTCGCCTCTGCAGCGTAGCGCGCGCAGGTCAGGAGTCGCTCAAGCCCCTGACCGCTTTCTTGGCGAACGAAGACGCCGCCCGCTTCAGCGTCGTGGCGCAGGGCATGGACAGGGTGTGCCGCGCGTGTCGCGCAAAGTGCCCGGCCGGCCAGTCCCGCCAAGCAGAGTGCGGTGATACTTTGTGCGCATGGTGCCAAGGAGTGCCAATGACACAGCCAGGTTTGTGCAAGATATGCAGCACCAAGCCTCTCGCCTGCTCCAAGTGCGGCGATGCCGCCAAAAAAGGCCAAAAGCGCACACTGGCAGACTTCAACTTAGATGAGATTCTCAGAAAGAAACGCACGAAGGAGCTGCGCCGCGCACGCTGCAAGCAGTGTGAAGCAGCTGCACCGATCAGAGCCACAAAGGCAGCCAAGTGCAAGCAGTGTGGTCACTGGAAGTCTCGAAGCCACGTGACCGGGCTCGACTCAGAAACCAACGAAGGGATCTGCAGAACCTGTGCCACGCGCAATGCCAAGCCGCCGGCACAGCCACCGGCCAAGGCGTGCCAGCAATGCGGCAACGCTTTGCCCAAATATGCAACGCCCGGCACATGGTGCGACAGCTGCGCCTTCCCGCCGTGCCAGGGCGGGTGCGGTCACGCGCGCCCGCGAAAAAGTGCGTACCACGCCAAAAATCGCCCCACTTGGGTCTGCAACAGGTGTGCCGCCAACAAGTGCAGCCAATGCGGTGGAGACTTGCTACAGACAGCAAACGCAGACTCGTGGTGCGAGAGCTGCGCTTTCCCGCCATGCCAGGGCGGGTGTGGACAAGCCCGTCCACGCAAAGGCGAGTGCCGCGCCAGAGTCTGTCCCAACTGGACTTGCAACCAGTGTGCCGCAAACACGTGCAGCCAATGCGGCGGAAGCTTGGCAAGGACGGCCAACGCAGACTCTTGGTGCAACAACTGCGCCTTCCCGCCATGCCAGGGGGGGTGTGGGCGAGCGCGCCCCCGCAGGGATGAGTACCGCGCCAGACGTTGGCCCTCCTGGGTGTGCCGTGAGTGCCAAGTGAGACTCCCGGCCAAAAGCGCCACAAGCAGGGCTGAGCTTCGACACAAGTCAGACAGGCCGGACCAAAGTTATGCTCAGGTTGCGCAGGGACTTGTCCGCACAAAGGAATTAAAACTCAAAAGCGAAGTTTCAAGGCAAGTGAGAAAAAAGCTTCCAGCCAAAGGAGCAGAGCCAGCCAGAACGTGGCTCCGGCCATGCGAGCATGCAGCTCGGCCCAAGCGTGCTGCTCGGACAAGCCTAGCTTGGAGCAAGCGTCATGATCGTTCAAGACGTGTTGGCGCGGCAGAAAGAAAAAGGCCGTGGCAAACATGTGATGTGATCATTTGAGACACCTCTTCTGTTGTCTGCGTCCCATTGTGTAGCGGGCCGTTGGCAGGTTTTTTCGTGCTAGGCTTCTGGTCTAACAACCAAGGCTTGTGTTATGATCTCGGTGGGTTTGGTGGTCTCGCAACAAGCCTTGTGGCGGGTCACCCAAGTTGGGGCACGGGGAAGTGCAGACCATGGGGAAGCGCAGGCCGTGGCCAACATGTGACCGTTTCAAAGATCGAGTCCGTTGTCAGCATCTCTTTGTCGGTCCACCTGTCTGTCTAGCAGGCTGCCGAGAGTTTGCTCGTGGTCCACCTTCCCGCCATTTTGCACCCATTCCACACATACCCATTTTCCATCCATGCTCCATCAATATTCCAGCCATATTCCACCTATCTTCCAGTCATTCCATCCCTGCGAATCCATGAATTCCCACATGTCCATTCGCTATTCATTCTCCAGCCATTTTCTAGCAATGTTCCATCAACGGCCTATCCTTTTACCATGACGGTGCAGCAATTTTATTTTCCACGAATGTACCATCCATCCATTGTCCATCAATGTCCCATCCATTGCCCATTCATTTTCCATGAAGTGGCACCAATTTTCCACACATCGGCCAGCAATTTTCCGCAAACTTTCCATCAATTTTCTATCAATGTCCATCCACATTTCCCTTCATTTCCCCCATTTCCCTTCATTTCCCCACAAACCCCCTTCACCGTGGACAACATCCCCAGCATCCCCACCCCCTGCATCGACTGCATCATCCGAAGCAATGTCCGCCATGGATGCTCAGTTGTTGCTCCCTGTTGCAATCCGTTTTCCATTCATGCCAGCAATGCCTTGTCCAGGAACTTTCCATCAATCCTCCACACCTTTTCCATCATCCCTTGTCCCTACCTCCAAATTTCCTAATTTTTTTTTCATCAACGCCCTTCATTTCCATCAATGTGAGAATTTGCTGCCTTTTTGTCCTCCTTTTTGTCCTGTGATGCAGGTGGCTGCAAGGATGGTGTCCACTACGGGCACCCCCCCAAAAAAAACAACAACAAAAAAACACGCTCGGTTTTTTGACCCCGCACGGAAATTATCATTTCCGTTTCCTTTACTTCCTGCTAGTTCCCGGGATTTGAACTTCATTTCCGTTGCATGTCATGCAGTTTCCTGGCATTTTCCCTGCACTTCCTTTCGCTCATGTCGGCTCCCTTCATCTCCTTGTTCAGCTCCCTTCATTCCTTGAACGCCCCTTCACTGCTCGCACTCCTGTCCTTCAGTTTCTCTTCGCAACAATTTCTTTTCGTTCCCATCCTCCGGCTCCCTTCGCGTTCTGCCTGCATTTTCCAGCATTTTGTTTCCTCTCCAGTGCCTTCTTCATGTTGTTTCCCTTGCATTTCCCCTAAGCCCCTCGTTTCGCATCGCCAGCATGCATAGCATCATCCGCATCATCCGGGATGATGCTGGCAATGCTGGGGGTGTTGTCCAGTATTAGGCACCCCCTAAAAATGCTCGTTTTTGGACGCTGCGGGGAGATGCTACAAAAGTCGCCTAAACCAATCCGCAAATCCTTCGCCCCTTATAAGGGAGGGCCCAGCATAAAACGTATGCGCATGGTCCGCGCATGGTCGGCGGCATGGGGCGCGCGGCCTTATACCTGAAGGTAAGCCCTAACGGGCTTTGGCCTGCGGCCCGATCACAGTTGGACTGCATCACCAACAGTCATGATGATAATGATGACTACGCACCCTCTGCATCTCCAATCGGCTGTAACGGGACTTTTGAATCGTATATGAAAAAGATAAGGATCCTCATCATAGCCGTGGCCCACCAACAGTCATGATGATAATGATGACTACGCACCCTCTGCATCTCCAATCGGCTCTAACGGGACTTTTGAATCGTATATGAAAAAGATAAGGATCCTCATCCGTGGCCCATCATCGTCATCATCACGATCACCATCATTATGCATCCTCTGCATCACCAACAGTCATGATGATAATGATGACTACGCACCCTCTGCATCTCCAATCGGCTCTAACGGGACTTTTGAATCGTATATGAAAAAGATAAGGATCCTCATCATAGCCGTGGCCCATCATCGTCATCATCACGGTTATCATCATCGATGATCACCATCATTATGCATCCTCTGCATCACCAACATTCATGATGATAATGATGACTACGCGCCCTCTGCATCTCCAATCGGCTCTAACGGGACTTTTTAATCGTGTATGAAAAAGATAAGGATCCTCATCATAGCCGTGGCCCATCATCGTCATCATCACGGTTATCATCATCGATGATAACCATCATTATGCATCCTCTGCATCACCAACAGTCATGATGATAATGATGGCTACGCACCCTCTGCATCTCCAATCGGCTCTAACGGGACTTTTGAATCGTATATGAAAAAGATAAGGATCCTCATCATAGCCGTGGCACATCATCGTCATCATCACGGTTATCATCATCGATGATCACCATCATTATGCATCC